>CM075500.1:35858924-36458924 GCA_037950675.1 Hypophthalmichthys molitrix | reverse complement strand
ATTCAACATGAAACAAAGACACTGAAGATGCTAAATTGCGAACGATTATAGGATATCTCGAACAGTGTTGCCATGGCGAGGGATTAAAGTAATGACAAAAAAGGGAAACAGGAAGTGTCTCATATCGTGTAAAATCATTGTTTGATTTAAAGTAAATTAAGATTTTGTGTTGCCTCCCATGCCACCGGGGTGATGGTGTTGCAGAGGTTTGGACCCGTCATTGCTGCTTGCAGCTATATTTACTGTGAAGCTGCTTCAAAACAATCTGGTTTGTATAAAGTTCTATAGAAATAAAGGTAGTTGTATTTAAATAAATGCTAAAAATTGACACTCATTGACTTAAAAGAAGGCTCATTGAGATCCAGGAAGTCTTTTATTATATTTTATTTATTTTTGTATAAAATACAATAACTTGTTTGAAGGACTGAACATCGTTCAGCGTCGGTGACATCAAATCATCAGTTTTGGGCAGTTAATATTCACAATCCACCTTAACTGGGTGAATTACAGTCACTGGTGAATATTACCAGCGATTAAAGCATTAAAAACACAAAGATATACAGAATACATGAAAACCTTCTGGGCAAGTAATTAAAATAGATCTTAAGTCTTATAAAAGAGGGTGATGAATTATATAGTGGTTTGCACAGAATTTTTTTTTTCTTTTAATTTTTTTTTTAATTTCAAAATAGCAGTTTAAGTACAAACTAAGGGAATCCCCTAAAAATAATGGCAGACTACAGGTTAAAAAAGCGATATTATACAGAATTCATATATGTGAATCAAATTAACAAACATTATTACATGGACTAAAACTAAAAAAAATATATTTATATATAGAAAGCACATTATAACGTTAAAATCTGGCAAATGCTGCCTACAACAACATGTCAATACAAATGACCACCAGTTTGCTGTATGTATCAAATGCTGTGTGAATATGACATTATTCCTACTGCGAAATTTTTTTTGTCGGTATTTACAATTGCATATTTTGTTACCTTCGCTTTTACCCTCCAAAAAAAAAAAAGCTTGCTGGTCAGAGTTCACATTCACGACGCAATTCAAAAACAAACGCCATTAAAAACAAACATGGGAAATGAGAAAAGGTACAGAATTTGGTACAAATAAAATTGGGCATCAACTGAAATCAAACCAAATCTTGTCGCTTTAATACAAAAAAGTATTTGGACAATCATGGCAAGATTTTCTGCTAAAAACATTATTGTATTACAATAATTAGAATCATCACTGAAAATAAGAATTACCAAAAAAAGCCTTTATATATAATGCATCATAAAGTATTTTAATGCATTAATTATGCACCTTATAATGCATTGTATGATCTCATGAATAATTATAACCACAGTTATAATACTTATCTATGCATTGAACACCTTTAGAAAGTATAATGCATTAAAACACACGAAAAACAACCAATTTCAGATGCAATCTGAATATATTATAATGCATTTTAACTTTGGTTACCATTATTTATGAAACAATATAAAACACATTATGAACACCTTTATAACACATTATACACAAATGCTTATTATACACAAAAGTGTTACCAAAAAACTTTTTTCTAGGCTTCACATCAAATATAATTTCTTACGTTTTCGACATTATTTATTCATTCATGCATTTCTTTTGGGGACAGTAAATACATTGTACTTTTGTTCATAATATAGCAGGTTCAATTCCGTAATTTTGCACAGTAATTTCACACATAACTATGGACTAGGTTTTGAGCTAAATAAAAAAAGTGGTAGATGTGAGGTAGTGTGAAACCATGTGCCTGTTTCAGTGGTCATCTTCATAAAACCTGACCGGCAGAGAAATGCAGTGCGGACTGAATACTGTACGCATAGAACACCTGCGGCATTCACAAGAGTATATTATAACAGGAAAACTGCACTGGGTACACTATCCCACAATGCAATGCACTTGTGTACAAAGGTCAAGACATTTTTGCACAAAATTGGATTTAAAAATGCAATAGTTTCCAAAAAGAATAACTGGATGCCTCATGCAGAATCTCATTGCATAATGTGTTCTGCTTCACATACTGTCTTCAGACAATAGTAGGCAGCAAACAGCACATATTGCACAGTGGACGGTATCGTTCAAAGACAACCAGCCAAACATCTCAATTTAGTTCAGGTCAACAGAATAATGGGAATGCATCTTCAAAATAATATTATAAAGCCAAAAAAAAAAATTATGCAACATGTATATAATGCAAGTGCACACATTTATCATGAGAAATAAATGCTTGCAAGTGCAAGTGCAATATTCATGTTCACCATCACATCTTGGTACGAACAGAATCTGATGTGCATTTCCACCGTGTTTCGAATAGTGCAACGTTTCAAACTTCAACCAGCCATCGCTGGTTCACAAAGGGCTACAAAAGGGAAGTGTAAAAATGTGACCGAACAGAAACAGTACAGAAGATAAAACAGAAAAGGAGGTGCGCACAAACGGCGTTAGTCGACAGGAAAGCAGCAGATGTATTAGTGTGTTAGTGAGTGTCGTTGGCAGCTTTAACCCTCGCAAACGCTCGTTCTTACGAGTAGGAATTCAGGCATTCTTTGGAGCGCGACTGGATGTCCTGCAGCTCCCGCTCCTCCTTCATTTTGATGTCTTGGTACGCATGCAAGTGACTGGCGTCCTTTAGGTAGGCCCAGTTTGCAGAAAGGATCATTAGGTAATGGATCTGTAAGAGAGGTCGAGGTGATGGCCAGTGAGCAGTTAACAACGCAAAGCTAACGCTAAACCAGTATATGAAGCTACACATGTACACACACACACACACACACACACACGCTCGCTCAGTCACTCACACACACACCTGCTCGCTCAGTCACACACACACACCCGTTCGCTCAGTCAGTCACACACACACACACACACACACCCGCTCAGTCACTCAGTCACACACACACACACACACACACCCGCTCGCTCAGTCACTCAGTCACACACACACACACTCAGACGCTCACTCAGACACACTCAATCAGTGACTCATTCACTCACTCACTCACTCACTGACTCATTCACTCAGTGACTCACTCACACATTCACTCACTCACTGACTCAGTCACTCATTCAATGATTTAGTGACACACACTCAGTCACTCACTGACTCACTCATTCACTCAGTCACTCACTGACTCACTGATTCAGTCACTCACAGATTCAGTTACTCACTCAGTCACTCACTGACTCACACAGCCACTCACTGACTCACTCACTGATTCAGTCACTCACAGTCACTCACTCACTCACTGATTCAGTCACTCACAGTCACTCACTGACACACTCAATCACTGATTCAGTCACTCACTGATTCAGTCACTCACTGATTCAGTCACTCACTGATTCAGTCACTCACAGTCACTCACTCACTGATTCAGTCACTCACACTCACTCACTGATTCAGTCACTCACTCACAGATTCAGTCACTCACTCACAGTCACTCACTCACTGATTCAGTCACTCAGTCACTCACACTCACTCACTGATTCAGTCACTCATAGATTCAGTCACTCACTCACAGATTCAGTCACTCACAGTCACTCACTGACACACTCAATCACTGATTCAGTCACTCACTGACTCACTCACAGTCACTCAGTGACTCGCTCCCTCACTCAGTCACTCACTGATTCAGTCACTCACTCAGTCACTCACTCACTGATTCAGTCACTCACACTCACTCACTGATTCAGTCACTCACTCACAGATTCAGTCACTCACTCACAGATTCAGTCACTCACTCAGTCACTCACTCACTGATTCAGTCACTCACTCACACTCACTCACTGATTCAGTCACTCACTCACTGATTCAGTCACTCACTCACTGATTCAGTCACTCACTCACTCACACTCACTCACTGATTCAGTCACTCACTCACAGATTCAGTCACTCACTGATTCAGTCACTCACTGACTCACTCACAGTCACTCAGTGACTCGCTCCCTCACTCAGTCACTCACTGATTCAGTCACTCACAGTCACTCACTGACACACTCAATCACTGATTCAGTCACTCACAGTCACTCAGTGACTCGCTCCCTCACTCAGTGACTCACTGATTCAGTCACTCACTCACTGATTCATTCACTCACTCACTGATTCAGTCACTCACTCACTGATTCAGTCACTCACTCACTGATTCAGTCACTCACTCACTGATTCAGTCACTCACAGTCACTCACTCACTGATTCAGTCACTCACTGATTCACTCACTCACTCACAGTCACTCACTCACTGATTCAGTCACTCAATCACTGATTCAGTCAGTCACTCACTCACTCACTCACTCACAGTCACTCACTGATTCAGTCACTCACTCACTGATTCAGTCACTCACTCACTGATTCAGTCACTCACAGTCACTCACTCACTGATTCAGTCACTCACTCACTGATTCAGTCACTCACAGTCACTCACTCACTGATTCGGTCACTCAATCACTGATTCAGTCAGTCACTCACTCACTCACTCAGTCACTCACTCACTGATTCAGTCACTCACTCACTGATTCAGTCACTCACTGATTCAGTTACTCACTCACTCACTCACACACATATATTTTAAAGGTATAATTCACCCATAAATGAAAATACACTCATGTCAATTCAATCCTGTATGCTGTTTTAAATGCATGCAGTAATTTTTACATACACTTATTTCTATAGCACTTTTCACAACATCGTTTCAAAGCAGAAAATCATGATGTTGATGTATATAATACGTTAATATCTTCATGCCTTATAGTCATATTTATCAGATTAGAGCCAGATGATAATATAATACACATTTTGTGGTGATACAAGTGATCAACCAGTTGAGATATGCTACATAATATATATCGCTTTACATGAGTATACATATGCAGATAAAGTTGGACATACTTGTACATCCAATTTTATATAAAAAGCTGGGCAGTAATAATATAGTTTACATTGTATATTATGTATATTATAAATACTGTTGGCTCTTTTTTTTGTTTCCTTGTTTGTAAGTTGCTACTAGCACTATATGTGAATAATAAGAAAAACACAACAGCATATGGCTTTGAAACGACATGAGGGTGTTTATTTCTAGCCGAACTATTCCTTTACTATACAAACAAGTACAAACTAGTGAATATTATTACATATTTAACACACATTTATGTGCACAGGACGTTGGGGTGTGAGGGAACAGGACGATGTCAACTGAAGCGAAGCAAAGCGAAGCTTGAAATGAGGGTTAGTATGAAAATACGCAGACTGACAAACTGAAACGGCTCACGAGCTGCTCAATAATGACCACTGAGGAGATTTTGTACACAAAGCAGGTTTATTTTTTATAAAGGAAAAACTACAGCCACCAGAATCTCAGAGGAATATTAAATAAATCATGTAGAAGGAAGCATGCAATCTGACTGTTAATTCAATAATGCTTGATCTCGGTTTGAAAACAACATACGCATGTGAACCTGCGATACAAGCAGCGTCACGTCACTTGACTTCGTGACATAATGCATATTAAAAAGATATAACAACTAACACTGACCCACATGTTAAACACAGGTAAATCCTGATTGGATGAGCCATATTTGAAATGCAGGTAAATTCCTGTTGTTGCATTGCTTTGCTACTAGAAATTAGCTAGTTTTTAATAGAGGTTTAAAGGGGTCATGACATGAGAAATCAAATTTGCCTTGATCTTTCGACATAAAAGAGGTCTTTGTACCATTAAAACAAGTTTCAGAGCTTAAAAAAAATCATCCTTATATTATCAGCATTTATTTAATCGACCTCCAAAAACAGCTTGTGTTGATATTGTGGAATCTGTGATGTCACATGTGCAAACACATTTGCATATGCCCAGCTCCAGAACAAGACATCAACAAATAGTTATAAATCATGGCACCATAAGCCCCGCCCACTGATACCATAGACACCGCCCACTATCAGCATACTGACAAGCCTTAAAGGAGCCACGTCTTAAAAACAGATAGAGGGTCAGAATGAGGATAGAAAACAATAATTTTTCCGCATATATATTTGTTTTTGTTTGTTTTTGTGCAAAAAAAGTTATAAGTGAACCTCAAGGAACTTATTAAAATAATTTTAAAAAATTCATGTCATGACCCCTTGAGTTTTAAAAGAGTTTTAGGACGGTTTCTAGCTGGTTTAGCTGTACATTAATGCATCTACTACCTTTCAAAAGTTAAATTCACATAATCAATCATTTGGCACAATCCCATGTGCTTCTTCTGATCATGAGCTACAATTATCATCGTAATTTTCTCATATAAAGTTTTTAGTAATGACCTTAAATCAAAGGACACGTAGGTTGTTCCTAATGACAGCATGTTTTTGTTTATTAATAGTAAAGCAGAAAGTGTTATGATGAGCAAATCAGATAATAATACATGACAAGATCTGCCGTAGTGTGTTCTAAAAATATAGATGCAGTTTTGAATCTGATCTTAAAGATAATGCAACTAAATATTAATGTTTTCCAGAATTTAAAATTGTTATTTATTTGTATTTTGACAGGTTTGTGTTTAAAATAACTCCAAAAATACCAACAATCTTCATAATACTGCTTAAAACAAATGAATAGAAATGATAAAAACAACACTGAAAACTGTAAACATGTTCGAAGGAAGAAAACACCATTAAAACACTGGAGGGCTCACTGGCACCGGCACAATTGGCAAAATTCAGAAAAATTAGACCTTTAGAAACTATATATTTCCCCCAATACAGCACAACAGGTTCTGGAAGTAAAAATCACATTCATTTTCTCTATAGAGGAATTAAATAAAACCTAATGTGTTTTTAAAGCTTTGTTAGGGATTTGCTTCTTTAAGTAAATTTCATTTAAATTCATAAAAAGATCTAATCTACTCAAAAATACAGTAAAAATTGTGAAATATTATTAGAATGTAAATCAGCTGTTTTCTATGTGAATATATAGTAAAGTGTAATTTATTCCTGTGATCAAAGCTGAATTTTCAGCATCTTCAGTGTCACATGATCCTTCAGAAATCATTCTAATATGATGATTTGATGCTCAAGAAACATTTATGATTATTATCAGTGTTGAAAACAATCATATTTTTGTGGAAACCGTCATACTATTATTTTTCAGGATTCTTTGATGAATAGAAAGTTCAGCATTTATTTGAAATAGAATCTTTTGTAACATTATAAATGTCTTTACTGTCACTTTTGATCAGTTTAATGTGTCCTTGATGAATTAAAAAAAGTATTAATTTCTTTCAAAAAACAATCTTTTGATTGGTGATATATATAGAGAGTTTATATAAAGATATATAAAGAATTTTCCAGAATCTCTATTGAGAAAATGAATGGGAAAAATACTTTTCTCTGAACAAGTGTGCGCTGACTGTCTGCATCTGTCCTGACTGATAATAATACTTTAGTCAAAGAGATTGTAGGAGGAATTTAAAGAGACTTCATGTTAGGCTTCAAATTAAGCTTTTCTAGTGGTTGCAGAAACCAAGGCAAACTTTCGATAACAACACGTCCAGGTTTACAGCACCTGCGTCGAAAATGCTACATCTGTATACAATCCTATATTTACACATTACATGTCAAAAGCAATGAAATGTTTCTCTCGTTTGTTTTCATCTCTATTATTTTAGTCCATATTGTCAGTGGCTGCTCATTCTAGGCACTTCGATGCAACTGCGTTAAAATTTAGTGCAGCAGTCCTCTCGACTCTTAAACTTCAAAACAGCAAAGTTATACGTGGTAGCCATCATGTAGATGAGCTGGTGGAAGAGAAAGCACAAATATGAGATGCCAAATAAATGACGGAATAAAGAAACGCATGTAGTGACAGTTTAACTGTAGATGAAATAAATCTGTTGGTCCTGAGATTCAACCGCTAACACTGTCGACACTGGAAGCGTCTGACTTTGCATTGCATATATATATATATGAATTAGTAGACCATCACAAGTTGCTTTGAAGTAATTTAAAACACCACATAAAATTACATTATAAATAAAATTCATAGTGAAAAGAAAATTTGTTTTAAAAAAAAATAAAATAAAATAAAATTCATTCAATTAAATAAAATTAAATAAAAAATAATGCAATTAAAATGAAAACAATTTAATAATAATAATAAATATAGCTGCGAGCAGCAATTATCGGGGTTCAAGCGCTTTAAGGCCTTTAAGCACATTCGTAAAAAGATATTATGTTTTCATTAGCAAGCCTGTATCCACTTAGATCATAGATGGAAAAGACCATTTACAGCAAATACAGGCAATTTACCATAGGAAATATATCGTTTTTTAAAGCTTTTGTGGTTGAGCCAAAAACGTAGGACTAGTTCACCAAAGTTGGTTTTTGAAACGATCTCCAATGTTTAACGAACAATTCGTTGGACAGCGGTGGTCCTAGAGGCAAAGCTGCTCAGAATGAGGAGTTCTACCATGTGGTACGAATGTCATGGGCGTGCACGAAAAACCGTGTGATGCGCGATGCTTTGCACACGTGAAAAACACGAAGGCGCCCCTCGGTGGCCAATTTCTTTCAAATTTCTCACAGGCCTCTAGGGCCTTGAGTCAAACAGGCCCAACGAGTTTCGTTCCGATCGGCCTCTGTTAACCTTGTCTGATAGCTGCTCAAAATTCATTGGCCGATGGCGGACATGTTTTTCGAGATACGCCAGTGTCCTCATAGGGAGTCATGGCACCTCGGACAAAGACACTGCATGCCAATTTTCAAGTCAATCGGACTAACAGTGAAGTAGTTATAGCCGTTTTTTATGTTTTTTTCCTGTTGTAGCGCCACCAAGTGGCCAATCGCTGCATTCTTTTTCACGTGACCACAGAATGAGCTCTTACATGGGTGTGCCAAATTTGGTGAAAATATCTAATTCCGTTCACCAGTTATAGCCATATTAGTAAAAGTGGCTCCGCCCACCTCGAACGTTTTGTCGGCCCTTAGGGAACATGAATTGGAATTTTTTGATAATTATTGACAATCAGACTCCAAAGAATCTTGCTGCACTGGTTTGGTTCCGATTGGCCCAAAAAACTAAGACTAGTTCGCAAAAGTATGTTTTTCAAAAAATACAAAAATTCAGATTTCGTACTTTTAACCGCTGTAGCGCCCCCATCAGGCCGATCAGGGCGAGCCTTGTTGACGCTGTAGACGGTGTGAGTACTACCAGCCCTCAAAGTTTCAAGTCTCTACGACTTACAGTTTGGTCTTTATCACTTTTAGAGGAGAATGATGATCCTTGGAAAGTTTAACAATTACAATAGAGTTTCAGAGCTTGAACCCCTAATAATGTTCTACCAGAGCAGCTGCAGTAGATGTGTAATGTGTCAATAATATAAACAGGTCCTCCATCAACTGAAAGTATAAGACGACACATCAGACGCTTCCAGTATAGACAGCTTTATTGATTATAATGGGACTGATCTAGTTTTGTGGTGTTGAATCTGTTGTCTTAAGTCGCAATGTCTTGTTTTTTGAAGATACAATAACACTTCGGGTGTCAGTAAAGCATGTGACTAAATACTCGAAAATAAAGTCAGATATCTTATGCTCTAAACTGTGCATGATTATCAAGAAACGCTTCTGCTAAAGCTGACATCCCACGTCACCTCAAACTAACCAATTAGATCAGGGGTTTAAAGCACATGGTTTGCAGTAGATGGTGCCGGGAATGAAGGGACAAAAAAAAAGAGGAGGTAGAGCAACAAACACCCCATATATGTGACCATATGAGAAACATGTGCTTACCAGAGCAATGACTGTCGCTCCAGCTCCAGCGCAGGCGACAATATACAGATGGTAAGACAGATAGAACTGCAACAGACAGAGAATCATGTTTATCTACTGCTGGACAACAAAGTGAATACATTAAAGTGTGACAAATGTGCTTTCATACCTCACTGGTGTTGCAAATATCACCTAGCGTCGAGCCGCAAGCTTTGCCAGGTGTTGCATTCCATGGAATAATACCTGTTTCGACATACAAAGTTAACAAAGTTAATCACAAATGCATAAACATAAATGTGATATCTTAGAGAGTATCAGATGAGAACAAAACTTGAACTGAATTGAGCAGAATAATGACACTATTGTCTTCTGTAGAGCAGCTTTACAGCAGAATTTCTCTCATATTTGATGAAGTTTGCATCATTGATTCTGTTATTTTCTTGTTTATTATTGTGAAGCTGCTTTAAAACAATCTGTATTGGATAAAGCGTTATAGAAATAAAGCCGACTTGACTTCATTTCATCATATTCAGTTTCTGGTCTCGTACCGTACTGACGCACGTCCACGCAGATGCTCTCGATGGAGGTGAGGTTGGCCACCGGTGAGCGCATGGCAGCGCAGGTCGACCACATGTTGTAGAAAAGGAACACGGGCACCGCCGAGAAACCGAAAACCCCAAGCCAGGCGATTCCCAGGATGTACGTCAGGAACACAAACTGGGAAAGAGACGTTTAACACCGCTTTAGCACTGGTAGTTTATCACGGTTTGCACAAAAATCTGAAGCAGCACAACTGTTTTCAACATTGATAATAATCATAAATGTTTCTTGAGCAGCAAATCATCATATTAGAATGATTTCTGAAGGATCATGTGACACTGAAGACTGGAGTAATGATGCTGAAAATTCAGCTTTGATCACAGGAATAAATTACTTTATAAAATATATTCAAACAGAAAACAGCTGATTTACATTGGAATAATATTTCACTGTTTTTACTGTATTTTTGATCAAATAAATGCAACATTGGTGAGCAGAAGAGACTAAATAAAAAAAATAAAAAAATCAATTATTCCAAATTTTCAGTTGATTTATATTTAAATGTTTAAAGAAATCCTTTTTTTTTTTTTTTTTTTTTAATCATGAAATTTCCAAAGTATTTTACTGATTCTCCAGTTTACGGTACCTTAATGACTGAATTGTGTTGATTGAAGCCTTAAAAGTTCAGGTGTGTAATTTCTGGTAATGTCATCAAGACATTAACAAGCCAATAACTTGAATGGTTTCAGACTCCACAGTATGGAAGCTTGTTTAACGAGTTATAAAGTCAGAATTGCGAGTTATAAAGTCAGAATTGCGAGATATGAAGTCAGAATTGCGAGATATGAAGTCAGAATTGCGAGATATGAAGTCAGAATTGCGAGATATGAAGTCAGAATTGCAAGTTATGAAGTCAGAATTGCGAGATATAAAGTCAGAATTGCGTGATATAAAGTCAGAATTGCGAGATATAAAGTCAGAATTGCGAGTTATAAAGTCAGAATTGCGAGTTATAAAGTCAGAATTGCGAGATATAAAGTCAGAATTGCGAGTTATAAAGTCAGAATTGCGTGATATAAAGTCAGAATTGCGAGATATAAAGTCAGAATTGCGAGATATAAAGTCAGAATTGCGAGTTATAAAGTCAGAATTGCGAGATATAAAGTCAGAATTGCGAGTTATAAAGTCAGAATTGCGAGTTATAAAGTCAGAGTTGCGAGATATAAAGTCAGAGTTGCGAGATATAAAGTCAGAATTGCGAGATATAAAGTCAGAATTGCGAGTTATAAAGTCAGAATTGTGTGATATAAAGTCAGAGTTGCGAGATATAAAGTCAGAATTGCGAGTTGTAAAGTCAGAATTGCGAGTTATAAAGTCAGAGTTGCGAGTTATAAAGTCAGAATTGCGAGATATAAAGTCAGAATTGCGTGATATAAAGTCAGAATTGCGAGATATAAAGTCAGAATTGCGAGTTATGAAGTCAGAATTGCGAGTTATGAAGTCAGAATTGCGAGTTATGAAGTCAGAATTGCGAGTTATGAAGTCAGAATTGCGAGTTATAAAGTCAGAATTGCGAGATATGAAGTCAGAATTGCAAGTTTTAAAGTCAGAAAACACTGTTTAATTCCTGTCTCTATGAAGCCCCTCCTTCTGAAAAGCACAATGTGCTCTGATTGGTCGGCTGGAGCAGTGTGTTGTGATTGGTGTTTGAGAAATGTCCCGTCCCTTACCATAACCACCAGTTTCAACACACTACTAACTAACTCAACCAGGCCCCGCCCCTTTATTCTGCATATGAATTATTTAAATGAGGAATATTGTGAAGAAAACTCAAGATAAACACTGACACTGATATAGAGAATAATAATAAGCTTTTTAGTGATCAAGCAGCAACATTACACCATAAAGAAAGCAGAATATGACTGTACCATTCCACTGATGCAGCGTCCGCAGACGGTGGTCTTGAACTCATTGTGAAGCTCCTTGACGGCACTGGTGGTATAAAATCCCTCGGCGAGCAGAATGATGCCGTACAGGAAGAAGAAGGAGGCGATGCCGTATATGACGTACTGCATGAGCTGGATTCTGGAGAAGAGAAGAGTTCACAGCTGTTATTGCTTGTGCACATTTAGTTTCCATCCACACCATCTGGAGCGTCTCCTCAGTGAAATCACAAGCGCGTATTAGTGCAAGGTGATTCTCCCGTTAACCTCCGCCCTGGAGGATCAGCGTTGTTTGAGAAAACCTCGTCACTGCACATGACTTTAATTAAAGCCTCAGGATGGAGAACAGAACAAATGTGAAGCGCTGATAAATCATCAACAGATGTGAGCAGATTTAATCGAACGCAAAGCAGGTGAATCTCAATTTTAGGAGATTAATTTGTAGCTCAAATAGTTAAAATAAACCATGTGAGTTTCATTAATGTTGAATGATCAGGTAAACTTCGAGAAAATGCATTTAATTCATTGCATGAGTTCCTGGAAAGTCTATTGTAAACCTGTGACACTGGAAACAAAATATAAAATGAGCTGCTAGAAATCAACATAAATCCATTAATCAGAGTCTCAAATGTCATTCCATGAGGCTTTAAAACTTAATATTTAAACCAAATGTAAGACCATCTTCTGTTGACAGCATGCATTTACAAGAACTATCTGTAAAGCACACCGTGTGATACACTACTGTTTAAAAGTCTGGGGTAAGTAAGATTTTCAGAAAATTGTATTCGCTACTAATCAAATGAAGCATACACCATTTATCTTTAACACGTTCATTTTGTCAGCATTTACTATATCCAGTAAAGTAAACCAGGTGATTCTCACAAAACTGCATTTTCTGCAGGCTTTTTTCAAGGTTAATGTAGGTGTCTTTCCAAAAAGGGACACTTGGAGGCTCCAAAAGGACACCAAATAACCAAAAGAGTCCATATAATTCATACATTTTTGCACACTAAGTACCCATAAAAAAACATTACAGATAAAAGTCAAGATGCAATGCTGAGCAGGACCACATGAAGATGCCAAAAAAACAACAACAAAAAAACCTTAAACCAACTGCCTTGACCTGACTGCATATACTACAGTACACTGATCCATTCAGAATCACTAAACACAGAAACATCCACATGACAAATCCAAACATTATCCTCAGTGTGTGTAGAAACAACGTGAATGTACTTTTAAAAACATTAAAAATCTGACCGATTCCAAACTTTTGACTGGTAGTGTATACTGTCGTTTTAACCTGTTAAATAGATTAATTACGATGACGTGTTAAAATTATTAACACATTTAACGCATTTGCCCCGTCCCAGACGTACGTAGGTCATCTGACATTTTATACAAGATGATTAATGAAGAATAGAATGTGGGGCAACAACGGTGTGATGAAGCCTATAGAATGCAGTTAGAATATCCATAAAACTCAAGATATGGGGCAAAAAATGCCCGTTTGAGTATTTACATCATATGATGTAGTTAAGCTATATCACACGAGCACCGCTTCATGTCCAACAAGCCTAATGATTCAATAACTCATTCATAAACAGAACCATTTACTTTAGTCCTGAATGAATCAGCTGAATTAATGAATGACTCAATAGGCCCTATTTTAACGATCTGAGCACATGGTCTAAAGCGCATCCACTTTTGCTAGTTTAAGGACGGGAAAAATGGTCTGTGCGCCCGGCGCATTGTCTGAAAGGGTTGTCCCTATTCTCTTAATGAGTAATGGGTGTGTTTTGGGAGTAACGCGCAATAAACCAACCAGAGTCTCGTTTCCCATTCCGCATGTTTCGCTCGCGCCATGGCGTATTCGCTATTTACAAGGCAGAATTTGCAAGCGGAAAAACTGAACGGTTCTATAGTGAGGAAACGGATCTGCTAAAAGTGTATCTTTATGCACACAATAATAATCTTTTACATTGTAATCCTTTTATTTTTAATATTTGGCATGTTTGTGTATAAGGTGTGTATAATAAGCAGAATGCACCCGTCTATAGGCGCATATTACTAACTCGCTCTTTAAATAACAAAACAAATATTGCGCCACTGACTTTAGACCAGGTTTAACTTTGTAAATGGTGCAGTCTGTTTCAGTTGCTTCAAAGTTGTTTCTGAACACACCTCGCGCACAAATTTGCTATTTAAACAACGTGGCGCAGGACGTGAAAATGATAACTGCGCTGGGCTGAAACTAGCAAAAAACACTTGCGTCGCACCTGGTGCCACATTGCGCCGGGTGCATGATAGGACCCAATGACTTTAATCATTAAGACATTTACCGCCACCTACTGGCAGTTTTAGTTTCTTATTTAGAGTGTCATTTCATAAAAAATTATTTCATATTTCCATATTATTAAAAAAACTAACATTAAATGAAAATTCTGTCATCATTTACTCACCCTCATGGTCCAAGAGAGTATGTGTAATGAATTTTATGTTGAATCAAATAAAATATTTCTTGCTGAAGCTACTGTCTTTTTGATGCTTTACACAATAATGACTTTAAATTGTCTTTTGGGGGTAATTTCTCAGTCAGATTTGATGTGCGATTAATCGCAACATCATATAATTAATTAGCTAAAAAAAATTGAATTGCTTGACAGCCCTAATACACACACAAACACACACACATGTGCACACACATTGACAGGTTCTTCTGCACTCACATGTCCGTCAGCATGGCATGGTCCGTGGTGATCTTGGAGAAGTGGTTCTCCAGGATGGTGAGGGTTCCTGTCAGAGCCACGTGTCCGCAGCCGCAGAAGAGCGCCACACCAGAGAAGCACAGGATGGTGGCCACCAGAGACGCGTACGGCACGCCTCCCAGACATTTAATACAGCATTCAAAACAACCTGCAGACACACACACACACACTTTGTTCATATTGACCAGATCATTTCAACAACAGCATGCATTGCTTCTCATTCCTTGATGCGTATGCTTTAAAACACTATATACAGCAGAATTGAGGAATGATTCGCTCATTCATTTACTGATCCAAACCTGCATGCTTTTACTGCATGTTTTTCATGATTTGTGTGAGGAAGCAAATGAAATCTTATGTTTAGATTAAACGTCACACAAAGACATGGAATATAATGCACGAGTCGTATGGATTACGGTTATGGTGCTTTATTTTCTTTTAGGAGCTTGTGTCACTATGAACTGTTTTTGAATGGAAAAGAGCTGCATGAAAAAAACTCTTCTTTTGTGTTTCACAGAAAAAAAACAGCATAACAACATGAGAGTCAAAAAAAGACTTTGATTTTGAGTGAACTATTTCTGTGCCGTCAGACTGTGAACTGCCTAATTAAAAACAGAGTGTGAGAGAGACTAAAATAATGAACTGCATATGTGTGTGAAAGTGTGTGATTGACTGAGTGTATGTGTGTGTGTGTGTGTGTGTGAGAGAGAGAGTGTGTGTGTGTGTTGCTTCCTCAGTCTGGGCATTTGAAGCTCTTACATACTTTTTTGCTTCAGATCTTCACAAACAAAAACAAACAAACCAATAACAAAACATTTGGTTTTACCAGTGTTACAAAACACAGAGAGAGTGCAGAAATACTCCTGGAAAAAACAACTCTAAAACAAAATCACAGGCATGATTAATTCATGGAGCCTTATATGGGGATGTGAGCATACGTTTGCCTTCTGAGTCGCTCATCACTTTAATTATAACACACTGAGAGTGTGGTCAGTGAAATGATAATCAATGAAGATTCATGAAGGTGTGATGAAGTGACCCACGTGAGCTGCTGTGCAATGGTACACGTGTCATGATTTATCATGATTTATGCATGAACCAAAGCCTCATTTAAACATGAAAATCCTGTGCTGTGAAATGAATCAGCAGTGTATTTAAACAGTTAAACAGCTGGAGGATTTGGTGCATGTCAGTGTTTGATGGTAACTAACTTAAAGTAGTGATGCTGCTGTTTTAACTGATAAATAATTATTTCAATAACCGAATAAATAAATAAATATTTAAATTAAAAAGACTTTCTGGCATTGTGACAATTTTTTCTGATATTGTCATTATTGTAGTGTTTTTATTCTGATTTAGTTTATAATTTTCATTATTCTCAACATTTTCATTACTGTAAAAATAAATGACAAATAATGTTTACAGTAAATAAAATTTGATTTCTTTTAAATAAAAGTAATGATCCTGGACAAAGAAATGTGCGTAATTATCATGAAAAGTTGCATTGCAAAAAAAAAAAATAATAATAATAATAATAAAAATAAAATGGGATAATAATATGGGAATAATATGGGAATGTGAGAAAAAAAAAAAATAAAGTAAAATAAAATGGGATAATCCTATAGGAAAATATGAGAATGTGAGAATAAACAAAATAAAATGAAATAAAATAAAATAAAATAAAATAATAGGATAATACTATAGGAAAATATGAGAATGTGAGAATAAAATAAAATAAAATAAAAAAATAAAATGAAATAAAATAAAGTAGGGATAATAATATGGGAATAATATGGGAATGTGAACAAATGTTTCATTGCATTATTTATAACATACTAAAATTAGATAAAAAATTTATTTTTTGCATTTTTTTGCAATGATCCTAAATGAAGAAATGTGCTTATTTGTCATGAGAATAAAATAAAATAAATCATCAATAAAATCAGTAAAATAAAATAAAAAAGGCACTAAAAATAGGTCTCATTTAGAAACATGTTTAACAAGCCTCAAATTATGACATTTGATTCTACATATGTACATTTATCACCCTCATCCGGGGACGAGAAAGCACAGCAGTGATTTAATTCAAGGCCTCATTGTGCACAGTCCCAATCCTGAAAGTTCCTCTACATGGAGGCCTTTTTCCCAGCACACAAAGACAAATTAAAGCTGATATATTAAGCAGCAGAGAGAGGCCTTTCAGAGCCCGTCTGTGTCCGACAGTTTGTGCCCAGCCTTTATGAGGCACACCGGGGTGAAAGCATTCTGTCCTAACAAGTGAATAGCCGTTTCCATAGCAACGAGTTAACCACAACCCAGTGAGTATTGCCCACGGCACAGTCTCTCACGACCCACAACACACACACTCTTATGAAGCCACTTAAATGCTCCCATCTCAAAGGGAACTATTCCCACCCTTTCCAGAAACACTTGGGGAATCTTGTTTACTATCCCAAGAGCTAGAGAGAACCATTATAAAGTTTTAGTCAAATAAGAGTGGTCAGTATGACCAAAATAATCAGCTGATTCATATCCAATGAATGAATCAGTCTGACATTAGTGTAAAAATAGCTTCGTATTATATTAATCAAAAACAGCCAAACTGATATTTAAAAAAACAGATTCGGAATCAGTCTAAATTAAGCTTCTTCATTTGTAATAATTACAGAAAGTACTATTTTAATTACATTTAACAGTAGCGTGACAGTCACAGACATCACAAACAAACAATAAATAAATAGATAAATATCTACGGAGCCCCACACAGGACATGCGCACAAAAAATATTTATCTTGTGGCCACAAATTAACAATTTGTTCTCTGGGTTTAGTAAATCGTAGCCATGAATTAAGAATCCATTCCCACAATTTATTATTTCATTCCGTTCCTCGTTTTAGTTTAACCGTGGCCATGAATTAAGAATCCATTCCCACGACTTGTAAATACGTTCCGTTCCTCGTTTTAGTTTAACCGTAGCCATGAATTAAGAATCCGTTCCCACGACTTGTAAATTCGTTTCGTTCTTTGTTTTAGTTTAACCGTAGCCATGAATTAAGAATCCGTTCCCACGACTTGTAAATTCGTTCCGTTCCTCGTTTTAGTTTAACCGTGGCCATGAATTAAGAATCCGTTCCCACGACTTGTAAATTCATTCCGTTCTTTGTTTTAGTTTAACCGTAGCCATGAATTAAGAATCCGTTCCCACGACTTGTAAATTCGTTTCGTTCCTCGTTTTAGTTTAACCGTGGCCATGAATTAAGAATCCATTCCCACGACTTGTAAATACGTTCCGTTCCTCGTTTTAGTTTAACCGTAGCCATGAATTAGGAATCCGTTCCCACGACTTGTAAATTCGTTTCGTTCCTCGTTTTAGTTTAACCGTGGCCATGAATTAAGAATCCGTTCCCACGACTTGTAAATTCGTTCCGTTCCTTGTTTTAGTTTAACCGTAGCCATGAATTAAGAATCCGTTCCCACGACTTGTAAATTCGTTCCGTTCCTTGTTTTAGTTTAACCGTGGCCATGAATTAAGAATCCATTCCCATGACTTGTAAATTCGTTCCGTTCCTCATTTTAGTTTAATCGTAGCCATGAATTAAGAATCCGTTCCCACGACTTGTAAATTCATTCCGTTCTTTGTTTTAGTTTAACCGTAGCCATGAATTAAGAATCCGTTCCCACGACTTGTAAATTCGTTCCGTTCCTCGTTTTAGTTTAACCGTGGCCATGAATTAAGAATCCGTTCCCACGACTTGTAAATTCATTCCGTTCTTTGTTTTAGTTTAACCGTAGCCATGAATTAAGAATCCGTTCCCACGACTTGTAAATTCGTTTCGTTCCTCGTTTTAGTTTAACCGTGGCCATGAATTAAGAATCCGTTCCCACGACTTGTAAATTCGTTCCGTTCCTCGTTTTAGTTTAACCGTAGCCATGAATTAAGAATCCGTTTCCACGACTTGTAAATTCGTTTCGTTCCTCGTTTTAGTTTAACCGTAGCCATGAATTAAGAATCCGTTCCCACGACTTGTAAATTCGTTCCGTTCCTCGTTTTAGTTTAACCGTGGCCATGAATTAAGAATCCGTTCCCACGACTTGTAAATTCGTTCCGTTCCTCGTTTTAGTTTAACCGTAGCCATGAATTAAGAATCCGTTCCCACGACTTGTAAATTCGTTCCGTTCTTTGTTTTAGTTTAACCGTAGCCATGAATTAAGAATCCATTCCCATAACTTATAAATTCATTTCCTTGATTTAGTTTAATCGTAGTCATGATTTATTAACTTATAAACTAGTTCTCTCGTTTTAGTTCAATTGTAGCCATGAATTAAAAGTTTGTTCCCACAACTTATAAATTTGTTTTGTTCCCTCATTTAAGTTTAATCGTAGCAATGAATTAAGTATTCGCTCCCACAACTTATCAATTCGTTCCCTTGTTTAAGTAAATCATGGCCATGTTGAAGTAATTTGTTCCCTCAATTTGATTTAATTAAAACAAAGGAATGAATTAACTACAGCATGGCCATGATTTAGAAAAACAAGAGAACGAATTATTATATTGTGTGCACGATTTACATAAAACAAGGGAATGAATTAGTAAAACATGCTGATGTATTAGTAAGTCGTGGAAACGAACTGTTAATTCATGGCCACAATATGTCCGCATGTCATGTTCAGGGCTCTGAACGTATCAGAAATCAGAACAAAGAAATATTTTTTGATAAAAGAAAATGAATTAATTTTCATTAATTTAATGCATTTGTAATGTTCATATAAAATGTATATATATACTTAAATTATATTATTATAATTATTTACTTTTGCCTTTGTGACATTATATTCCTAATATTCTCATTGCAGTAATATTTCCAGGTGTTTTTCTTTTGATTATTCTCATTTTCTTTAGAATGAAAAACTACAGAAAGTTGTAGCGTTATTTCTTCACTAACCTTCTTGTTTTGCCTCTAATAATGTTTGTTTTCAGAGGAGCTGATGCTGTATTTAGTATACTGAGTTTCATTCCTCAAACACTTAAATGCTGTCATTACACATCACTAGTAAATTGCATCTCCCAAAAACACACACAAACACGCCACATTCCTGAATCATGAGCCGCATTTCACTCTTTCCAGCTTTCCATGCCAACTTACAGCTGTGATTACGCCTGATTCCTGACCACAGTCATATTTCACCGCAGCTTTCAGATTTTATTTCTCCCATATATTCACTGAAATGTGGTCTGTTTTTGAACTGGATCCTGTCTTTAAAATAACACAGATTTTGTGTTGACGGCAGTGGAAAAACAAAGAGTTCTGATTGGACTGCAAGATCACTGCCTGTTAGCAGATTCACAGTCTCATGTTAGTCAGACTTTCATCGAGCGTGACCGCAGCATTCATGCATAAGCCATAGATGCACAAACTATAAAACGAGAGTCACACTGATCTTCAAAACCTCCACTGAATGACGTTCACATGCTTTATAGGACAAATCCTCTCCTGTGGCCTCATGGGATCGTAAAGTGTCCAGTGGATACGCACTCCATAATCTCACCAGAAGTAGTAGGTCATCCTGAATTTTTTACAAGAGGAGGAGGAGGAGAGGAAGAGGAGGAGAAGAGGAGGATGGGAAGAGGAAGAGAAGAAGAGGAAGGGAAGAGGATGAGAAAGAGGAGAAATGGAGGAAGAAGTGGAGGAGAA
Source organism: Hypophthalmichthys molitrix (assembly GCA_037950675.1). Taxonomy (NCBI): domain Eukaryota; kingdom Metazoa; phylum Chordata; class Actinopteri; order Cypriniformes; family Xenocyprididae; genus Hypophthalmichthys; species Hypophthalmichthys molitrix. The sequence continues at coordinate 36,438,192 of CM075500.1, read as the reverse complement.
GAAGAGGAAGGGAAGAAGCGGAGGAGGAGAAAAGAAGAAGAGAAATGGAGGAGGAGGAGAGGAAGAGGAGGAGGAGAAGAAGAGGAGAAAGAGGAGGAGAAAAGGAGAAGGAAGAGTAGGACAAGAAGAAGAGGAGAAAGAGGAGGAGAAAAAGAAGAGGATGAGAAAGGGGGAGGAAGAGGAGAAGAAGAGATGAAGAGATGGAGGGGAAAAAGAAGATGAGGAGAAATGGAGGAGGAAGAAGAGGAGAAATAGAGGAGGATGAGGAGAAGAAGAGGAGGGGAAAAAAGAAGAGAAGGAAGACAAGGAAAAGAGGAGGAACAGAAGAAGAGAGAGAAAAAGAAAAAGTGAAAATGAGGAAGAGGAGAAAAAGCAGAGAAGGAGAAATGGGGGAGGAAGAGGAGGAGAAGAAGAGGAAGGGAAGAGAAGGAGAAAAGAAAAGGGGAGAAATGGAGGAGGAAGAGGATAAGGAGGAGAGAAGGAGAAAAGAAGAGGAGAAAAGGAAGAGAAGGAGGAGAAGAAGAGGAGGAAGAGGAGGAGAAATAGTGGAGGATGAGGAGAATAAGTGGAAGGAAAAAGAAAAGGGGGAAGAGGAGGAGATGAGGAGAACAGGAAAAGAGAAAGAAATAGAAGAGGAAAAATAAGGAAGAGGAGGAGAAGTGGAGAAGGAAGAGGAGGAGAAAACAAGGATAAGGAGGAGAAGAAGAGGACAGGAAAATGGGGAGAAAAGAAGGAGGAGGAGAAAAGGAGGAGGAAGAGGAGGAGAAGAAGAGGAGAAAAGGAAGAAGATGATGAGGAGGAAGAAGATGAGGAGGAGAAAATGAGAAAGATGATGAGAATAGGAGGAAGTACAGGATAAAGAAAAGAAAAAAACAGAACTGAGAGGAAGAAGAACAAAAGGAGAAGCTAAAAAGAAGAACAGCAAGAAACAAGGAAAAAGAAGAAAATTACAAAGAGGAGAGGTGAAGGACAGGGAGAATGAGTAGAAATAGGAGGAGGAGGAGGAGGAGAAGAGGAAGAATATGGAGGAGCAGTATTAGAGACTATGAGTGAGCAGCTGCAGTGAATCAGTGCATCACTGCATGTCAAAGTCCAAAACTTCTGGCTCCAGAATCAGTCAGAGAAGGTCCAGCACACAAAGAGCCCAGTGTCCCGGACCAGAACCTCTTTATGGAGATGACTATTGATCTCGAGCACAAGGTCAGGACTCGGCACTTCCGGACAGTTCTATAGCGGGACGGCAGCCACTAACAGCACATCGTCCAGACACATAATGCCCCTGTGCTCTAAAGACCATCAGAGATCAGGTCACTCTCTGCCAATGTCCTGCTGGGGTGTGGACTGAATATCATGAGGTTCAACAGATGCATTCTCACAGATTGTGTCATCCAATTGTGCAAGTTCTACAGAAATGTGTTCAAGCCATGGAAAAAAGCCGTAGTAAGTTAATGAACATGAACAGAGAAAATAGCAGCTATGGCTTCCTCAAGTCTCTAAACTTCTGCCAGACCCTCGATCTCTCAACATGAAACTTGAATGTTCTGGAAGATCATTGTAGTCAGCTGGATATGAAACTGTCAAGGTGTGTAGAATAAAGATTAAAAAAAACTGTGCTCCAAGTAGTGTTGTTGACTTCAGTAGCAATTCGGTACTGAAATTTAAAAAATGTTGATCATTGTAGCCAATCACAGACATATCTGTTGAGCACGCGAACACAATGGCCAATCAGAGGTGTTTACGAATCCACTCAAAAGTGCTCAAAGCATCACATTTTTTAAATTTCAGTACCGAATCACTACTGAAGTCGGTACTTTGACAACACTAGCTGCAAGTAGATGACATCTTCAATAAGAGACTGGAATGGAAAAAAAATTACAAAATTCCACAAAAAGAGGAGAAGAGGAGGAGAAAGAGAGGAGGAGGATGAGGAGTAGAAGAGGAGGAAAAAAGAAGAAGAGAGAAGGAGGAAGAGGAGGAGAAGAAAAGGAACAGAACAAGAGAAGGAGAAAAAGAAGAGGAGAAAAGGAGGAAGAGGAGAAGAAGAGGAGGATGGGAAGAGGAGGAGAAAAAGCAGAGGTGGAGGAAGAGGATAAAAAGAAGAGGAAAAGAAATGAGGAGGAGGAAGAGGAGAAGAGGAGAGGAAGAGAAGGAGGGGAAAAGAGGAGGAGAAATGGAGGAAGATGAGGAGGAGAGGAGGGGAAGAAGGGAAGAAAAAGCATGGAAGGAGAAATAGAGGAGGAAGAGGAGAGGAACAGGAAGGGAAGAGGTGAAAAAGAAGGAGGAAGAGAAGAGGAGGAAAAAAGAAAAGGAGAAAAGGAGGAAGAGGAGGAGAAGAAGATGAGGGAAAGAGCAGAGGTGGAGGAGGAAGAGGAGGAGAAGAGAAGGAGGGAAAAAGAGGAGGACAGGAATAGGAGGAGAAAAAGCAGAGGAGGAGAAATGAAGGAGGAAGAGGAGGAGAAGAGGAACAGAAGAAGAGGAGAAAAAGAAGAGGAACGAAAGGAGAAGCTTTCAAACGCTCCAGTGCGTTGATCATTGTAGCCAATCACATACATATCTGTTGAGCGTGTGAACACAATGGCCAATGGTGTTTACGAATAAAAATTTCAAAACGTGGTGACTCCACATGTGCTGAAGTTTTGTTTGAAATACATGTAATGCACATGTAAACGAAAATGTGAATCTGATTGTAAAGTTCAGGGTTCATATAACAGAACTTTCAGAATCTGAAATCGGATTGGATTCATTCCGACTGACGAAAATGAGTGCATGTAAACATACCCTAGAGTTAAGCAGAATAAACATTTCAATTACTTGTTCACAAAGATCTCTGAAGACTCGGACCAATGACAGGCCAATGCATTAAATAATAGAAGTTTTTGGACTTTCATCAAAAGTTATTTGGCCTCAAACTAAACCAGAATTTAACACATAATACACCATTTAAAAACCCAGTTAATAACCAGCTATATCTGAAACCCATGTGATGCAATGAAACAAACGCAGTATTGACTGTCAGAATAATGAAGCGTGTCGCTCACTCTCATGTGAATCAGGGTTTCCTGAGAAACTATCACTGGTACCTCGTTTCTCCTGCCGTTCATCTTCAGTGTCGTCATATGGAGTTTCCATGGCTGAAATCCACAAAACAATCCTTCCTCAAACTTTGCCGGTTCTATTCCTTGGTTTTCTGTTTCTCTCACTCTTTTCCTCTGCCTTTCTCAAATATCTCTTCTTCACATCACTGTCTTACCCTGAACCCAAATAGACATTGTGCGACCAACTAAAGATGTTTCCCAGTCACGTCTGCACCAATTCCCAGAACAACACAATGCCAGTGGAGGAGGAGGAGATCCTCTCAACACTGAAGTCCAACACACACTCCCATGCATATATTAACATATTCAAAAAAACCACTGGCCACAAACTAGCCTTCCATCTGCTGCCTGACCCATGAGAACCAAAGACATCCAAAGAAAAGGGGAAGATTCTCCCTGGACAATGAAAGACAGAATGGATGGTGGATGCAGAGAGGAACGGAAAGCAGGAGCAGATGGAAGGAGTGAGAGGTAGAAATAAGAGAAAGAACAAACATATTAACAAGAACTACAACATGGAACTTTAAAGCATATTTTGCAGCTGGACTGATACTCATGGAAAGTTCGTACTTGCATAAAAGTTTGGGAATCGTACATGATGAGCGTTCAAGTTGTTTTGGAAATGTCTTTTTTACTTGCTGAGAAAGACAGCAAGCAAGGAGTGGAAAGTTCTGCAGGTGATCTAATCACAATGCCCACATTAAAGAAGACCGATGCAGCTAGATCATTTCCATAATGACAAACACAGTTTATCAAAAGCAGAGCAAATTCTAGTAGGGTTGCAAACAAGCAGAGCCAATGATAATCAGGTGTGTGTAATCTACTAACAACACAGGCGCAATATGGGTTAAAACATGCTTTTTTGCGGAGTTGAATAATGGCGCAAATACCAGTAAATAGATTCACTTAAATACGCTCCTCCCATAAATTTTGCATCTGAAAGGGAAACTCCTACAAATGCATATGCAATAAGGTCAGCGTCTTGTCCATGTCTTTTCTTCACTAATTTCTCACTGCGTGTCTTTAGTAAATCACGACAGTAATTTTTTAATGCCAAAAGCTGTTAGTAAATCTGGCCCTAAATATTTAATTTGTTTACATGCATGTCATGTGATCAGTAACCAACTTCAGGGAACCATGGTCATGCAAATGTATTGTTAAATTACTGAAATATTAACTTAGAATCTCAGGGGACTTCAAGTATATATTTCAAGTAAACCAATGATCTACACCAATTTTTTATTTGTGGTGTTGCTCACCTTGCAAACGCAATCATTCTCAGGGCTCTAGACTGCAACCAAAATGGACTGCATGGTCACGCACTGAAATCGGTGTCTGCCTACCTGCACTTACTTGCGTTAGGGACTTATCTAATTTGTCACATATTATCGACTACGGCAAATCAGCTATTCTATGTTGGAGTTTTTCCCTCTTGTGCACCTCGCTTTTAAATTGCTCATCCGAAAGCGAAAGTAAAATGCGCACAGCTGCACAGGCATTCATAACACGAAGCAGAGTGAGTGTTTTCGATTCATAATAGTGCGTGTCCACTGGCACAGAACGAGCGTTTCCAGTTCATTCCTACTGAACTTCAACAGGAATTAATTGAAAATGCTTGCTCTGCTCCACACCATTATGAATATCCGTGCGGCCGTGCGCATTTTCCTTTCGCTTTCAAATTAGCGCCAATTCGGGGGTGAATGGTGGGTTTATTATTATTCTTAAAGAAAAACACAACAACAAAACAGTACAGTGACAAACTTGCTCAAATAAGCACTTGTACATTTAGTTTTGAAACCAAATCGTGCACGATCATCTTGTCAGTCAGCTCGTCACTCTTGTGATAAATGAAATCTGACTCCTGCTGCTGATCTGTGCTGCGACTCTTGTTCGGCTCACTGCATTCAGCAGACACTTTCAGTTTTAATTGTAGTGTCTTTTCTTTAACTGAACTAAATGATTTTTATTAATATATATATTAAAAAAAAATCAAAACGACGTTGGGGTTGGTGCTGCGGTGGGCAAGTGCCGTAACCGACTAACACACTAACACCAACTATCGCAGCAAGGCTATCAGTCACGAACACACGCATGATGTAACTTAGGAATTTAGGAATTAAGTCGTCTAAAAATTAAGAGGTCAGTATCTGATTACTTTAAAAAACAAAGTGTGGAGGGCGAGGATGCTGGTGGAAAGGATGAGCCAATGAGCAGACTGATTTGATTTGATTTTAATCAAACATTAAAAAACATATTAAAAAACATTAAAAAAATATAAAAAACACTTTTCTTTTGATTAATCCCATGTAATAAAAGGTGCAACCAAATCATGTGCTGGTGCGACTGAGAAAGTTGGTAGCACCAGTGCAACCAGTGGAAAAGTTAATCTGGAGCCCTGATTCTGATGCACCTTAAAGGCAGAATTATTCTGCATAATAAATTAGGCCAAAATTAGAGGCAATACAATAAACTCTTAAATAGCACAGTAAACTATATTTGGCTTTGGTTGTGAGTTGTGACAGGCTTGGTACAGCTGATGGTGTCAAAGTGCTGGTGAATGCAGGAGGACGGCATTGTGTTAGTCAACATGGGGCAAACTGAGGTTGAATAGTCGTCCAGTGTTCACTCACCCGTGAGCATCAGCTCTGTCTGACACATAAAACAGAAGGTTCTCATGACCACCAGAGCTTGGAGTCCCGTATGTCTCTCACAATAGACACACACACACACACACACACACACAGAGAGGCACCTCGTTCAGCTTCCCAAGGGCCAACGGAGAGCCCAGATTCCCACAAGCTGTCTGGGATAACTGGAGGAATGTGGATTCGAAAGGAAGACAGGGGATGTTTAATCACAGATCATGTATCTCAGCATCTCATACTAGGTTTAATAAGGGACAATCAATTTACTGAAAGAAAATCAAGAGACTCTTTTAATCCGATGACCTTTACATGAACTAATATTACAGGCAAAACCATGACCACATGTACCAAAAAACACTTTTTTCTTGTGAGAGGTCCCGGGTTCAAATCCCGGACGAGCCCCCTTTTATGTTACAAACCCCACTTTTAAAGTGCTCGTTAGGGAAGGGGGTGAGTAACAAAAAAGGACACGCAAGACAAGGCAGTTTATCTAACTGTTTATTTCTCACTAGTTTATTTGAAATGGACCTATGGTGTGACTAATGAACAATTTCAATGATAAATATTCGAAGCATTCTCTTGAATAATGAGCTTTAAAAAAATCTGCACCCATAATAATTATAAAATAAATGGCAAAATTATGTTTAAAAACTTGTTTTAGTTAGACCGCAGGAACATCAACTATCCAAAAGTATTGCATGTCAATTACCTTCTTAGTGATTCCTATATATATATATATATATAGTTTCCTATTAATTACCTAGACTGTGGTGGCCAGCCATTGTCTAATCTGTACCGCCACGGTTTCAAAATGAACCGAAAATATTTTAAACTAAAAGGTATCCATTGCTTAAGCAAAGTATCTGACAAATGAACTAATATTGAATGCGCAATATGACTTTGTGTCCGCAATATGACTTTGTGCACTTTGCTCACACGATCAGCTGGTGATCCGGTGTTTTTGTGCTTTGAGTTTTGCATGCATTTGGGAACATAGCGGGCACCAGTTACGCATTACTTTCACATTTCCATAATGTCCAACATTTTTATTTTACACAGCTTTTTAAAAATGGAAATTGCCATGTATGGCATGCGTTTGGCCAAATCAACATAACTTACGTTACTTAAAGCACAGTTTCTCATTAGAAATTGTTTCAATGTCTTTATAAACTTTTTTTTTTTGCATGTTGCAACACTGACCCATTTTCTATTTAACAACATTCAGCATCAGGTCACTGATTCAGAGCCACAACCCAGATAAATTTATGTCAATCAATCAGTGTGTTGACCTGTTTCATGGAACCAGTCAATGACAGAAAAGCCATCAAGAGAATATAAAGAAATAAATCACACCATTAACTCCCTGTCCAGTATCAGAACCTCAAAACATCAGTGCGTGTTTATCACACAATATACGACTTCACCGCTTTCTACCGTACATGCATGGCTTTCATTTTACATAGAAATATATAAATGCAAGAAGCTACATTTATTAATTACACACTTTACAAAATACTCACTCACCTTTGTTTTGACTACATTTAAATTCTTTACACCCATGAAACACAAATGGAGAACTTCCCAGCAGCTTTTTTCCATAGAACAAAAGTAGAGTATTATCTGTACTGCCAAACAACCTCCAAAAGAGGACTACAGATATATCATAAAACTAATCCAAATGACAGATTAAAAAAAAAAAAAGTCACCTTTAGACACACTGCAGCAGGTTTGAGATCACAAACACCATATTTTTGGGAATACACAACTGCAAATGAGATTTGAAAGTTATTTACACTCTTAAAAATGACTCTTAAAAGGAGTCATTTCAAGTTATTCTCAAATTACTCTTAAAAGTTTATTTGAAAAACCTTTGGTTCCATGGAACCACAAAAGGTTCTTCATAATGGAAACGATTCTTCAGATTCTTCATACTGAGAGAAAAAAAAAGGTTGTTTGAAGAACTGGAAGTTCTGGAAGTTCTGGAAGGGCTTTGGGGGAACAAAAAAATGGTTCTTCTATAGCAAAACTGCAACAAAAAAAAACCTTTTGGAACCTTTATTTTTAAGAGTGCATGGTATTTTATGACGCTTTTTTCAAGCTTGACAGTATAAAACATTCTGCCTTTTGTTTTTTACAGAAGAGTAAAAGTCATATAAGTTTGGAACAACATAAGGGTGAGTAAAATGACAACAAAAATCTAAACTATTCCTTTAACATCTTACTTTGGCTTTAGCTGACTTTGTTGGGGGGAATTTCCTCAAAACCTAACTGGTAGCTTTTAACCAAATGTTCCCCAGGATCTCTGAATCAGCACATCTCTAATTGCATGTTTGTGTTGTTGGTTTTTAGGGCCTGAAGGAAACTGAGCTCTTCTGAGGTTGTTTAAAACCAAAATTTGCCCTCTCATGTGACTTTACACCCGCTGCTTGGCACCTCAGTAAAGAGAAAAATGAGGCTTAGAAAAACACAAACCCAGATGTTCCTTGTAGAAACCGACCAGAAAGCAAAGAACGGATCTATCTGTAGTCAACCTTGCAGAAATCACAATGAAAAACTATAATAAAACTGATAGTTATGACTCTAAACTCTGATGTAATAAAAGTTGTTTGATAAACACACCTATACTCTATAATGCACCTAGTTGCTATAAAACTGTTTTATAACAGCAATGGTTTTAGGAATGACAAAAATACCCCATAGCTGTGGTAAAATCACACATCCTACAGTCACTTACTGCTTTAATGAGTGATGTTCATCACATGATTACCATTTTTTGGATGAACTACTTCTTTCATGTGACATTGTGGAAAAAAGGACTTCATTTCTTAAGGCCAAAAAACTCTAAAAGGCACATGAATGTTGATGGTTTGTGTGAAGGCTCTTTGTATCAAGCAAAAAATAAAGACAATCTTCTTTTCTGATATGTAAAATGCACGCTTTTTATCTGTACAAATCTCAAATGTTGTCTATTAATTCTCACATCTGAATCGATCCGAGAATAGGCGACTTGTTGAACACCGAATCAATCTGAGCAGCTGACTGTGTCGAAGCTCATTGAATATTCATGAGCATAAACAGCTGCCCTATTGAATGTGTTTTAAAGAGCGCTGGACTGAATGGCTGACTCCTTTATCTTGTGAGAGTGGTTTGACAAGTGAGCGGTGCCGAATTCACTCCATCGTGAGAACTTGATTTGTGTTAAAGCTGCTGTTGAACTTCGCTGGTTCACCTCTTTAGAGGTTCGCTGTTAAACACAGCCTAACAAAGTTTACTGGATTATTGGTGGAGCCAGTCACAAATCTTAAAGTTTCACTCTATCAACATAATTTGGAACATAATGTCCATTACACTGAAAAAAAATTGGTGTTGGATTAACTGTTCACTCTGAAATTGCTAGCAAAGCTGTGAATGAATGAATAGCAGAAAAAGACTCATGAATGACAACAGAGGTTCATCCACTTAAAAAAGTAGGCCTATTTTAAAAAGGATGACTTATGGTGCGTTCACACCAGACGCGAATGAAGCGTTAAGCATTAATGATTTACATGTTAAGTCAGTGCAAAGACACAATAGACATCCTGCGGCGCGAATTAAGCTTTTCGGTTGTTTGACGCACATAATGCGTGATTCGCAAGAGTTGATTGAAAATCTGAACTTTGGCGAATATTCGTGCCGCGTTAACCAATCGGGAGCTTGCTCTAGTAGTGACGTGATTACGGCGTAGCGAGCGGAGGCAGAAATCCGAAACAACAATGGAGGACAAAATCATTGTCGGTTTATGTGGATACCCGGAGCTGTACGATACATCTTCGTACTTTTAAAGAAACAGGAATAAAAAGGATCTTGCTTGGAAGAAAGTGAGTGAGGAGGTCGGACTATCTGGTAAGTTGTAAAAAACGCTCTTTTCTCAATTTGAGCTATATATATACACATATTGAGACTACAAGCTAGCTAAGGCCGGTAAATTCGCCTTATTTTACAAATACTTTTCCGCTGACGAGTTGACGTGTTTATTCAGAGCCATTTTGCAACGAGACTGGAGCCGCCTGGCAGAAGCCCCTCCTATGCGAATTCGCGTCTGTTGTGAAGTGAATTTCACGCGCGAATGAAGCGAGTTAACTTAAAATTTTCAAGCGTCCAACTACGCGCGAATAGCGCGATTTATTCGCGCAAGTCGCGTCTGGTGTGAACGCCCAATTAGACCAGTACAGTTTTATTTATAAGACCTTCATGATCTTATAAATAAGGTTCAAGTACTCATATGAACTGGATACTATACGGAATGAGTCAAAATTATTATCAAGTCAAAGTAATAAACATTATCCCATTGTTAATGCTGTCAATTAACCTAAAATGCAAAAGTATTTTTGAATATTTTCTTTCATCATTGTGCAATGTCTAGAACATAATAGTGTTGTGTAAAGGTTACAAAGGCAAAAACGTACTGCTCACACAAATCTGGCATATAAATTAAATTAAACGAACGGTTGCCATCAAACTGCAAATGCCTGTGGTTGTTGTAACTTACAGATAATGCACATGACAGCTGGATTTAACCAGGACTAGGCACGATTCATGAATCATCTGCATGTCAAAAAATAAAAAGCACCAGAAGAATTTTCCCACCATTTCCCTCTTTAACTTCTAACACACATATTACATTACAAACACGTATGATGCATAATTTGAGTCGATTATTAAAACAAATCTGAAATAAAAAACCCTAAATAGCAATATTAAAAAAAAAAAAAAAACTAAACTAATAAAATGACAAAAAAATTAAATTAAACTAAAATTAACATGAAAATGAAAAATGTTAACATAAAAGCTAATTTAAAATATTTATTAAAATAAAAACTAAAATAACACAGATGTTGGGTCAAAGGACCAATTCTACATTAAGATTTTAAGGTTAAAAGTGTAGCTATATTTTAAATCATTATTTGAAATGATCATCTACTTCAATTTACTAGTTCATCTGTAATGATTTTGTGGCGCCGTCTCATGAGAGATGATTATAATTATGAAATGATGCACCACAGGATGTGTCAACTTCCCGAAGTATTCTAAGTGAGCCATTAAACCATTTCCAAATCCCAAAACTTCCAATACGCTATTAACTCACACGCTATTGAATTTCATGCAGCTGTCGTATCGTGTGAAGGGAAGCTCGGGAATTTGGGGATACGGTCATCTGTTTGGCCCACATGTTCTTTACAGCACCTAATTCAATGCTACGGATGAGGAAGATCCTGAACATTCAGGCTGGAGAATTAACATGCAACACCAGCTGAAATCAGCTGATGTGAACCGAAGCACAAACTCAGAATCACATGCGACTGAATCACAAATATCTACCAGAAGATGAATCATGGTTGTGTTACATAACATGCTTGAGGGGAATCAAGGGTGTCTGGGAATCACACGGGAATTTGGGGTGAGGAAAGTAATGAGCCCATCTAATCCTGCAACGAAAACAACCGAGAGCTTAAATGTTCCCAAAACTGTGTTCAAACAACTCTAGATGATAATATGTTTCAAAAGAAATCAATAAACTGATGGACCCAAGCCATACCTGGAAACCAGAGTATCACAAAGACTTCAGCATTAGCTTTGCACAGACATGCTTTTTTTTATTTTCTCCAGAAAAAAAATCTAGTTTTCAGCTTCAGGTTTCTTATTGCGGCTGCGAATTGAGAGTCGGTGGCGATTCCATCAGGCCATTCACATGTTAAAGTCTTCTCTGTGGTCAAATGAAGAGATTCAGAGGCTTTTGTCTAGCAGCAGCGACAGTAAATGAGCGGAGCACAAAGAGCTATCTGTGAAGTCTTGAATGAGCTCCACAGGCCCGCTGCCAAAAACTTCAGGCCTTTCGACTCCCTTTAAAGCCACATTCCCAATAACTTTCACTCAGACAGTTCAAACCAAGACCACGGAAATGTGGGGGGGTAAAAAGCTACCTTCTTCATTTCTGTGGCAAATGAGTACAGATGGGGTTCAAAGGTTTCGTACAAGCTTAAAAATCGCGACTACTTGAGCGTCTTTTACTTCAAACGACGTAGAATGTTTTGAAAAGGCCAAAGCCAAGAAATACGAGCAAAGGAGGACAGATATCATTTCATGCAGGGATTTGAGATCTGGCCAGTAAGAATGACCAATAAACACACTGAAGGAAAGCAGCACGGCAGATAACAGGAAATAGCTCATATACTCAAAAAAATGACACTACATTCCCCTCAAATGACGTTTAAAACCCATTAATTCTTGATGACTGAGTAATAAAGGTGTCACTGGAAGAAAATGGTGCTTCAACTGCTCATAAATTTCACCAAAAAATTACAAAGAAAAAGAAACGGCAAGTAACGCATTAATTAAATGAGAAATTTTGAAGTATTAGCTATGTACTAAATAGGACTGGGCGACATGACCAAAATCTTATATCACGATATGAGTAATTTTATATCACGATATAGTTATTTTTGCTTTAAATAAGATTTTTACGATATCAAAATTTTCCATATCATTGAAATTTCATAATTATAATCAATTTCAATATAATTTAAAAAATTAATACTAGCCTAAAAAACTCTCAAGCTTACTGAAGACAAATAAACTGTGATAAAGAAAGAGCAAAGGAAACAAACTACAATAGAACAAAGACAGACGAAATGGACCTACATGAAAAAACTTCAAGCACTAGAAAATGTATAAAGTAAGGTATAAAAAACAATCCATAGTCTTTACTGTGTAAATTAAATATACATGCATTCTTTTTAAAGTTACAAAAGCAAGCAGTGAGAGATTTTCTCTCTTTTTTGTTGTTTGATTAGCATTAATAATGACAGCATGTACATTTGGATGCTGTCCCTTTTAAGACTGACTGCACCGATCCATTAACTCAAGCCTTGTCTTTCTCAACTGTATCTTCCCTTAAGAAATAAATGGCTCTATTTACGCTCTATGAGCAGCGGCTTCATTTCGTGAGTCTGACAGCGCTGAGAAACAGTCTCTCTCAGAGAGCGCGAGCATATTCTGAAATGAGTTGTCTTTCACTGCTAATTGGACTTAAACGGTTTAAAATTAAAACCACTTGTTTTTATACTGCGATGCTTAAAAAACTCGAGCAAATTATAAGCTTTCGTGACCACGCAGCAGAGAAACCTCACGCGACAGAGACGATCGCCCAAAATCTCTACCAGTTGACAAATTTCTACCGGCTAATCATGTCTACCAGTATTTCGAGTGCTGCACCGAGTTCCTTTTCAGGATATATTCCGCTTATAACTCTTTTAACATCAAGCACGTCCCGCTCTTCATATTCTCATTCATGCATTTCATCACTCTGAAGTGTGCAATATATTTACACACTACGAAATATACGATATAGCAAAATCTATACGATAGACATTTTATTTCGTGGTATCAATATATATCGTCATATTGCACAGCCCTAATACTAAAAATAAAAAAGTAAAATATACTGTACTTATATAAATATTTACAAAAATGTTTAGATTGACATCAGGAGGAGGAATAAACATTGAATAATGTGAAATAAACATGATATTATATGAGGATGTACGTGCACAGTAAGTTAAATTAACACCGCTCTGTGTTCATATAGGAACCACCAGCAGAGTGAGTGTTAAAAGTAACACTGAAGCAGTGTTAGTTAATTAGATACTGAAGTGATTAACTGAGTAATTATTGTTCGATTATTGAAGACACCTGATTATAACGAGCACAATCACTGAAGGAAAGAGAAACACAAGAACTACAACTCACTTCCAGCCACAGCCTTAGACGAAATCAAGTGAAAACATTAAATCTCTCTTATTACAAACCAGACTGACTTCATTTCTATCATTTGTCCAGAGTTCTTTTTGAGAATTAACACAGGTTTAGATGTTGATGTTTTATTGAAAATGTATGATCGCCATAATGGTGATCAGTGTTTCCTTCAGTAGGGCAGTTTGACTCTTGATCTTTATGTCAGTTTGTTGTTTTTGTAATAGTGCTTACCAAAACACATTATTACAAAGGAACACAAAAACAAAGACAATCAGGTGATTTCACTTTCATCATCATGTCCAACTAAATGAAACACTGATCTTCATAATGGTGACCAAGTATTTTCAATACAATCTGTTGTAGTTCTTGTGTTTCTCTTTCCCTCAGCGATTGTGCTCGTTATCATCAGGTGTCTTCAATAATTGAACAATCATCACTCAATCAATTAAGTATCTAAATAACTAACACTGTTTCAGTGTTACTTTTAACATCCTGCTGGTGGTTCCCATATGAACACCGAATGGTGTTAATTTGTATATCAGAATCAGAATTTTGAGCATGAACTCAATGCAGGACCCAATCACATCCTTTCATTCATATGATTGACAGGTCTTCTACCACCTGTTGAAATGTCTAATAGAAGGCTTGATTCTCTCTAACGCTGACCCAGAAACCTAAAAATGACTGATTGTTGTTTACATAGTCCTGGTTACTGTTCTTGGCGTACAGCAATGTAAATAGGTCAACCGGGAAAAACATATTGATTTATTTCCACCATTTCCCATCGATACAGTCAGTATCAAGAGAGTACAGCAATGCTAAATGATGTCATGGAAAAAATGTACACTGAATATGTACTGGGAATCATTTCAGCAAGGCTTTCATCAAATGAGTAATTTCAGCACGTTCTTTAAATATAAAATGAATGTCTTTAAGCCTTTTCACTGATATTTGGATTGGAAAGGCCAAACCACTGAAGTCTAAGATAGGCAACTAATTAATAAAGTTGTGACGAACACTTTTGAGCTCTTGCTAACTCCATCACATGGCTCTGAAATGATTCAGGGCAGCGCCGCAAATTCGACTCGCTCTTGCCCGCCTTGTCTTCTCAATGGTCCTTTGATGCCCAAATGTGAGGGAAATTGGCCACGCTTGAGCAAGCACTCCCACTCGGCACTGCCGCTTCCATATCATTTCATATCACAATTCACAATGATCCTCTTTGTGTGCACTGCGATTATGAAGAGAAACAAATAAACATGATGGACAGGACCAGTGAACTACTTTTGGGAGAAGATAGGAGATGAAGATTATAGGAGCAACAACCAAGCAGGACATGCCATATTTGTTTCTTTAGCGTTACGGTGGAAGGTCAAATACCTTTGCTTTGAACTTTCCATCACCAAACCTCGAACAACAGGGATTCCCAAAAATATTTACTTGAAGTCCTTCTGAGATTTGAATATTTAAAATATTTAATATAAAAATTAACACATTTTCATGTTCACGGTTCTCTGATTAATGGTCACATGCAGGTAGCATAATAAAATATTTAAATATTATATGTTTTATTTTGATTATTATTTAAAATGTTTTGTTTGTTTTAATTTTATATTTTTATTATCATAATTAATATTAGCTTTTCATGAACTCCAGTTAATGGCAAGCAACCTCCCCAAGGTTCACCTCAAGTGCTAAGGGTCAAAGGTCAAGCTAATATAGGAGTGTATGTCATAACAGGTAGAAAATGAAGCTCAAATGTGATGCGTAACATAAGAATGAACCTCACTGGTTCTTGCTGAAGCTCTCAGATTTCATTAAAACATCTTCATTTGTGTTTTGAAAATAAAAGTCTCCAAGGTTTGGAACAGCATGAGGATGAGAAAATGATGAAGATGAGATTTTAAATTTTGGGTAAACTAACCCTGTAAAGTCAACATGAAATGACATTTGCAACCCATTTAACTTCTATAATGTGATGCATTTTCGATCGAATCAAATAAATCAAAATTTTTGGGAAAAAATGTGTGTTAAGTATCTGGAAGGTCAGGAGAATTTCAGATGTGGAGCATTTTGATAAAAGATTACAGCATTTTTCTTCAGAACAAAGTGCACTGATGAACCGTCATGCACAATAAGACAAGAAACATGGATTATGGAAGAGAAAAATTAGCATCGCAGGAGAGAGTCATCAACCGACACGAGACAGAAATTACTTCTGACAAATAGATGACATATTTCCTCAAAAACATGACACACTATGAAACAACCACCAAATCAAACAACATAAATACAACCACACCCAGAGATTATAATTATATAAACTCTCCTGTGAATCAAATCAAAACTATTTCTATTACAAGCCAATGTGATGCTCATGCTGGTCTGGATGTTGTAAACACTGAGGCAGCGCTGGCAAAATGTAAATGCTTAAAAGTGACTAAATCTTTCCAGGAGTCCATTATGTTGTGCTTGAAAAATGACTTTCCACAAGAGATCGAAAACAGCTACAGAAAGAACTGAGGCTACAGTTCAGATTCTGGCTTGTTGTGATATGTTCTAACTCACTGTTGAGCAATTTTAGGTTTATTTATAAAGCACATTTCAAAGTAACGTGCTCTACATAAAAACTAATCATAAAAAGGTTCAAAGAAATAAAAAAATAATACAATGTAAAGAAGTGTAGGTTCACAATGCTGTGCAAAAAAAAAAAAAAGAAAAAATTAATTAAATTGTTAAATAATTAAAATGGGGTCGGTAAGATTTTGGGGTCCGTTTTAGTGTACCACAAAGACAAATAAATAGACAAACTTTTCAAGGCTGCATACAACCACTAACATACGACAAGATCTGTGTTCCGATTCAATTACAAATGATTCATATGAACCAGTGCTTTTAATGAGTCAAAAAGATTGCGTTAACCCTGAAATCCCCCACTGTGAGCATGTTTACATGCACACCAATACGTTGATAACTACCAAAAATCAGTTTATTGAAAAATCTTGATTTACCAGTTTACATGCGAAACACAGAACGCAGGTTAGGGTGTTTACATGCCCGGCGAAATCAGGGTAATTGGCAAAAATCTAGGTCAGTCGTTCGATTTATTCTTACGCTGTTTATTACTTTACTTGTTTCGTTACTGGATGAATCAGCATTAATGAACAAATCTCTTGAATGAATGATTCAATGACTCACTCAAAGACTTCACTTGTTTCATTACTGAATGAATCAGCGTTTTTGAACAAATCTCATGAATGAATGATTCAATGACTCAACTCATAAAGACTTCACTTGTTTCGTTACTGGATGAATCAGCGTTTTTGAACAAATCTCATGAATGAATGATTCAATGACTCAACTCATAAAGACTTCACTTGTTTCGTTACTGGATGAATCAGCGTTTTTGAACAAATCTCATGAATGAATGATTCAATGACTCAACTCATAAAGACTTCACTTGTTTCGTTACTGGACGAATCAGCGTTTTTTGTACAAATCTCATGAATGAATGATTCAATGACTCAACTCATAAAGACTTCACTTGTTTCATTACTGGATGAATCAGCGTTTTTGAACAAATCTCACGAATGAATGAGTCATTGAATGACTCATGACTCAGCGTTTTTGAACAAATCTCATGAATGAATGATTCAGTGACTCCCTCATAAACGCTTCACTTGTTTCGTTACTGGATGGATCAGCGTTTTTGAACAAATCGCTTGAATGAATGATTCAATGACTCATAAACACTTCACTTGTTTCATTACTGAATGAATCAGCATTTTTGAACAAATCTGATGTATGAATGACTCAATGACTCACTCATAAATGCTTCACTTGTTTCGTTACTGGATGGATCAAAGTTTTTGAACAAATCTCTTGAATGAATGATTCAATGACTCACTCATAAACGCTTCACTTGTTTCGTTACTGGATGGATCAGCGTTTTTGAACAAATCTCATGAATGAATGATTCAATGACTCACTCATAAACACTTCACTTGTTTCAATACTGGATGAATCAGCGTTTTTGAACAAATCTCTTGAATGAATGATTCAATGATTCACTCATATACTTCACTTGTTTCTTTACTGGATGAATCAGCGTTTTTGAACAAATCTCTTGAATGAATGATTCAATGACATACATTTTTAAGTCATTTGTCGCCACCTACTGGTGTAACGATATAATTGATACAATCGTTATTTGAAGCGTCAAGTTACTTTCAAAGGTGATTTGCTCTATTTTGATCACTACCGTAGATATCAGTGTTTATATCCAAACTATAAACTTTTATCCAGTACTTTGTAACACAGATAGAACGATACTATATGGTTGAAAATACTGTTTATGAAGCTGTTTCATACCTTAACATGACAACGGCTCTCTCTGGCTCAGTGCGGCGCCAACGCATATTTCAGTGTTCCGGTGTGATTATGTAAACGTTTAATAGACATAGAAGAATTGTTGTCATTTAGGAATGAGATCGCATGGGTGTTTGAATAGTCTGAATAGTGCTGCCACACGCTTTGTCGGCTTATAAAGCATAATCGGGTTAAGAAGACTCATTATTTTGGTGAGAAACACTCACATTCTATATAACAAAAACAGTCATTCATAAATCTGTACAATATCCACAGAATCAAATGTCTATCATTAGAGTAACAGTAAGGCCTGTGAGTTGTCTAACTATAGATTGCATGCAGCTGCAGCGCAGGCCCCTCATTCACTGGCTTTATTCTCATCAGGACGTCCCAACACACTTCACGTTAACAGTCTCTGGAGTCACACAAAGACGCGGCCAATGAACTAGATGCACAAAGCCAGTGCTGTCAGCAAGAACGAACCAACGCGCTCTCATGCATTCTCACACTGTCAGCTGCAACGGGCCGAATCAAGCCGGTTCTGTTTTTGTCTGCTTTTCCGTTCCTGCCACATTTCTGGAGAAATCGAAACACACGCCTCAGTTCATGCCATTAAAAACAAAGGATGAAACGACGTCGACTTAACGAGGAAATGCTTTTGAACTTCAAAGAGTAAATAAAAACAAGATGTTATCACCAACGAGCATTCAAAGCAATAATTCAGCAAATTTACTCATTCCAAACCTGTAAGTTGTTATTTTCTCAACAGAACATAAAAGAGATTTTATTGAAGAATATTCAAGACTTTGTTTTCCAAGGAAAAAAAAATAAGAGCATACAGGTTTGGAAAAAACTCTGAGGTGAGTAAATAATGATAGAAGTTTTGTTTTTGGCTGAACTATTGCTTTAAAGGATTAGTTCACTTCTGAATGAAAATTTACTGATAAATCCTGATAATTTACTCACTCCAAAGTCATCCAAGATGTTCATGTCTTTCTTTCTTCAGGCAAAAAGAAATTAAGGTTTTTGAGGTAAACATTCCAGGATTTTTCTCCATATATGCTCCAAATGTGACCTTTCCAACGTGATTATGTAATGTGTGGAGCATCACAGAGCAGTGCAAGACGAGCATTTGTGGTTAAAAAGTATATAAATTTTATTTTTTTTAGAAAATGAGCAATGGTATCTCTAGATAAGACTCTTATTCCTCGTCTGGGATCATGTAGAGCTTTTTGAAGCTGCACTGAAACTGACATTTGGACCTTCAACCCGTTGAACCCCAGTGAAGTCCACTATATGGAGAAAAATCCTGGAATGTTTTCCTCAAAAACCTTCATTTCTTTTCGACTGAAGAAAGAAAGACATGAACATCTTGGATGACATGGAGGTGAGTAAATTATCAGGTAATTTTATTTCACAAGTAAACTAATCCTTTAAATTCAGCATGAAATGGAAGTTGTGCTCCTCTTTTCTTCCCTATTGTGACATATATCCAAGTGAAGCGCTTCACAAACAAGAACAAATGTAGAGCGGGGCTTGATTTTGTCCCTGAGGAATTGATTGGAAGGTTATGGTTTGCTATTGGTGGATCTCAGGTTGCCCCACCCTCGTCATCAGAGAAGAGATGTCGCTGCAAGATGGAGGGGAAGTTATTATATAAACACTGCAAAATATATCATAATGACTACTAGTAAATGCTATAGTGATTGTGCTGAAACTAAAAACAGGTTAATCGGATAACCAAGTGATGAGACAGATTCCTGAGGTCTGAACGAGACAGACAGAGTCTCAGCGCTACAGCCCATCTGGCCAACAGCCCTTCTTAGTGTCCCAAAGCTCATAATTCAGTCGAGAGCTTTTAAATAGTGGTAAACATCCGTGGAAGTGGCGCCTCTCTCTCCTCATCTGCCTGTTTGAGAGTGGAAACCCAGAGAGCCGACACAATACAGACTATTCTACTCGCTCAAATCCTCCACATCTATTCAAACATGTGCAGGACATATTATACAAGACTTCATATCGAGACTAGCACAACTGATGGGTCAGAGACAGTTGGCGAAAACAATGCAAACTAAATGCAACTAATCATATAATCAGACTTGTCAACATTTGAAAGGGAAGATAAAACGCATCATATTTCTTTTGCTGTTGATGCCAAAGTTTTTGCATCCTACTAAACTCTTCGGTATTTTGTTGCAAATTCATCTGTCACTTGGTAGAAGCTTGTCAGATTAGACCAACCCGATCTCACGGCAATTCGTACGTATTTTACGAGGTGGCTAATTCGTCCGACCTGACTCATGCGATTTCATACATTTTTTGCTAAATCGTACATATTTTACGAGTTGCCAAATTCGAATTCGTACGAATGACCCTGCCCCTAAACCTACCCATCACTGGGGTTTAAACAAATCGTATGAATTTCGAATTTGTATGAATTAGCTACCTCATAAAATACGTACGAATTGGTCGTGAGATAGCGTTGGATTAGACAGGTGTTAACATGGACAGGTTGTGTGACGCCCTCAACCTCAAAAACCATTCACAAAATCGCATTTTATGAATTAAAGTACATTTTTAATACTTTTTGTATGGTTAACAATGTGGTTGCTGAATGTTCAATGTAAAACAAGTGAACTAAGCAAAGCCTTTTCTTAAAAGAACCAATGATCTGAGTTATGTATAGTAGGGCTGCACAACGATTAATCGCTTGCGAAATAAAAGTCTGTGTTTACGTAATATATGTGTGTGTTCTGTGCATAATAATTATGCATATATAAATACACACACATACATGTGTATATTTAAAAAAAAAATGTATATTTATATGTAATATAAAATATATATAAATATATATTTTTATTTATACATGCATATATTTCTTAAATTTATACGTGTATGTGCGTGTATTTATATATACATAATTATTATACACAGAACACACACACATATTACATAAACACAGACTTTTATTTTGCAAACGATTAATCGCCCTGAAAGCGATTTGCTTATTTAAAACAAACAATCCTAACGAGGTGGACTACATTCAAATAAATGGAAAATTCAATTTTCTTAATCGCAAGTGAACCACCAGCTAAGTTCTCAGAACGTTCTGGCGAGGTTCTCTCAAAGTTTTGAGCAAAAGTTCTTCCAGTAACCTTAACAGAACGTTTGTTGAAAGTTATCTGGTCTTTAATGTTCTCAAAATGTTAGCACAAAAACATTAATTATACATCGTGTATTTTTTTCTGAAACGTTTTAGATGTTCGTCTAACATTTTTTAAATGTTACCACTTGTTTCACAATGTTCCCATAATGTTGCAAAATTAAAAAAATCGACTGTTTCCTTAATGTTCAAATGTTCAAGAAAAAGCGTTTTTAAAAAATGACGTTTTGAACGTTCAGGGAACATTCAAAAATAACGTTTTCATTATGTTGAAAAATTATAAAATCGATGTTTCCTTAACGTTCGAATAACCAAGAAAAAAACTTTTAAAACTTTTTAAAAAAACTGAACGTTTTCATTACTTAATGGGAACGTTAGCAAAACGCTCTAAATAACAAATTCTTGTTAGCTGGGTACAGAAAAAACAATAGCAAACTGCTGTCAAACTACAGGCTGTAACACCATTTACTTCAGTCTACTCTCGGTTACAGCTGACATGAGATGTGGTTGCGGTTGGAAATCTCTTTAGTGTAATCCATAATCTCACTTCTCAGAGCTGCTCAGTTACCTAGACTAATGCTGACCACTCGAACTGTGTCAGATACAAAGAAATGCAAAGACTTTGCAGAGAAACAAAGAGCGAAAGACGTATATTTCCAAAGCAGTCCCGCGCGTCCGTTCTGAGGTAAACTGTCACCGTCTGAGGGGAAAAACGCTTAAACTTTCAAACTACCACGTAAGCGCACTTAATAAACTACTTTTCAAGTTTACATACCCATTTTTCAAGCGTCCCAGCACTTCTGCAGCAGTCGCATCAACTGTTGAGTGTTTCACGGTTAACGGGAACGCCGACTCAGCGAACGAGCGCAGACTGACTGACACACTCACGCGCCAACTCTGAGTGCAGTAGGTGCACGGGCGCGTGACGTCAGCAGCAGGGATTACCCTCCCCCTCCCACTGCCGGACAGGCACGACCTCCTGCTGAAGAAGAACAATATCAGATATTTTATATATTTTATTAGGAATATATTTTCTCTCATACATGCAAACCATAACATGACCAGTTCATTTAGTGTAAATGATATCAACCATTAGTAGACTAATTTACAAGCTGAGTAATAATAATAATAATGTTAATATCAATGATAATAATAACAATTATTATTTTATTATATTATTATTATAAGTTAAAATGTCAAATTTTAGCTGATATTTTATTATTATCATTATTATTATTAACCATCATCATCATTATTAAGTTCAAATGTCAAATGTTTCCTGATAATTTCATTATTAGCTGATATTTTTAATAATAATAATTATTATCATTGCATTATTATTAATGTTAATACCAATGATGATGATATAATAATAATAATATTTTTTATTATTATTATTCAAATAATACAAGTTCAAATGTCAAATATTAGCTGATATTTCATTATTATTATTATTATTATTATTATACAAATAATATAAGTTTAAATGCCAAATATTAGCTGATATTCTTATTATTATATTCTGAAATTTTATTAATAATAATAATAATTCATAATAATAAGTATAATTATCAATTATTGCAATTATTAAATTCAGTTATTGCAATTATTATTATTAATGTTAATGCCAACGATTATAATACTAATAATTATTGCCAACGATAATAATACTAACATGTTATGCAAATAGTGTTCGTCCTTCCGTTAAGAAGATGACCAACTTCATCCAATGTCATCTAGGGATGGGAAACATGGGTTCACAGGTGCTGGTTAGGCCAATTGACCCTTCGCCGGGAGTTTGATTGACAAGCGATCTAACCAATCAGAACGCCGAATCCGCCATTTTGTCTGACAAAGCAGTCAGGAGTTAGAAGATTAACCTCGGTTGACTTAAACTTGAAAAATGATGTGTACTGACGTCTTTCCGCATTTGAAACAAAATTCCTTCTCATGTTCATTCATGTTTATTTGATGCTATAAATTAACTAGTAGGAAGAGATGATCGGTTTACGAGCCGCTTGAGCTGAGGCACTATAGCAATCTGTCACGACACAGTAAAGAGCCACAAAACAGTTTTTACTGTTCGAATTTTTTTTTTAAAAAACTACACAGTTTGAAAGCTGGGACTTTGTTTAATATGATAAGTAACCTGCTCTGTCTTGTCTGTCAACGTGTTGTCAGTGTCCTCTTTGCTCCGCAATGTATTTTTCACTCTGTGTGGCGCGACAGCGCCATGGCTTGTCAGACAAAGCAACAGTAACTAAGGGGGACGGGTCTTTGCGAAGGGTCAATTCGAGCCTGAAAATGTCTGTGAGCTGGAGTGCTCTCTGGCATTTGAGGGGTCTATGCCAAAGTCTTTCAAGGAGGCTTTTAAAGTGTCTTTAAACCTCTTTTTCTGTCCACCTTGAGAATGTGCGCCGATTTTCAGCTCTCCATACAGGATGTGTTTTGGTAAGCGTTCATTGGACATTCTCACAATATGTCCGGCCCAGCGGAGCTGAGATTTTTGCAGTATTGTAAAGATGCTGGGCATGCTTGTCCATTTGAGTATTTCTGTATCTGGGACTTTATCCTGCACCAGCCTGGTACATCACCACAGTCTTCTTTGTACTAACAGTGAGATCAAAGATGTTACATGCTGTGGAGAACAGGTCCAGGCTGTCCTGCATGTCACAAGCACTTGCCACATTCAGGGCACAGTCGTCAGCAAACAGGAAGTCTACGTCTGACTACATGGACCTTGGTCTTGGCCTGAAGGCGACGCAGGTTGAACAGCTTGTCCTGTACTTGATGTCGATGCCAGGGTCAGTGTCCTGGAAGGCATCTGTCAGCACTGCAGAAAACAACATAGTGAACAGTGTGGGGGCAAGCACACAGCCTTGCTTTACTCCATTTGTAACTGGAAAGGGAGCAGATGGATCTCCATCATCAAGTACACAAGCCTGCATGCCATCATGGAACTGGAGTACTATGCGAATGAATCTGTCGGGGCATCCAAACTTGCTCACGACTTACAGTGTCAAATGCCTTGGTTAAATCGATGAACGTGGTGTAGAGGTTGACATTTTGTTCCTGGCACTTCTCTTGTAGTTGACAGGCAGCAAATATCATGTCTACTGTTCCTTGTTCTTTCCTGAAACCACACTGGCTTTCTGGAAGTAGGCCCTGCTCTAGATGTGTGGTGAGTCAGTTCAGGAGAATTCTTGCGAGGATTTTTCCTGCGATACAAAGGTGTGAGATTCCTCTGTGTTTATCGCGCATCTGTCTGTTTCCTTTGCGTTTATAAAGGTGCACTATGGTGGCATCCTTGAAGTCTTGAGGGAGAGTACCTTGTGCCCACATTGTTTGAAATAATTCTGTCAGCTTGTTGCGCAGGCATGGTCCAGAAGCTTTGTAGATCTCGGATGGTATCACATCAGCTCCAGGAGCTTTGCCATATGACAGCTGGTTGAGTGCTTTGTCGACTTCTGACAGTGTAGGAGGGGTGTCTAGGTCTTCTTTGACATTGACCTGTGGCAGCCTGTTGATCGCTTCTTCACAGATATGGGATTGATTGTTGAAGACAGCATCAAAATGCTCGACCCATTGCCCAAGTATCTGGGACTTCTCTGTGAGCTGTGCTGTTCCGTCAGAAGCAAAAACTGGGGATGAGCTGACAGGTTGGGGTCCATATGTAACCTCTCTACCCAGGTCCTACTCGCCCTGCTCTGCACGGGCCTCGAACCTGGGTCTCCAGCGTAGGAGTTGGACACTCTAACAAGGAGGCTAAAGGCTGCAACCCCTCACATCAATTGCTAGAGCGTCTCTTGAGATCAGAGTAGTGAGGTTTACTTGCACAGCAACTACTAGCTGGCCTCCGTTACACTCACCCCCCTAAACCTCACTCCCATCCGGGTCACGGCACCAATGTAACCCCTGTACCCAGGTCCTATTTGCCCCGCTCTGCACGGGCCTCGAACCTGGGTCTCCGGCGTGGGAGTCGGACGCTCTACTTGCACAGCAACTACTAGCTGGCCTCCGTTACACATACACTTCCTTGATGGAATCGTAAAAACACCTCATGTTGTTCATGTCAGCATAGGCCTGGATTTCACAAGCTTTTTGGCTCAGCCACTGTCTCAGTCTTGCATTTCCCGAAGTTTACATTGGAGTGTGCTGCGGATGTTGTTAAACATTGCCTTATTTGTTGGAGACTTGCTGCTGAGGTATATCCTGTGCAGTCTGTGCTTTTCTTTCAGCAGCTTTTCAATTTCCTCACTGTTATCATCTTGATGTTTTTTCTTTCTAGGACCAAGTGAACCATAAGCAGAGGCATAAACTCTGTCGCGAAAGGTGGCCCAACTGTCCTCGATGTTATAAGTGATCTGGATATTGACAGTCAGGTTTTCCAGTTGTTCTGTCAGCTGTTGCTTGGTATCCGACTTTTTCAGCTTTGAGATGTTCAGACGCTTTGGTGCAGTCTTCCCTTGTGGATCCTCTTGCTAATAATGAGTCTGTGGTCAGTCCAACAGTCAGCTCCACACATGGATTTTGTCATCCGTACATCCTGTCTGTCCCTCTTGATGATAACGAAGTCGATGAGATCCCAGTGCTTAGAGCGCAGATGCATCCATGATGTCTTGTTACGCATAGGGAGGCGAAAGGTTGTGTTGGTGATGAGCAACTCATGTTCAGTGCAGAACTGTAGAAAAAGGAGACCATTGGGGTTGCACTTCCCTATTCCATGTCTGCCTATGACTCCTTCCCAGATGTGGAAATCCATGCCTACATGGGCATTGAAGTCACCAAGGATAATGAGCTTTTCTGATTGTGGGGTTGATGAAACCAATCTGTGGAGGTCCTCATAGAACTTCTCCTTGGCATCATCTGGGTTGGTCAGAATGGGGGCATATGCACCGATCACGGTGGCTTGTTTCTTTCCGGGCAGCAAGATTCCACCTCGTTCCAGAGGAAGACGACCCTATGGCCTGAGCCGCCTGTGTGCAGGTTTGCGACTACAGCTCCCAGTGCATCCACACCTGCTGCTTCGCCGCTCACCCATCGCCACAGGGCTTTTGATTAAGTAAGTGGATAAGATAGAGGGGTAAAAGTAATGTAGACGAGCAAGGGTGATGAAGATGACTTGTGCGTGAATTGGATTAAAGTGAGGGAGAGTTACGCAGTGTCAGCCTCACTCTCTCTTCCCGTGTCCACCCGAGTCCAGTGGCAAGACAGATGTCAAGACGACTGGGGGAGGAACAGGGTGCAGTGGATGACCATCAGCATTTCTATGTGTCTACTGAGCTCTTTGTAGAACTTCACAGTGCATTGCTGGATCTGTATTCATGCCCGCTGAAACCAATCAAGCGGTGACTTTCGCGCAGTCTGCCAGATCCAGTCTTCACATGCTTGGGTAGACAAGTCCCAACTCACCATGTCGCATGCTAACAGCTTCTAAGAGCCACTGGTGAGATTCACATGTGACAGGTTGGACTGGATTACATGGTTACCAGTAGCAGGGAGACCCTGACCTGACAGATAATAATACTAATATATTATGCAAATAATATCAGTTCAAATGTCAAATATTAGCTGACTATTTTATTAGTGACTAGTTGACTAGTCACAACATGACCAGTTCATTCACTGTAAATAACAATTCATGAACTATTAGTTGCCTTATTTATTGCTTTGACTGACACATCGTTGAAGGTTAATGTAGATCATGAGAATTGCAGCAGTTCAAACTAAAAGCGAGTGAAACTGTGCTCTAATCTAATCAGTATTCATGGTGCATCACTGGCAGATTGAGCTTCAAGGCCTTCAAGAGCTGAATGATCCAGCATTTCGTATCCAAGGAGCCTAAAGCACCCGAATCACAAGCCCTTTCAGAAGAGGCCAAATGGCTTTAGTGAATGGAAAATCGAAGAAAGAATCGAGGGCAGGATTCTCAGGAACAGTTTTTTCAGGGTCTCGATTTTTATACCTATGAGAGTTTTTCAGATTGTTCCCAGTGGTGTAGGCACGTGACAAAGACATCAGAAACTCCAAGATCGCTGTCAAGAGCTCCGGTCCTAACGCTGCTTGTGTATTTCAGTCTTTTATTGGTTATTTGCTATTACAAAAGCATCTGATGTCCTCTGAGACAAGCATGCAAAAACAGATGTTTGTTTTGGATCGAGGCTTAAAATAACTGAGCGTAAGTGAACTTGTTTTGTTATTTTGGCCATGACTGAGTAACTTTAATTGTGCCTAAGGTCATTATGATGATAAAGATGTAATGTGCTGATGTGATCGAGACCTTTTAAACCCTTCCACACCCCCTCAGTGTGTTAAAATACTCTACAATCTTTGAAATACCTTGAAAAATGTTAATTAGTGTTTCTCCAGCAAAAACTGCAGTATTCATTTGTACTAAATCAGATGTTTACTGGATATGTATCAGTGTTATTATTAGAAACTAAAACTAATAAAAAATGACTTTAACTGAAATAAAATTTCATTAAATATTTCAGTAAGTTGCCAGGGCAACATTTAAAATTTAGCTTAAGTTGAAGTAAAATTATTCAACTAAAAATAATTAAACAAAATCTCAAATAAAAATAATACAAGCTAAACAGAAGGTAACACTTAATCCTTTATGTATAACGCAATATAAAGATATTCATAATTTACATTTTAATGCATTAAATATTTTCATGAATAAGTTAAAATGCATTATACATCTGAAATTGGTTGTTTGTCATGTGTTTTAATTAGTGCTGTCAAATCGATAAATCGCATCTAAACATAAAAGTTTGTAAACATATATATGTGTGTGTGTATATATATACAGTATATATGCACACATACATTTTAAATAAATACAAATAAACTTTTATGTGAGATGCGATTAATTGCAATTAATTGATTTGTGTAAGTAAAAACTATATACACATATTTGCAAACATTTATGTTATATGCGATTAATTGCGATGAATCGATTTGACAGCACTTGTTTTAATGCATTATACTTTCTAATGAGATCATACAGTGCATTATAAGGTGCATAATTAATGCATTAAAAATACTTTTATAATGCATTATATATAAAGCCTTTAAGTGTTAAAAAAAACTAATAAAGTGGACAAAGAGCAGACAAAACTAAAATTAAAATGGATTTTTTTTTTTTTTTTTTCAAAATATATTTTCATAAAACTGTATTAATGATACTAAAATAGCATGGTATCCCTTTAATTATTTCCCTCAAGAGGCCTAAAGCTTCCGTCCTCATCTGAAGCACCTCCGCTGAAGAAAATACTCTCTGTTTTCAAAGGACTCGCTGAACCTCATTGAGCTGAAGTCCTTCCTTTAGTGCCACAACAGAAGCTTTACAAATACAAGTTTGGTGGAAATAGGTAAAGACGCTCCATTGATGGCTACAAACTTCAAATCCAAAGGAATTGTGAGGCAACAGATGAGAGAAAACCCCCGGGAGAGTCTGAACTACGTGACTGGAATGATTACATCATGAGTTTAAAACATCACCATGGAGACCTGGAAAGTTTGTCTTGTGTCCCTCTTTGACAAGGGTTTTCTCATTTAGTGCTGTAGAATCTGACAAACAGCAGCCTGGCTTTATGGAATGTCTAGAGTTTTTATAGCTAGAAAAGGAAATTAGTAAAACTTTGAATGCTGACTTGATATGATACACTTTTAAAAGTTCAGATATTATAATCTGAAGTTTAAATAAGCCTTGCATTCAAACAAATATCTTTATCTTTTTCTGCCATGAAGAAGAGCAAGATAAACATCCAGAAGTTTGGCACAAACATGACTTCTGAAGTGCATAACAACAATCCAGAACAACCACATAGCAATATCCTGGCAACCACCCAGAGTACCCTAGCAACCACATAGCAACACCCTAGAAACCACTCAGAATACCCTAGCAACCATTCAGAATATCTGTTTTTCTTCCACCAAGAACAGCCTAGTAACTACATAGCAACATTATAGCAACAACCCAGAATACCCTAGCAACTAAACAGAACCATTCTAGCAACCTCCCAGAATACCCTAGCAACACCATAGCAACCACCAATTACAACCTAGCAACTGCATAGCAATCACCCTGAATACCCTAGCAACAGCATAGCAACACCCTAGCAACCTCCAATCTGTTTTTCTGATAGACTGTATGGCCTTCACATACCAATACCCTGGCAACAACCCAGAATACTCTAGCAACCACCAAGAACAGCCTAGTAACTGCAGAGCAACACCATAGCAACCACCCAGAATACCCTTGCAACCACATAGCAACACCCAAGCAATCACTCAGAATACCCTAGCAACCATTTAGAATATCTGTTTTTTTTTTTGTTTTTTTTTTGATAGACTGTATGGCCCTCACATAGCAATATCCTGGCAACCACCCAGAGTACCCTAGCAACCACATAGCAACACCCTAGAAACCACTCAGAATACCCTAGCAACCATTCAGAATATCTGTTTTTCTTCCACCAAGAACAACC
Organism: Hypophthalmichthys molitrix; assembly: GCA_037950675.1. Taxonomy (NCBI): domain Eukaryota; kingdom Metazoa; phylum Chordata; class Actinopteri; order Cypriniformes; family Xenocyprididae; genus Hypophthalmichthys; species Hypophthalmichthys molitrix. The sequence continues at coordinate 36,408,632 of CM075500.1, read as the reverse complement.
TAGTAACTACATAGCAACATTATAGCAACAACCCAGAATACCCTAGCAACTAAACAGAAACATTCTAGCAACCTCCCAGAATACCCTAGCAACACCATAGCAACCACCAATTACAACCTAGCAACTGCATAGCAATCACCCTGAATACCCTAGCAACAGCATAGCAACACCCTAGCAACCTCCAATCTGTTTTTCTGATAGACTGTATGGCCTTCACATACCAATACCCTGGCAGCAACCCAGAATACTCTAGCAACCACCAAGAACAGCCTAGTAACTGCAGAGCAACACCATAGCAACCACCCAGAATACCCTTGCAACCACATAGCAACACCCAAGCAATCACTCAGAATACCCTAGCAACCATTTAGAATATCTGTTTTTTTTTTTTTTTTGATAGACTGTATGGCCCTCACATAGCAATACCCTGAAAACCACCCAGAATACCCTAGGCAACTGAACAGCAACATCCTAGCAAACTCCCAGAATACCCTAGCAACACCCTAACAACCACTAAGAACACCCTAGCAACTGCATAGCAACCACCCAGAATACCATAGCAACCGCATAGCAACAACCTCCTAGCAACCACTCAGAATACCCTAGCAACACCCTAGCAACCACCTAGCGACCATCCAGAATATCAGTCTGTTTTTCTGATAGACTATATGGCCTTCACACAGCAGTACCCTGGCAACCACCCAGAGTAAACTGCACAGCAACATCCTAGCAGCCTCCCAGAATACCCTAGCAACCACAAAGAACACCCTAGCAACTGCATAGCAACACACTAGCGACCACTCAGAATACCTTAGCAATCATCCAGAATATCAATCTGTTTTTCTGATAGACTATATGGCCTTCAGAAAACTTTAAAAGTTTGCTTTTAAAACTACTTTAAACTGGAAACCTTCAAACTTCCAGCTTTTAAAACTACTTCAAACTTTCTGGTCAGGCTTTCTCAAGCCAACATCAAAGTTTGTCTTGATGAACTTTTTCATCTAAATCATTCAATAGCAAAGAGAAAAAATAGTCAAAATAAGGCCATAAGAGTTCACTTATAATGCTTTATGAAATGAACATAAATCTTAGGCTTCATTACACTGCAATTCAAGATTCAAGATTTTATTTGTCACAAACATAGTTATATAGGATGCAACTTGCAGTGAAATGTAAATGTCCATTAAATAGGTATAAATGAAAAGTAGGTAAACATGGTAAAATAAGACAAACATAAGAAATTGTAACATTTTACAATAAGGTTTCATACAATGAACAATACTTCTACATGAAATAATTTCAAATGTTTTCTTGTTTCATCAGAACGTGTACTTTTGAGTGACTGTCAATGGAGAAAGATGATTTATACTGCAGCTGACCAGTGACCAGCAGAGCTTAACCAAACCACACTAGGACTTCATGACAAGTTTGGTTAAATGCAACCTAAATAACATCATCATAAAGATGTTTTCTTTTTCTTCTTTATGGCTTGAGAGGCTCATGGAAACAGAAAAGCAAATGCGAGCAGGATATAAAGCAGCACATCTGTGTGTTCGGCATGTCAGATGTTTGACCTTCATACAGCTGATTTATATACGTTTGACCTTTGAATGAGGAACACATTCAAGCACCGTCTCTAACTGTTCCTGTTTGTTTAGAATTACAGTTTAAGCCATCGAGACATTGTGACTATTAGGGATTGTAAAAGTATTTAGGTATAAATGGCATCTCAAAACTGGTTATTTGGTTTGATGTGAACATATCTATCTACTTGAAATGTTCAAAATATTTCAACAAAATGATAAGAAATCGTATTGGCTTATAAAATTAAAACCCCCACGCAAATGGCGATATAAGAGTCTCTTCTGCTCACCAAGGCTGCATTTATCTGATCAAAAACACAGTAAAAATTGTGAAATATTATTAGAATTTAAAATAGCTGATCTTGCAACACAGATGTTTGTGCTGAAATTCTGTGTGCAGAAGAGATGCATCGCTTCAGTGAATTCAGTGCTGACAGACAGTATAAGTGATTCAACAGCTGTGTGTCCTTCCCTTGACATTTTAAATTTGATGAAATATAGTCTCTGAAATAGACCTAAATCTAAAATATATGTTGGATTGCACAGTTTTAAAATAAACAAACTAATATTTGTCAGTCATGCATAAATGAAACAGGTCAGATTTCTGTAATAGTACTAATGTGTTTTAATACACAATAACCAGTTCTGATACATTCAACCAAAAATGAAAATTCTGTCAATCATTTAATCATTAAACCTAAATGAATTTTTCTCTTTTTTTTTTTTTTTTTTTTGAGAGTGCATATTATACTTGACATGAAGAGAAGAAACGAGAGACACTGTAAAATCCACATCAATATATTCACACAGGTTTCATTGATTTGAACATGTCGTGTGTTATAGTGGCGTTCACAATGAGCTGAGGGATCAGGATGTGAGAGGAACAAAACAAAATTCCTCACATTTTTCAGACAGAGCATTTTTAATGAATTCTACAGAGTGGATTGAGTGGAAAAGTGCACAGCCTTTTTTTTTGGAACGCAGCGCAACCAACTTTCCAATAACGACAGAAACAGACACAGAGGGGCAGAGAGGCACCATGGGAGTGTGTAACACTGAAGACCTTATAATCTATCAAACACACACACACACACAGAGATCCGCGGGGAGAGAGAAAGCACTCCGGCCGGCCTCACAGCGGGGGTCTGGGAGTGGAAATGCAAGGAATATCTGTGTGAATCTCCTCAGAGCCACTGATACACTGAAAAACAATGACAGTGGATCTGAAGGAACGAGCTGAACTTGCATCAAACCCTGCTTGTTCAGAAGTTACAGGACATTAGAAGCTGGTAAACCTGCATGATGAAACTGCTTAACCAAGGGAGGCTTGCTTGCAAAACTAATTTAGAAGCTCCAGCTAACAGGGAACGTTCTCAGAACGTTCTCTCAATGTTCTGAACAGGTAACAATAATAGAATGTTTGTTCAAAGTTATTGGTCTTTAATAATGTTCTCAAAAGCACAAGAATATTATAAATACATCATTCATGAAATGTTTTTCCTGAAACATTTTAGTTGGATATTCGTCTAATTTCCACATCGCACCACTAGATGTCTCTGTCACCACAGTTATCATCTCATGTATCCAGACATTTGACTATCAGTCTATCTATCTGTATTTTTAGAGCATAAAAATAAATGCATTTTGACCTGATTGTTAGGGATCTTCATTAGGATTATGTTCCCAAAATAATTAAAGTGCAGGCGAATAATCAGTGACGTGAAAATCTTTATTCTTTTACAGCTATAAAATCCAAGTAACTGCCTAGACATCTTCTGTCTGACCTTCAAACTATAACCTTTCCACTTGCAAGCTTTTAAACTATTTAACACTTTTAGGACGCTGTTAGAATATATGGTTCTTCATACCTGTCTATTGGCAGCTGGCAGTGTGTGATTATTTAGAGATCATGAAGGCATGAACGTCTCGCTTGGATCGAGTCAGTCTAAACACAGGAGACACAAAAGCGACGTCCCAAGAGACGGATCCATCCTGAATCCTGACATATCTCTGTTTGGAAATTGAAAGATTGAAAAATCATTTGTTGTTTGCCTGCGTTTGTAGCCTCGGATGAAAATACCTGAATAACGTTTCTATATGTGTAGCCATATATACAAATACCTCAATGTATCTGAAAATGTCTACATTTAGCCTATTCAAAAATGTGTAGCTTTATAAGTTGTCATTTTTAGTGTGGATGTGTAAACAGAAATGATAGCATTAGGTCAATGATGAGCCATCGATGTCATCAGGTTACAGTTAATTATGAACACAGTCATAAAAGATGCACCATTTACACAGTGTAACTGTTCCAACTACACTAGAATCTGACCTTATTTATATATATGCATAAAAAGTTATTTTACGACATGGTTTGTTTTATACCACTCTAAAGATAAATGCATTTTAATCTGCATACCCAGCTAACAAAATTATGTTCTAAAAACGCTGTGGGAACAGTCATTTGCAATGTTTAAAAAAGCATTAAAATGTCCAGTTTTCTTATTGTGATTAGAATGTTATTTAAAAGGTTCCAATAATGTTAGCACAACGTTCTTGTAACCTTATTTTTACTCACAATATAGGCTAACATTCTAACGTTTATTTGTAATATTTGTAATATTTGAAGAAGGTTCATGTTAACATTCAGCAATAACAAACTTCCTAAACTCTTGTTCTCAGAAGAATTTTCATCAAGTAAAAACATCATGAAGACGTTCCAAAAAAGTTGTTCTAAGGGTCCAATCTGTTTTCAACTAAAAACGCAAAACATTAAAACAAAAACTTTTTGGCCGTTTATTTATACAACAACGGCGTTTTGGGGGGCCTGAAAATACAAACTTTTGAAAATCAGTTTCAAAATGCAAGTTTTTGAAAACGATACCGTTATCGTCTCTGTGTAAAAACTACAAAAACGCGATTTTTTGAAAACTGTGACGTCATGCGCATGCTTATTACATGTTCAGTCTATGGCTATGGCATGTTCAGTAGTGTTTCTTTACGAAGTGACATCATTATCTACTGTACATACAGTAAATACAGCGTTTTAGTCATTTAGCCGCATGAACAGGGAAACTTTTCGAAAAACACAAAGAAAAACTTTTTCGTTTTTAAATATGCGTGTATATGAGCATCATGAGAATGCATATCATTGCCTAATAATGTTAAAAGAACATTATAAATATTATTTAAATGATGTTTTATTTTAACATTTATATAACCGTCCTTTACAAAACATTATAGAGTAGGTGTTGTGGTTGCGGAAACGTAACCTGGGTAGATGCAATTTGATTTCATAATTGCTCCAAATGTAACTGTAAAAAGCAAACTTTTTATAACTTTTTATAGGCAACTTAGCAACTCGTCCCTAGCAACAATCTCACGCGAAAATGTAGGATAACTCATCATATGAAATAGCGATTTTATGATTCGTAGAAAAACGCACGAATGAGAAAATAGTTACGAACTGTCACAAGACGGTGTTTGTCAAGAGAAATGTTTTGTTCTGATTTCACTTTAAAGCTGTGCTCACATTTCCTACCGTTCGGTAATTTAATTTCAGTGTGATCGGAAATTCACGCGATCGGGAGAAACTTCACAACGGGTCCGGGATTCTCGATGATCCGTGGCATCAAAAAGATTGAAAGCCTCTGCTCTAAAACATAACGTGACTTACCTCTGTCTGGATCTGAAATATTAATGCCTCGGAGGGAATCTGCAGCGCTGTTTGAGAGCAGAAAAACACCATTAGTGTGAGGGAAGAACAACATTACTGACAGACATCTCCGTCAAACAGACTTTCTATCTACATTTCAGGATGCATATATCGATTGACAAGTTTAGTCAAACATCACAGCACAATCTCATGGCAGTTCGTAGCTATTTACGTTTTGGCGAATTGGACTAGCCTATCCTATTGTATTCATTTGTTTTCTTATAATGCTATAAAATAAATAAATAAATACTTCATACGTACATCATACGAAATAGCCGCTGATTTTAGTACAGATTATTTACGTGGACACATCATACTACATTTATTTAAATTTTCTTCCCTGAGGTCTACTTACAATGTAAAGTTTAATTTTTTTGTGATATGTGTGTTTTTTCGTAATCATTTTAAGGTGTGGTACTTGTTCGGTGAATTTTCGCGGGCAAAATCCATTCATTTCATTATCAACGCGATCGTGAATTTTGCAAAAGATTTCCATGCGCAGATTAACCTACAAATAAATAGGCTATGATGAATATATATATAAAATAATATTCTATGAGCCTTCATCAGATTTTTAATCAGGTTTTAATCTGCTTCATTCCTCAGTAACTTGGAAAGCTGCATCACGTGACGCTCATAAAACCGTTAAAATTATTCAGATCAGACTGAAATGATTGTTTTCCAGTACAAATATAAACATTCTTTAATCAAGATACATTTACTGGAGAAGCAAAATGACTGAAGATATATCAAAATTAAGAGAATTCCTGTTTAAAACAAATATATCAATATATCTGTGCTAAAAATATGTAATAACAACCTTGTTTTCCCTTTGAATTAAGTGTATTTTTCTGACTTGTCCGATTTTAAGCATAGAATTCACTTATTTTTGATGCATTTTTCAGTAAACAAGTCTTAACATCTTCAGTCATTTTGCTTCTCCAGTATTTTGATTTAAGAATGTTTAGATATTTGTGCTGAAAAACAAGATTTTTTTTTTTTTTTTTTTTTTTTTGGTATTGTATTTAAAATACTCAGGCCGGATTGTGTTCACACACCGTTCAGCGTATCTGAGTTCAGACAACCACTTTCACACTGATCAAACACACTCAGATGGACTCAGATCTGCATGAAAAGCTCAGGTGTGAAAGCCAAAGCAATAAGACTTGAGGAGTTTGCTCAGATTCTCGCCATGCTGCAGCTTTAAAGATCTATTTGTCATCAGATCGTACAGTTCGCTTATCAGTGTGTGTCTCTCGGTGACGTTGCCATGGTAACACTGTTTACAGCCTGCTGGTGTTCTAAAAATGGCCCAGCGATGATGGCAGAGGCAGACCGATGTAGGGTAATATGAAAGATGAAGAAATGTCATGTCCTCTTCATGATCAACATTGGACCCCATCCTAAAATTTAAAAGGCATCTATCTTTTATAAACACCCGATTTATACATTGAAAGCACACTCACGTGGCGGTCAAAGATGACCAATTTTTCTTTTTTTTATCTCAATGAAATGAATGTACTATATTTTGGTTCCATAATGTTTTTTATTTCATATTTTGAATTTTTAGGGATTTCATGGTACTAAATTATATTTATGGAATAGCTATGATCCATTTATTACCTGTTAATCACTTTTTGAGCATACATAGAACTGAAAATGAAATTTCCAATTTAAAATGTGGGAAATCTTAAATGCTTTGGATCACAGACTGAAGTCTGGTCTCTTTTAAAGAAGACAGTCCGGCAGATTATTGCTTAAGTGAAAAAAAAGTGAAGCTAAGAAAAGTTATAGAAGTTTATTACTATGAAAATTGCATAAAAGTAATATTTTGAAATTTTATATGAAATATATATTTTCCAAAACATGCTTTACTCTAAAACTGATAAAATCAAAGCCATAAATCTAAACAAGTTGTGTTCCAAATTTGAGGTTGATATCTCAAAAAATGAGCTTTCAGTCAGATTTTGTTTGGGCGCAGTACCAAACGCTTCCACTAGATGAAATTCCCATTAATTTCCAATGCGCTCAGTTTTGATGGCGAGGTGTGTTCACATAGCAAGTGCCAAAACTTTAACCAGGTTTTGTACCATTCTGATTAAGTAAAAATAGTAATAAACCAAAATGTAAAATTTTTCGGTCAAAAATGACCGAATAGCAGCAGTGTTTTAAAAATCCCCTGTCTTAAAGCATTATGTTTGTCCAACTGCAGGAAAGACAAGGCCTTCAATAGTCCTCCACTTCCCTTATTTTCTCCTGTTTTCTATTTCCATTCAAATCGCCGGCACTGAGCTCTTGAACCAGCAGCGTAAAGGAGCCTTTGTTATATTAATTGCTGAAGAGCTCAAACCACCTCAGTGAATATTCAGTCCCGAGCTGAGGAAGCTCCGATCTAATCGCTGTGTGAATGAATGACAGAATGCGGTTGTTAGAGGAAAGTGACTGTGATACGGTGGATCTGCAGAGGCTGTTTGCTTACACTCAACGCGAGCGTATGAAAGATGCACACAGGGCCGCTTGTCTAATGCCATCAACACGTCAAGCTTTTAAAAGCTCCATATGTTGCCAAGGCAACCAGCGGGAAGAGGAAATTAAACAAGAACCAAGGATTATGAGGAGCGTCCCACTCGAGGAATATAAACAGTATATATACATACATTCATGGTCAGACGTAATGACCCAGTGTTTGGGTAGTTTTCGTGTTACCCAGATCCCGGGTCAGACTTAACGACCCGGTGTTTGGGTAGTTTTCGTGTTACCCAGATCCCGGGTCAGACGTAACGACCCGGTGTTTGGGTAGTTTTCGTGTTACCCAGATCCCGGGTCAGACTTAACGACCCGGTGTTTGGGTAGTTTTCGTGTTACCCAGCTCTCGGGTCAGACGTAACGACCCGGTGTTTGGGTAGTTTTGGTGTTACCCAGATCCCAGGTCAGACGTAACGACCCGGTGTTTGGGTAGTTTTCGTGTTACCCAGATCCCGGGTCAGACTTAACGACCCGGTGTTTGGGTAGTTTTCGTGTTACCCAGATCCCGGGTCAGACTTAACGACCCGGTGTTTGGGTAGTTTTCGTGTTACCCAGATCCCGGGTCAGACTTAACGACCCGGTGTTTGGGTAGTTTTCGTGTTACCCAGCTCTCGGGTCAGACGTAACGACCCGGTGTTTGGGTAGTTTTGGTGTTACCCAGATCCCGGGTCAGACGTAACGACCCGGTGTTTGGGTAGTTTTGGTGTTACCCAGATCCCGGGTCAGACGTAACGACCCACTGTTTGGGTAGTTTTCGTGTTACCCAGATCCCGGGTCAGACGTAACGACCCACTGTTTGGGTAGTTTTCGTGTTACCCAGATCCCGGGTCAGACGTAACGACCCACTGTTTGGGTAGTTTTCGTGTTACCCAGATCCCGGGTCAGACGTAACGACCCAGTGTTTGGGTAGTTTTCGTGTTACACAGATCCCGGGTCAGACTTAACGACCCGGTGTTTGGGTAGTTTTCGTGTTACCCAGATCCCGGGTCAGACGTAACGACCCGGTGTTTGGGTAGTTTTCGTGTTACCCAGATCCCGGGTCAGACTTAACGACCCGGTGTTTGGGTAGTTTTCGTGTTACCCAGATCCCGGGTCAGACTTAACGACCCGGTGTTTGGGTAGTTTTCGTGTTACCCAGATCCCGGGTCAGACTTAACGACCCGGTGTTTGGGTAGTTTTCGTGTTACCCAGCTCTCGGGTCAGACGTAACGACCCGGTGTTTGGGTAGTTTTGGTGTTACCCAGATCCCAGGTCAGACGTAACGACCCGGTGTTTGGGTAGTTTTCGTGTTACCCAGATCCCGGGTCAGACTTAACGACCCGGTGTTTGGGTAGTTTTCGTGTTACCCAGATCCCGGGTCAGACTTAACGACCCGGTGTTTGGGTAGTTTTCGTGTTACCCAGATCCCGGGTCAGACTTAACGACCCGGTGTTTGGGTAGTTTTGGTGTTACCCAGATCCCAGGTCAGACGTAACGACCCGGTGTTTGGGTAGTTTTGGTGTTACCCAGATCCCGGGTCAGACGTAACGACCCGGTGTTTGGGTAGTTTTGGTGTTACCCAGATCCCGGGTCAGACGTAACGACCCACTGTTTGGGTAGTTTTCGTGTTACCCAGATCCCGGGTCAGACGTAACGACCCACTGTTTGGGTAGTTTTCGTGTTACCCAGATCCCGGGTCAGACGTAACGACCCACTGTTTGGGTAGTTTTCGTGTTACCCAGATCCCGGGTCAGACGTAACGACCCACTGTTTGGGTAGTTTTCGTGTTACCCAGATCCCGGGTCAGACGTAACGACCCACTGTTTGGGTAGTTTTCGTGTTACCCAGATCCCGGGTCAGACGTAACGACCCAGGGGTCTCCTCTTCAGTAGAGACCAGTGCAGCTCCGTCAAATTAGTGCACGTCTTTGGTAAATGTTTACACTTTACTTTATCTAAAAAATCATTGTTGTTCTGTATATCATTTAATTTTATACAAAGCAACGTACAGGGGTGCGATGTGAGTCACCTAAACGAGTGTCACGTCGGTCTTTTCGCTTGATGGAAACGAGGTGGAAACAGGACAACAGAGACTGTTCCATTACACATGAATTACTTCTAAATGTTTATTTTTTACTTTTGATATTTGTTAAAGCTGCAGTCCGGAACTTTTTTTGATTAAAAATGATCCAAAATCAATTTTTGAGCAAGTACATAACCAGCCAGTATTCAAAACTATCTCATTATCTTAGCTCGATTCACAACGGTAAGCTTGTAATAATGTTTTATAATAAGAGCGACCTGGTGGATTACTTGCGTCATTACGTCACGTCTGTAAACAGAAGGAAGGAGTCCAGGCTAGTTGGCTTTATCATGTGAGGAGGATGCTGTTTGTAGCGGATCATTTATAGCCTGTTCTCACAGCAGCTGAAATAATTAAACGTATCATTTTGATGGTGGATTGTAATCCAGAAAGGATCAAATGACAATCATCAGTGACAACTGTAGATTCACTCGTAGGCAAAAGCAAAAGACTTCAGACTGCGGAGTAACTACAGAAATTGAAATCTACAGGTAACGATAATACACACTAAATACACACAGTCACGCAATGCTGATGTTGTTAACATTAACATTTTCAGAACAAAGTATAACAGTAATAATAATTTGCACGGTTTGGCGTGATCCGAGCTAAGCGATCATTAGATTTAATCATCATTGGCAGCGTGATTTATTGTAGTTGCTTTTTTCCTCAGTTGGTCAAAACAAAAGCGGCAGAAATGTTACTTACTTGTTCAGCTGATATTTTCCAGTGAAAATTCTTATATTGGTCATACTTTCAAGACGTAGAATCTGTGATTCTGAAGTACAGCATCCACACCGGTGTAGTGATTGACAGCAAACATTAGATTCTTCCGCTGAGGAGTCGTGCCGAAGCACAACGCATGTAATGATAACAATTCCGCATGTGACTGCAATTGCAGATTTCAAACAGAGATGGCGACAAAGAGGAAAAATGCCGGCTTTAAATGAGCTTAAATGTAGGCAATATGTATTAAAATGATATAAAATATGCTATACTATAAAATATGATTGAAAATAAAGGAATTATCATGCAAACCAGTGGTTGTGTGGAGTATTTAAAAAAAGTTTAGAGAATTTAAGTTAATCTGCAAACATTAATTCATGTATGAAGTAAAAAGAAAAACACTGTACAGACTTCAGGAGGATCCCAGTGTCGGAAACAAGTGGATGGTTTATTTGAATGGTGTCCCGGATCGCGTTGGAGAATTATATGTTTGTTCGGAGCATTTGACTGAGGCACAGCGTAGTGGAGAGTTTGCAAAGAAACTTTAGTTGACAGATGAAGCAGTCGACTGTATTGGATCTGAAATGATTTCATAATGTTTTTCTGTAAATGACGGTTTTATATGGATGTTTTCAAAACACTTACTTGTGCAATAGCGAGTGGACGTTGATACTGTTTTCTATGCCTTAAGAAAATGTTACAATTATAAGTGAACCTCAAGAAACATTCCAAATCAATATGACTTTCTCTGTTCTGTGGACACAAAATAAGATATTTTAAGAACTTATGTTAACCAATGGAACCTTATTGTAAAGTGTTACATATATATTGTCACTTTAATGTGAGTACTCATACTGTGATTTTTATCACACCACCCACAACTACTAACAGTCATTAGACAGACGCACCTGATAAAGTGGCCACTAAATGTAATTGCAGCATTGTTTTCCACTGATGTTCTCGATCACTTCCATTTAGCTTTTTTCCTTGTCTGCTCTGTGTCATTTTTCTCATTACGTTCACTGCAGGGATCCTTCCACTCATTACAAGATTTCACTCTCAGCAATGAGGAGCAATGAAGATAACAGATCATTTATCCATAGAAAAAAATACAACACAGCAAGCCCTGACAGTACTTTATCATGCTTCTAATTACAGGCTTCAGTCGCTTAATTGCAATATTAATTTCATTCTGTATTTTGACTGTTGCATAAGCAGAAAATGAAGCAAAAGTAAACATGGTGACAGTAAAAGCATTTGATTTATGACAAAAACAAAAAACTACACTGCAAAAAAAACCCCGGTTCTTAACAAGTTTAAATCTTATTTGTCTGTTAAAAATCTAAAAATTCTTGAAACAAGATTTACTTGAGAAGCATTAGATATGAAGACTTGAATACGAGTGTATTTTGTTTTACTGCAATGGTAAAGTATTAGCCTATTTCATTGTTCACTAATAAAATCTGAAATCTCATTCTTCATTCCACACATTTGAATGTGAAAACATCATCTCCGAGCTTCGGTGGACGGGTTTGGGTTATTGAAAGTTTATAGTGATGTGCTTCGCTTAATAATTGAACACATGGTTTCAATCCGAACGGTTGCACTTTTACAAATATATGCTGCTTTGAGCTTCGGTCGCTACAGGAAGCGTTATAAGTGAAGTCACATCCTTTATTTATAGGGAGAGAAAACAGCACTCTATGCCATCAAAACTCCAGCGCACATGATGACAGTATTTCAGCTCTTACAGCATCTGAGAGAATGAATTCAGGACACTGTGTTTGCCGTACGCTGCCGCCGGTGGACCTTCATCAAGCCGTTCAGCTCCGTCTCAATGATGGCATGACATATCTGGCCTTAAACTTTCCTAAAGACTGGTTTTACTCACTTCAGAGTTAGAGTTTAGTGATTCATTTCTTCAATTATTCATTTGCATCACTTAAGCAGTTACCAATTGAGCAGCACAACTGTTTTCAACATTAATAATGATCATAAATGTTTCTTGAGCAGCAGATCATCATATTAGAATGATTTCTGAAGGATCATGTGACACTGAAGACTGGAGTAATGATGCTGAAAATTCAGCTTTGATCACAGGAATAAATTACACTTTACTATATATTCACATAGAAAACAGATATTTACATTCTAATAATATTTCACAATTTTTATTGTATGTTGGATCAAATAATTTTAGCTAAAGTTTTAGTAATTTTAATGTTTTTGTCATTTTTATTATTATTATTATTTTATTTTTTTTTTTAGTTTTTAGTTTATTTATTTTTAGGTACTTCAACTTTAAGTGATAATGAAAAATGTTGGCAAATGTTCGTTTCATATGGAAACTAGCTGAAATTAATCAATAATAATTTATTTAGCTATTTATTCAATTAAGTATCATCCACAAAAACTGACAAAACTCATTAAAACATTATTATTTTGAATTAATTAAGCCTAAGTCTTCAAATTTAGTTGTTTTTCATAATTTAATCTTTTGTCAGACATAATACATTTTATTTTAAAGACTTTTTTAATTTTATTTACAGGTTTGAGCCACTAAACAACAGCAAAACTGCACCTAACAGTGGAAGACTTCATCTTAATTTGACATCTTTGTAATTTATACCATCAAATTATATATATATATATAAACACATTTCTTTACTGTTCTGTTGTTGTGGTTTGACTGTGGTTTTAGCTGTTATTTGATTTGATAATTTTGTTGCATTGTGCATTCAGATCACTGTATGAATCACACAAAATACTGTAAATAAACCATCTCTAACCCCAAACGACAAGCCAAAGAAGCGTCCCGGTGCAGATAGATCTTCTGTGCTGGTACTTTGTCTGCACAGATTAACTTCACTAAAGCTTTGCTTCACGTCGTGTCCACAGTAAACCGTTTCTGCGAGATATTTTGCAGTCCTTCAGCCTTCGGCCAGCGGTCGCCTTCCTTGAGCTGTCACTCGCGTCTCCATCAGTTCGGTTACAGGAGTCGAGTCGCTGTCAGCTTGATACAGGTGCCGTCTTTAGATGGGCCATCATTCTAATAGCTTCACCGTTTTTATTGCCGTGCCCCAGTCAAGAGGAAGATTTGTCACATGAAATAACAAAAGCTGGCAAACACATTGCAATGATTGTTGATTTAGTTTTGAATGTGATGGAGTTGAACACCTTCTGTTGGCCAGAGCTTCTGTGACCGTCACTTCTTCTTCTAGGAGCTGAACGTTCTGTTTTGGAAATACTGCAGTAAAATGGGTAAATATAATTTCATGTTGACTTTAAGTGCACTCAGGCTCTGTAATTGGTCAAATTCGGCCTTCAAACTCCCAAAAGAACAATGAAATTGAACATCTGACATTTACATGCACATTTTAGGCTTAAGACATTCAGTAGCTGTAATATGTGTTATGATATATAGATAGATAGATTCACATTCACATTTCCCAACAATAACTGTTCTATTTTAGTCCCAACAAATGTCTCAGTCAAAATAATATCAAACTATGTGCAGTTATGAGTCTGTGATTCTCAAACTAGGACAAATACGACTGAGAAACAGTGCTCTAATAGAAGCAGAAATCCTTAAATCACCCCTGACTGTCTTTAACCATAGCAGCAATAATAGCGCAGGACTGTGAGCCATTAGGAGGGCAGATCGATGGTGTCACGGATGCAGCGCCACGCTTGATCTTCTCCGCTCCGCTTAACAGCCCAGGCTTGTTCCGCTCAGGGAATCACAACATTTCCAAGTGAGCTGAGCTCACGACCGCCTCTCGCGCTCGGATGCTTATCGTAGGTGGTAATCGATACAGCTGCCTACACCGACCTGACAAAGTGTTAAAGTCTGTTCACACCAAGAACGATAACTATATCAACAACTTTTAGCGTCCACATCAGCAGCGCACGATAATGTTCTGTTAATTCTAAAGGCTAAAGTAAAGCGCCGCTTTAAAGGAGACCTATTATTCCCCTTTTACAAGATGTAATATTGTCCCCAGAATGTGTCTGTGAAGTTTCAGCTCAAAATACCCCACAGATCATTTATTATAGCTTGTCAAATTTGCCACTATTTGTGTGTGTCCCTTTAAATGCAAATTAGCTGCTGCTCCCCGCCCCCTTTCCAGAAGAGGGCGGAGCTTTAACAGCTCAACAACAACAAAGCTGGAGAATCTCACGCAGCCAAAATGACGAAAGTGTTCAGCCTTACATTGTTCAAAGTCGACACTGATGGAGAGACTCAGGAAGAAGTTACAACTTTTAGACGTTTCTGAATGGTTAGTGGATAAATTTATGTAGTTGCTGTGGAGTTGATTCAACTCATCCACTAGCATGTGCCGTCATGTTAATCTTTTGTGTTGAATTGACCCTCGTTTGTGAAGCAGTCCGGCGTAAAATGACGGCATCAACAACACTCTACTACAACAACTCTTCCTCTTCTCTAAAGCAGCCCAACATGGCCCCGCCCCCTTTGTTGTGTGTTCTCGGGGGCGGGGTTTATGTAAATTTTAGGGTTTGTGATGTCACTAACCTGGGAAGAAGCTTGTTGTAGTCCCTACCAGCCGTTTGTTGTAGTCCTTAAAAAGCGATTTCTGTAAAAGAAAATATCTCCTTTTGCATTGAACTTTGAGCGTCGTAACTTTGCAGATGTTGTTTATGCTGAAACAGCAACATTACACACTAACTAAAATTAAAAAAGTGAAAAAATCATAATCAACCACCCCTTTAAATCAACCTGGCTTTATTATAACATTTCAGAAACAAATGTACTGTGATTAATCAACTGGGGAAAATATTGTGATATCTATTAGTAGTATAATAATGGTGGTCAATCTGGGCCATCATAATCATGAATGTTCTCAATGAAAAGTCATTAGCATATGCACAAGTGTCTAAACTATATGCATATTTTACATTTCAGCATGCATCTGTGTCTGTCAGCTGTGCAAATGCTAAAACTTGTTTTTTGACACCTATATTGTAAAATAACGCATTCTGACTGCTGTAGCTTAAGGCCTGTTTCACACATTATCAGATATGCGTTTTCACACAACAGTGTTTCTGCTGCATGTCAGAGCTGCGGCTCGATCAGCCTGAAACAAAATGAAAAGAAGACGATCACATTTATATCCTAATAACACATAATATACACAAAATGCAGAATTTAATCCCATATTTAATGTTTAGAGTTCATTTTAACCATGATACTAAAGCACACTACGAAAAAAACCCCCAGCATAAACACTGCTAATGAAGTGACAATCAATACAAACCACAGCAGAAAAACAAACAATTGTAAACTGCAAGGGGCGGGGCAACCTGTCACTCACATGAGATCCACCAATAGCAAACCACAACCATCCAATCAATTCCCTACGAACAAAATCAAGCCCCGCCCTACATTTGTTCTTGTTTGAGAAGCAGATATACATCACAATAGGAGAGAAAATACGAGCGCAACTTCTTTTCGCACCAATTTTAAATCATAAATATTGAGTTTTTTAGCATAACTGCAGCTGTCTGATGGAGGGATAATGTGTCACATAAGAAATGTGAACCTGACACATACAGAGACCTTCAGTGATTTTTCACTCGTTACAGCTTCAAACTCTGATATTATGACAGCTTCCAGTTCAGATTTAATGACCATATTATATAAGAATATATAAAAAGGCCGATCTCCGACCACAGCTTTATTATATCAGGCGTCTCCTATATAATTACCCTTCTCACCAGACCAAAGGTCATCGCTCGCAGGATTTAATGACCAGTCAGTAGCAGGCTTGATGATGCACCTTCGTCCGGGCCAATTCCGCCTGTCTCATGACGAGACCCATCGCCCTCTCATGCACTGGTTTTTTATATTTCATAAACTTGAACTACAGCAATAGGGCTTTCATCACTCTGAGTTTTAGTCAAACCACAACAATGTCTAAATGTGGTGTCATTCAGCGAAATCCAGGTATTTCAACCGGAATCCACGCGATTGGGAATTTCACATGAGGTGTAAGAGTTCGCCACACAGATTTCGCTCTTGGTCAAGCCTGTCACATGAATTTGCCGCAATGCTGCTTGGTTTGAAAGTGACTGCGCTACATATATATTGCTACGCTATTGACGATCAGTGTTGGGGAAAGTTATGCATCACAATATTGCGTTACTCCTTTAAAAAGTAACTAATTGCATTACTTAGTTACTTTTTATGAAAAGTAATACATTACAATATTGCGTTACTCCTTAAAAAATTAACTAATTGAGTTAGTTACTTTTTATGAAAAGTAATGCATTACAATAGTGTTACTCCTTTAAAAAGTAACTAATTGCGTTACTTAGTTACTTTTTTGAAAAGCAATGCACTACAATATTGCGTTACTCCGTTAAAAAATAACTAATTGCATTACTCAGTTACTTTTTTTGAAAGTAATGCATTACAATATTGCGTTATGCCCTAAAAAGTAACTAATTGAGTTACTTAGTTACTTTTTATGAAAAGCAATGCATTACAATATTGCGTTACTCCTTAAAAAAGTAACTGAGTTAGTTACTTTTTATGAAAAGTAATGCATTACAATATTGCGTTACTCCTTTAAAAAGTAACTAATTGCATTAGTTACTTTTTATGAAAAGTAATGCATCACAATATTGCGTCACTCCTTTAAATAGTAACTAATTGCAATACTTAGTTACTTTTTATGAAAAGTAATACATTACAATATTGTGTTACTCCTTTAAAAGTAACTAATTGGATTACTTAGTTACTTTTTATTAAAAGTAATGCATTACATTACTTTTGAGTTACTTTTTCTCACCTGGGCTGGGCTTGCTTGTTTGTTTTTTAATAAGAACAAGTTTTATTTTTGGCAAATGTTAAGGGCCTTTCACACCAAAAGTGAAATGAATAAGCCTCAGGCTGAAGGAAATGCCTGTACAGTAGAGGGCGCAACTCAAACGATCAGATGTGCTGCCATTCTGGATTAAAGAAGCACAGGATACAGGGGAAGAAAGTTCAACACTCTTATTTCTAAATCTAATCTAAAGTATTTTTTGCTTAGTTGTATGGCTGAATTAGAGACAGGAGAGAGATATCAGTCAATAATATGTGAAAAAGTAACTTGCGGTACTTATTTGAAAAAGTAACTTAGATATTTTGTTGTTAATTGAAAAAGTAATGCGTTACTTGAAAAAGTAATCTGATTACTTAAGTTACTTGTAATGCGTTACCCCCAACACTGTTGACGATACACAACGGACCTTTTTTCTCACAAAATTTCACGAAAATTTTGCCAATGTGACCACAGCTAACAGGGAACGTTCTGGCAAGGTTCTCTCAAAGTTATAAACAAACGTTCTTCCAGTAATGTTAACAGAACATTATCTGGTCTTTAATAATGCTCTCAAAACAGCACAAAAATGTTATTTATACGTCGTTCATGTAACTTTTTCATGAAGAGTTTTAGTTGGATGTTCGTCTAATACTTTTTAAAATGTTACTACTTGTTCCAGAATGTTCAGAGAACATTCAAAAGTAACGTTCGCAAAATGATACAATAGAATGTTCCCTTAAAACATTGTAGAATGGAATGTTACATTACATTTTGAATGTTCAAAGAATACTTTCTTTCTTTCAGGTCATGCAAAATTCTATGGCAATATTTATGGTGAGAGCCATTATTCAAAAACTAAATAAAAGGTTTAAGATAAATTTTTTCTAAGACTAAAATTTGATTTACATGGTTAAAAACCTCTTCAAATGTATCATCCGAATAAAACAAATTCCTCAAAGGGCTAGAAGTATTACAGTAAAATATGTTGAATGGACAGTAGATTCTGACAAGATGAACAGAGTATTCAGAAATAATGTTTAATGGGACATTAGCAAAACACATTTTTGTTAGAGTTCACCCACAAATGATCTTCTACTGTATGAAAAAGACCTATGTGAAGATTCAGAAAAACTCCTCCTTTCATGTTCCACTGCTCAAATAACAGCATATGGATTTGAAACAATGAATTTCAGTTTTCGCATGGACAAATCCTTTCACGCAGAGCATATGATCTGCTCACTGTTTTGACACTGACAGACACAAATTACAGGGTACAAGATAATACAAATAATGTGCTCTATTTTGTTGCCTCTCATTGTCAGTCTGTTTTGCAGGTCAGACGGTGTTTGATTTGAAGGTGTTGAAGGAAATGAGTTTGGACGTCAGTGACAGCGACTGTCTGGAGCAAACAGATATTATTCATTGCCTGAAGCGAGAAAAAAAATCATATCGAACAACATTAGGTGGACCACTTGAGGCTATAGGCTTACACTAAACGCTTCATGGTCTCACATTTCAGTGTCTTGTATTTGATCACATTGTTAATTTGCATCAAATCAACACAATCTGGTGTTAATTTGAGTCAGAAAGTCACATTTGACTGTTTTTATGTTTGATTACCCGTATATTGCTGCTCAATAAATGATCTCATAGACACCAGACGTTTAATAACACATTAGTATCCTCAGAATGTTCTGGCAAGGTTCTCTCAATGTTATGAACAAACATTCTTCCAGTAACGTTATTCGAATGTTTGTTCAGAGTTATTTAATAATGTTCTCAGAATGTTAGCACAAAAACATTATTTATACATCGTTCATGGAACTTTGAGAAATCAACTTTTCCTTGAGCTTTTGATATATAGGAGGTCATCATACTATAAGAATATCCTGTAAATTTCAGAACAGAAAACTTCCTTGTTAGTCCAATAAAAGCTTTTATTGACACCAGACCCAGCGAACGACTGATCCTGGAATGTGCCTATAGATAGGTGAAACTCCGCCTCCACAGAAGAAATCAACACCTACTTCATCATTGCAACATTAGCCACGCCCACTGGTGTGTTAGTAAGATGAGGAGCTTCCAACTTCACGTTGTTTCTCTTAGTAGGATGAAAATAATCTGTTATTTAAACGGTGATTAAATTATATATAGAAAGCGATCAAAGAACGCTCCCTTTACAATCGCTGGAGCTGTCAATCAAACAGAGCGAGTTTATCAGTGACTGAGTTCTGGACTCGCGCCAAAACTCTCGTTTTATTCAACGAATCTCTTAGTTATGTCGTGTTTGCACTGTTAGGTATGATGAAAGCTTTCGTGAGTGTGCAGAAATTGAGTTGCAATGACGAGATCACTGCTTTCATGCGCTAAAGTAGATTGTTTAAGGTTACACAGCTCATCCAGTCGGAATTCGTACAATTAAAACAAAAAAACAAGATGAAATCTCTAGTCGTGAGCCAGATTTCACAACTTTTCCCCACAAGGTTCTTCATGCTGCCATAGACTCCCAGATAGACTAACAGATAGAATATGTGTCTGTACACCCCTAAAAAGAATTGAGACAAAACACAAGAAAACACTTTCCTAAGCCGTCTGAGCCTCGTCTAGATAATGTGATTCCTGCTGTCAGTCACACAGGCGTGACCCTGTCTGTCACTCACCCCTGCGCTAAGCAACAAGCTCAACCTTTTAGCATTTGCAATCATGTGCTAAGTGAATCTGTTTCCAAGGCAACCTGGGTTCCCGCTAAATTCCCCAGAGGTGTGTGCTGGTGAGCCTATTGTTTATTTCCTTTTTAATTTGATAGTTATTAAAAAATAGAAAAAATTGTAAAAGCAGGTAAAAGATAAAAGATGACTAATGACTTTACGCGCACATCAAACATTCAGAGAATATATAACGTGTTTATTCATTTTATGTACAAAAACACAAGTATGTTTCTGTTATTCCAATCAGTGTGCGAATTACTGAATAACTTTTAAAGGCATAGACTTTTTAAAATCACCAATGGACACTTGTTTTTTTATGGAATATTGCAGTGTTTATTCTAAATGATTTATCGGTGCATTGTTTTTAAATTCATGTTCCTGGTAATCTTGAATCAAAATATCTTCTCCCTCTTGCAGCATCTCTTCTCTTCTCTGATGACAAGGGGCGGGGCAACCTGTCACTCACATGAGATCCACCAATAGCAAACCACAACCATCCAATCAATTCCCCACAGACAAAATCAAGCCCCGCCCTACATTTGTTCTTGTTTACGAAGCCATTTCACGATATATGAGCCCAATCTCATGAAAGTGCATATAATACGCACTTTTCACATGCATATAATTTACACTTTTTGCGTGCATATAATTTGCACTTTCCGCGTCCATATAATACGCACTTTTCACATGCATATACTGTAATGCATTTTTCACATGCATATAATTCACACTTTTTGCGTGCATATAATTTGCACTTTTTGCGTACATATAATTCGCACTTTTCACATGCATATAATTCACACTTTTTGCGTGCATATAATTTGCACTTTTTGCGTACATATAATACGCACTTTTCACATGCATATAATTCGCACTTTTCATATGCATATAATTCGCACTTTTTCACATGCATATAATGCGCACTTTTCACATACATATAATTCGCACTTTTCACGTGCATATAATTCGCACTTTTCACGTGCATATAATTCGCAATTTTCACATGCATATAATGCACACGTTTCATGTGCATATAATGCGCACTTTTTGCATGCATATAATTCGCACTTTTCAATATGATACGCACTTTTCGCATACATATGATATGCACTTTTCAATATGATATGCACTTTTTGCATGCATATAATACGCACTTTTCAATATGATACGCACTTTTCGCGCACATATAATACGCACTTTTCGCGTGCATGATTTCAGCATATAAATAGCACGCCAAATACAAACATAAACTTGTGCTATATATATGCAGTACTAGGAGATCGTGTTGAAACACCGAAATTCGTAGCTTAATCCCTAATCAAAATCCACTCACGATCCACCACTTTGGAATTGTTTCGCATGCGCACAGAGAGGCGCGGAGCTGCCCAAGCGCTGAACCCGGCGCTCAAGTCATTTGAAGAGATGCTCCACCACTGACTGACATACACGCCGCTACACTCTGAACAGACATCATTTCATCACAACCAGGATTCCACCTGTCATCTCTAATTGTGTTTTCTTCCCCCGCTGTGTTTTATTCAAGCGCAGAATGATTTTAGGAGCTTTGTGGGGCTTTTTCTGGACGCGCAACAGCAGATGCGCGGCGTCTCGGTGTCGTTTCTTTGACACGGAGGAACCATGAGAATCTGGGCTGAAGTGGTTCTTGGTTCACCTGCGAAAACCTCCGGCTGCCTGCGCTTTAGCTCGGAAGAAGACGCGACGGGTGTTTGGGGCGCGTTCACGAGCCCATGAGGGAAAACGAGCGAAGCCAGAGGAATGACTCGCCCTTCTGTGAAACTCCTCACAACTTTACTCGCGTGTCTGATAGAAATGCTCAACTTCAGGTATGTACTTCAGCTCGACTGTTAAAGCAACTACAGCTCAGTATTCGTAATATATAAGTACGTTTGTACTAAGATATAAATGCGGCTCGTGCTCTTGTACGCAGATCCTGATGTGCGTTGCCATGGCAATTAGAGAATGCTCGAATAAAAATTAGAATGTCAAAGAAAACATCAAAGAAGAAGCGGAAGTTTATAGTTACAATCAGGATCCGCGCAGATAAATAAAGATTCCATTCTATTTTTGTAATGTTAAAGGAGACAGGGGCTAGTTGTCACAGGGTCCTAATTTTCTCTAGCAGTGCATTTGTTTGTTGGTTCCATATATATATATATATATATATATATATATATATATAGTCTAAAGGACGTTTTAATAATCTAAAGAACCCTTTTTCCACTATAAAGAGCCTTTTGTGCATTTGAAAATTATCCATAGATTTAAAAGGTTCTTCACGGAACCATCAATGCCAGTAAAGAACCTTTATTTTAAAAAGCATAAGGTGGAAAATTAGATAATATCAAAAGTCCAATCAAAAACCAATGCTTGTTTTCTCTAGCACTGCTTTTGTTTATTGGTTTCAAACATCTACTTCAAAACAAATTTTAATTTCAATAATTTTTGTGAATTCTGTATCATATTTTTGTAATATATGTTGGTTAATAAGTCAAATAAAACCACACTGACATACATTATAATGAAGGTATTTCTCATAAATGTCAAGTTTGTCACATTTTTTATCAATTATGTTCTTTTTTTTTTATAAATAGTGTGACAACATGCCCCACTGTGAGGGTCAGTGTGTGTTAAATGGACAACAACGTTGGACATTTTTTGTATTTGTGTCTAAACAGAAACTGACTTTCAGAAATAAACCCATCTTGAAAAATATTTAGTGGAGTAAAAGTGTGACAACTTGCCCCGCTGTATAGCCTTATTTAATTCTACTGTGCAGCTCGTGTGCCTTGATATGACATTGAAAGAAAAGATCAATATTTTCTTGAAGATAAATAAACATTAAATTCTACTTTATTCTATTCTAGTGATGTTCATTTGCTAAGCATACATGCTGATGAACAAACTGACTTGTTTTTGTAACATCACCAGCGAACAGTCCCGGTAAAATGATAAACTAAGAAGGTTGAGAAAAGGTTCTTTCAGTGTTTGCAGTAGAACAACAGTGAATGATTATTGACTCACTCTGCTCCGTGTCTCAGAATAACGGCAGGACAAGAGTACGAGAGACTGTCCGGACGTGAATCTTCATCTGCGATGTCGCCCTCCGATTTCCTGGACAAACTGATGGGCCGAACGTCAGGATATGATGCGCGGATACGACCCAACTTCAAAGGCAGGAAACCGCTGCATGTTCAGTTCGTTACACTGATGTTCTTACACACACTCAGACTGATTTAGAATCTATTTCTACACGTATACAGTTAGAATTCAAAGAGCCAACAATATTCTCAATATACAATGCCTTGTGATTTTTTTTTTATGTTTCTGAAAGAGTTTCTTCTGCTCATCAAAGCTGCATTTATTTAATCAAAAATACAGTAAAAATTCTGAAATATTATTCCAATGTAAATCAGCTGTTTTCTATGTGAATATATATTAAAGTGTAATTTATTCCTGTGATCAAAGCTGAATTTTCAGCATCATTACTCCAGTCTTCAGTGTCACATGATCCTTCAGAAATCATTCTAATATGATGATCTGCTGCTCAAGAAACATTTATGATTATTATCATATTTTTGTGGAAACTGATATATTTTATTTTTCAGGATTCTTTGATGAATAGATAGTTCAAAAGAACAGCATTTATTTGAAATAGAAATCATTATAAATGTCTTTACTGTCACTTTTGATCAATTTAATGCGTCTTCTGTCATTATTTACTCACCCATATGCTGTTATTTATTTATTTTTTTCCTGTGGAACACAAAAGGAGAATTTTTGAAGAATGTTCATGCAGCTCTTTTTCATACAAGTTTGTAGCTTCAAAACAGACAAGAAAAAAGCACAAACTAGTCCTTTTGACTCATGCACTATATTCCACGTCTAAAGTCATGATTTGTCTGAGGAAAAGACCCAATTTAAGTCGTTATTCATTGCTCTCAAAAATTAATTTTGAATCTAAACATGGAACCATATTAGATTACAGTTCAGCAAAAGCAACGATGGACAGGTTTTCCTGCTTGAATGTTGATTGTTTTCCTCATATTCTCCATTGTTCAGCTCCTCTCTTCCCAGTCTGTCAGTAACGCTCTGTTTAGTTCCTGTCTCTATGAAGCCCCTCCTTCTGAAAAGCACAATGTGCTCTGATTGGTCAGCTGGAGCGGTGTGTTGTGATTGGTGTTTGGGAAATGTCCCGCCCAGTGGTGTAGTTTTTTGTAGTGAGTATACTGTGATTGTGAAAATTGCTGTATTGCTTGCTTAAAATTAACCCAAAATATTTTGGAAATTAACATTTATTAATATTAAATATAATAATTAAACAATAAACATTTATTAAATTGTTTATTAATAAATGTTCACCTTTTGATTATTATTGTTGCTTCTAGTAATTATGTCTGATTTTTAATTTCCAACATATTTTGGGTTCATTTTAAGCCAGCCATATAGTCATTTTTAAACAAAACCACTGGATTAAAACAACCCGATTGCTGGGTTTGTCCATTTTCAACCCAACTTGGGTTGTTTTTAAACAAGCATTTTTTAGAGAGTAACAATAATAGAAAGATGAGGCTTATCAGTATGTCACAATAACACCCTGTTTGGACTTTCTTTTCTGTTTTGCATCATTTCCTGCCAATCTGTCATCATAGTTATGCATTTCAATTCACTAACTTGCAATTCGATTCAATATCAGTTATTTTGGATATACTGTAGGCCTATATCAGGTTAAAATGAACTGATTTGTATACAAACATAAACTACACTTTTATAATAAAGTTATAATAGGCCTTCTAACTTTAAAATAATTTTTTTGAAATGTATTTTTTGAAATATAAACATTTAAATGGTGGCTGTCAACTTGGATTTCTTCAAACATTCATTATATAGGCTATTGAAGAACATTAAAAATTATAATTAATATGCAACATGGTGCATATATTTAGCTAAATGCTCCTCTCTAGAGTTCATTTTTCTAGCTGACTAACGAGTTTATGGTCACTGAATATATACTAAATGTGACGTTACGTGACATTGTTTACAAACTGTTTTATTAACGTCTTTCCGAGGTTGAAACACTGATTACACGAATACACGAGACATGATACGGATTTCGTTAAGCTGTATTGTATATTTTATCATACCTTCAGATGTTCATTCACGTTTATTTTGCGCTGTAACTGGATCAGTTCACGCAGCCGCTTCTCTTGAACTGATGAGGTGCTACAGCAGTCACGACACATTAAAGAGCGCCAAAACGTTATGTTTTTTTATTTCGTAGTAAAATGGCCAGAATTTGAAATATGAGACTTTGTTTCATGTCAAAAGCAACAAATCTTATTGTGATTTATTGCATGATTACGTGCTTTTTTTAAGTAGGTATACGGAAATCCTTGACCTTTCCTAGTGGGTATACGGCGTATATCTGCGTATCACGTAGACTACACCACTGGTCCCGCCCCTTACCATAACCGCCAGTTCAACACACTACTAACTAACTCAACGAGGCTCCGCCCCTTTATTCCGCATATGAATTATTTAAATGAAACAGTGCAGGACTTTGGAAACCTTTTTCATGCTCAAACACCAACATCATTACACACTAAAGAAAGATGAAGATGGGAAAAACAGCATAACTCTCCCTTACATATATGCAGTCTGGCTTGATTATTTTCTTGAGCGGCAGGTAAAGGACGGCTATTAAAGTTGAAGCTGAATGCGTCTGTCACACTCCACACCTCCTTCCCTCTATAGTAGACGAGCGCCAGCTTTTCTTCAGCTGATCTATTCCAGTGTTGTTTGGCATGGAAGGGTGTTTGAGCCCAGAAGTGATTAAAATGCAATCTTGTTAGAAAACATCCATGAGGTTCATAATACCTCAGAGGCGCATCCAATGGATTATTTTTAGAAACCTGCACCTAGAGTACTTTAATAAATTCCTTTCATGATTTCCAACAAGCATGACAGACTACAAACTACTCACAAATATTCACTGAGAGAGATGTTCACTGAAAAAAGTTTGGTGTAGAAACAATAATCACTCAAAGATTGCTAGTAGAAATGTTTCTTGAGCAGCAGATCATCATTCTGAAGGATCATGTGACACTGAAGACTGGAGTAATGATGCTGAAAATTCAGCTTTGATCACAGGAATAAATTACACTTTACTATATATTCACATAGAAAACAGCTGATTTACATTGGAATAATATTTCAGAATTTTTACTGCATTTTTGATCAAATAAATGCAGCTTTGGAGAGCAGAAGATACTAATTTTGAATGTTTAAATATGTCAGCTATTGAGTGAATTGTGGCTTAATATGTTCAAGTTATTCCATCATGTGTTTCTCATGGGGTTTCTGCAGGTCCACCTGTGAACGTCACATGCAATATATTCATCAACAGCTTTGGCTCCGTGACAGAGACGACTATGGTAAGTGATCTGTCATTTACGCCTTTGCTTTGATTAAAAGATAATTTGACAAGAATTATTGCTTCTGCCTTGAAGTCACATGGCATTAGCTGTGTTTCCATCCAAAGGTGCGAATTTAATTTGTGCAAAGTTGAAATATGGCATAAAACATTTGCAAATAAAGCAGCGTTTCCATCCCATGTGTTCAAGAGAACAAAATCATCACTTTCTGGTGCAAAATATCAGTAATAAAAATGAAAGTGGCTCATCATAAATGAGTTGGTCTCGAAACACAATAAACACTGTCATGTGATCCTGCGTTCGGATGCTGGTGTTTGGGAACACAATCGTGTGAGACGCTTCTGGAGGGAATTAAACCAAATCATTCTGATGACAGACTTTGACTCAGACGTTTCAGAACCACCAAACCAACATTTGAGATGCTGCGATGTGATTGGTCTACTGGTTAGTGCAGTTATCCAATCACAGCCTCTGCTGAGGCAAAGTCATGTGAGTTTTTGAGGGATTTATTCAGTAAATGTGTTTCTATCATAGTTTATGTGCATCTTGGCGTTTTCATTTTCGTTTTGTTTTTTATGCAATATCCCAAAATGCACATAAAAACAGGTGGATGGGAACATGGCTAAAGACTCCATTTGCTAATACTTGTTCTTGTTGTAAAGAAAAACAGTGTTTGTCTTTATAATCTTTAATCAGATTGTAGTTTTTAATCCAATAAAGTCCCTCCTACATTTGAAAATTATGGAAACAGTTAATCGTTTGCTCTGAAGACGAGACTCTACTTTGTTCCACAACATTCCCTTGACGTTTCCCGTTCAATCAGTTTTAATAAATCAAACGGCGACGACGAGCAAACGATCCTCTGGATTCGCCAGCAGGCCTGCGATTCAGATTGATTAGTCTGATGTTTGGAGATATTCAGACGCTTCAGGGATAAACAATTCCCAAATCTGGAGTCAAGTCTCATTCTTCTTTTCCAGGGAATATTACTGCAACCCAAAATCCGAACGCGTCTCAAAGCACAAACGAGAGAGAAGCTGCTTTGATCAAATGCTAATTCTGTTTACATGTTTTTGAGCAACCAATCATTAATGAACAGTACAGAGGAATTAAAATGAATTCGGACAAAATTACATCTTTGAAAAATGTTGCTGTTTGATCATAAACAACATCTGCAGAGTTACGACGCTCAAAGTTCAATGCAAGGACTACAAGAAATGGCTGGTAGGGACTACAACGAGCTTCTTCCTGGGTTAGTGACATCACAAACCCTAACATTTACATAAACCCCGCCCCCGAGAACACACAACAAAGGGGGGCGGGGCCATGTTGGGCTGCTTTAGAGAAGAGGAAGAGTTGTTGTAGTAGAGTGTTGTTGCTTCACAAACGAGGGTCAATTCAACACAAAAGATTAACATGACGACACATGCTAGTGGATGAGTTGAATCAACTCCACAGCAACTACATAAATTTATCCACTAACCATTCAGAAACGTCTAAAAGTTGTAACTTCTTCCTGAGTCTCTCCATCAGTGTCGACTCCGGTTTGAACAATGTAAGGCTGAACACTTTCGTCATTTTGGCTGTGTGAGATTCTCCAGCTTTGTTGTTGTTGAGCTGTTAAAGCTCCACCCTCTTCTGGAGCAGCAGCTCATTTGCATTTAAAGGGACACACACAAAAATGGTGTGTTTTTGCTCACACCCAAATAGGGGCAAATTTGACAAGCTATAATAAATGATCTGTGGGGTATTTTGAGCTGAAACTTCACAGACACATTCTGGAGACACCAGAGACTTATATTACATATTGTGAAAAAGGCATAATAGGTCCTCTTTAACTAATAAGCAGTAATTAGTAAAAAGTCTAATGTTTTGATGAGTACATTATTTATCTTGGTCATTATGTACGCAGCTAATTAACTTGGTTTCTATAGGGTGAATCTTTTTTTAATGTCACAATTTGCTTGTGGAACAAAAAGTCTTGCTAATTCATTAATTCAACACAGTTTTCAAAGAGCTTCATCTCATGAAAACCTTGAATGACATGGGATTTCTATAGTCACTGTATAAGCTAAACTTTTAACAAAAACACAGAAATGTTACTGAATGACTTTGAGATGCACGTTAAAGTCACGGCGTTCTTACAGAGAAAAGCAAAAATTACAGCAATGTATGTTTTGTTATTGATGGCATTCTTTTATGAAGCCACTGTATAAAAATCAAGTAGTTGTTTGTGCACAAATGCCATCAAAAGCTTTAATTTTACCAGAAGGTCCTCTGATCTTCTCTTGTGTGTTTTCTGCATCAAAAAGTCAACAGGAAATTCAAAACAAGCCAATTTCCATTTCCATTCTAGTTAGACTGAAGGCTGAATATCATTTAATTTCTCAACTATAAGCACCTTCATTCTGCTTCACACACGTAGTAAGAACTTCAATGGCAATAAAGAAGCTTTATTTTCAAGAGCGTGTGAAGTTCAGAGCAAACGTATGTGTCTGGCAGGACTACCGGGTCAACATCTTCCTGAGGCAGAAGTGGAACGACCCTCGACTGGCGTACAGCGAGTATCCGGACTCCTCGCTGGATCTGGACCCGTCCATGCTGGACTCCATCTGGAAACCCGACCTGTTCTTCGCCAACGAAAAAGGCGCCAACTTCCACGACGTCACCACAGACAACAAGCTCCTGAGGATCTTTAAGGACGGAACCGTTCTGTACAGCATCAGGTATGAGGATCTTCACCCTTTAAACCTACTAGATCATATTTAAAAGGCAAAAGTTTGTCATTTGATTAAACAAGGTGGATGTTTTAGAGTAACACAAAACAAAAAAACATCAGAATTCATCAAATATAGTGATAATTCTGCTTATTCTTCCACTGATCAGATACAAAGATCTTGTCACGTTGTTAAAGACGTCTAGCAGTTCTAACGAAGTTCAGCGATTCCCCTGTTACGCCAGCAGCAAAAGCAAAAAAGCGAAGTCATTATCAATTAAAGCTGACTTCAACGCCCCGCCTGAAGCAAATGACAGTGTTAGAAGAAGCACCTGATGAAATCTTCACAAAGTTCTCAGGTGATAACGCAGGATTCGTTTTAAAGGGTTAGTTCACCCAAAAATGAAATTTCTGTCATTAATTATTCACCTTCATGTCGTTCCAAACCCTTTGTTCATCTTCAGAACACAAATTAAGATATTTTTGATGAAATCTGATGGCTCCACTGACAGATAATTAACACTTTCAATGCCCAGAAAGCTACTAAAGACATATTTAATACAGATCATGTGACTACAGTGGTTCAACCTTAATGTTATGAAGCGACAAGAATACTTTTTGTGCGCCAAAAAAACTAAATAACGACTTTATTCAACAATATCTAGTGATGGGCGATCTCAAAACACTGCTTCATGAAGCTTTACGAATCTTTTGTTTCAAATCAGTGGTTCGGAGCGTGAATCATATGGCCAAAGTCACGTGATTTCAGTAAACGAGGCTTCGTTACGTCATAAGTGTTTCAAAACGTTTCGAAATTTCAATGGTTGACCACTGGGGGGCAAAGATTTTAAATTAAACTATAATTACTAAAACTGATATATATATTTTAACCCCTTAAGCCCACCGCGAAAAAATTCATAATCAAATTACTAAGCAAACACTGACAGGAATAACACAAAATAGGTATCATTTTAAAGCTTTTTAACGTTGAACCATTTTGTTCAACTCTTAATGAGTTCTGAGTCATCACTCTAAAACGGAGTGTACCGCTCGCGGGCGCCACCTAGCTACAAATAAATTAATAATCATATTTTTCAAAACTACTGCCTTATCATCACAAAATAGTGTCATTTGAAATCTTAAGAGTCTTTACAATGAATGTAGCCACTTTAATGAACTCCTAAGTACTGCTGAGTTATTTGCTGAAAAATAAATTAAAAATTCATAATTTATGAAAAAAAAAATTGTACCATGTACTCCAATGTGTCAAAAGCATCATACAGCTCAGATAATCATGTGTGATATGTCATTTGAAAGGTCTCACAGAGTAGAATACAACTAGTATAATTGTAATTTGGGCTTTGACTAGAGTTTTTGTACGTATGTATATAACAAACCGATGCATCAAGAAACATGCTCTGATTGTGGAAAATTGGACATCATTTACAGCAGATTCTCACGATTAAAATGAGTCCAACATCAGCATAATCCAATAAGCCCCGTGATATTGCTCATGCAATTACGACACATAAAACCCCACATGCGCACAGATGCATAGATTGTAGAAAATGGCACATCATTACTTACAGTGGATTCTCCCGATTAAAATGAGTCCGAGATCAACATCATGCGTCGATCACAAGTTACTCCACGTGAAAAAACGATTTTAAAAATGGCCATTAGGGGGCGACAAGGGCTAAACAAAAAAAGGCTACCTTGGTTCCAAATGCTTTTGATTTCTTTATGCGATCACCACAAAATCTGATCCAGATACAGCTCACATATAGAGGAACATCACCAAAAACGAATGATCCCGCTACCTTATTTTCTTTATGACATATTCCATTTTAAATTAGAAAGATATGTAAATTTCCCCCTTTTTTTGCTGTTTCTCAGCATGAGAATGTCTTGTTTTAAATTATTTTATTTAAAGTTTCCTTTCAAACGATACCAACCTTTTGCTACAAGTCTTTACTTTTTTGTGTGTAACTCTGAAAAAAACCCCTCTGAAAATCCCCTCAGGGCTTAAGGGTATAAAAAAACATGACAATAGTACATCAAATTACTAAAACCTAAAACAAAAAATAAATGTTCATTCAAAATATCAATTAATACTATAATAGTCTACAAATAATAGTAAAATAACACTGGATCACATTGAAAATGTGTGATTGTTTTAAATTCTGAACAATTATTCATAAATCTTTCCGATTGTGCTCTATTTCTCAACTGTAAAATTATTTTTCAGATTTGAAAATGAAAAAATATTATAGGAGTATGTTCCACAAGAAAAAGCCACTTCAGTCAATTTCACATTTAACTTGCCATTTCTTTGTAATTATTAGTGAAATGTCATCAGGTTTAGTTCTTTGAATTAGAACAGAATGCAAAACAGAAAGATTTTACTAGCGCTCACACACTTTCTTGTTGATCAAAGCTCTTCTCTTCAGCTAGTGATGCGAACAGGAGATGTTTGTAGCTCTTATTGTAAATCCACGTGTTTCGACAAACAGAGAGTCTCTGTTACGTTCTGTTGTGAAAATAAGCTGATATGACGCTGTCCTAGTTTTCATAAATGATGTTCTATTTATATAAATCTGCACACATCAGCTCCTCGCGGCTCAATACGAGCGTCAGTGTCATACGCGCTGAATTCATGCATAAGTCATAGTGTCACTTCATCTGCATGCGTCAGGTGATGCATTCATCTACCTCGAGTCACAGAAATCAAGTTAAAGACAAGTTTAGAAAGTTGTTTTATTACGGTGAAGCTGCTTTAAAACAATCTTGTATAAAGCGCTATAGAAATAAACATGCCTTGACTGTCGCATTGTTCGTAGGCTGACATTAATATTGTCCTGTCCGATGGATCTGAAGAACTTCCCGATGGATGTACAGACCTGCACGATGCAGCTGGAGAGCTGTAAGTACTTCAGGAGTGTCATGGATCTGGTGTTGTTGTTCATGTGCTGACGCTGTGTTTCTGCTGCCGTTCTTCAGTCGGCTACACCATGAACGACCTGATATTCGAGTGGCTTGATAAAGGCCCCGTTCAGGTGGCTGATGGTCTGACTTTACCACAGTTCATCATCAGAGACGAGAAGGACCTGGGCTACTGCACCAAACACTATAATACAGGTGAGAAGATCAGGAGGATGTTCATATACACTCATAACTGATGGAACTGGACCAGAGTGTCTGTATATTTAAGTTAATTTATACATTGTTCTAGAGCTGTACGATCACAGCGAACATTCAGATCTGCGTTCTGATCCAGAGAGAGCCGTTGTCATGAATAGATATGAAACAATAATTCAGATTATCACAGAAGTACTGGATAAACGTTTATAGTTCGGATACAAACACTGATGTCTACAGTACTGATCAAAATAGAGTAAATCACCTTTTGAATGTAAATTGATGCTTCAAATAATGATTGTATTAATTACATCGTTACACCAAGTGACTGTTAAAACATGTATTTGTCATTGAATCATTCATTCAAGAGATTCGTTCAAAAAACCTGATTCATTCTGTAATGAAAAAAGTGAAGTGTTTATGAGTGAGTCATTGAATCATTCATTCAAGAGATTCATTCAAAAACACTGATTCATCCTGTAATGAAACAAGTGAAGTCTTTGAGTCATTGAATCATTCGTTCAAGAGATTTGTTCAAAACGCTGATTCATCCTGTAATGAAACAAGTGAAGTCTTTATGAGTGAGTCATTGAATCATTTGTTCAAGAGATTTGTTCAAAAATGCGATTCATCCAGTAATGAAACTAGTGAAGTCTTTGAGTCATTGAATCATTCGTTCAAGAGATTTGTTCAAAACGCTGATTCATCCTGTAATGAAACAAGTGAAGTCTTTATGAGTGAGTCATTGAATCATTTGTTCAAGAGATTTGTTCAAAAATGCTGATTCATCCAGTAATGAAACAAGTGATTGAGTCATTGAATCATTTGTTCAGGAGATTTGTTCAAAAATGCGAATCATCCAGTAATGAAACAAGTGAAGTCTTTATGAGTTATTGAATCATTCATTCAAGAGATTTGTTCAAAATACTGATTCATCCTGTAATGAAACAAGTGAAGTCTTTATGAGTCATTGAATCATTTGTTCAAGAGATGTGTTCAAAAATGCTGATTCATCCAGTAATGAAACAGGCGAAGTCTTTATGAGTGAGTCATTGAATCATTTGTTCAAGAGATTTGTTCAAAAACACTGATTCATCCTGTAATGAAACAAGTGAAGCCTTTATGAGTCATTGAATCATTTGTTCAAGAGATTTGTTCAAAATGCTGATTCATCCTGTAATGAAACAAGTGAAGTCTTTATGAGTCATTGAATCATTCATTCAAGAGATGTGTTCAAAAATGCTGATTCATCCAGTAATGAAACAGGCAAAGTCTTTATGAGTGAGTCATTGAATCATTCATTCAAGAGATTAGTTCAAAAACACTGATTCATCCTGTAATGAAACAAGTGAAGTCTTTATGAGTCATTGAATCATTCGTTCAAGAGATTTGTTCAAAAACACTGATTCATCCTGTAATGAAACAAGTGAAGTCTTTATGAGTCATTGAATCATTCGTTCAAGAGATTCGTTCAAAAACGCTGATTCATCCAGTAATGAAACAAGTGAAGTGTTTATGAGGGAGTCATTGAATCATTCGTTCAAGAGATTAGTTCAAAAACGCTGATTCATCCTGTAATGAAACAAGTGAGGTCTTTTACTTGATAAAAAAAGTCTAAACGATCAATCAGACGACAGAAGGACTGTGGGAGATTGTGTGCAAACAAACTTTTGATCATGTTGATCATTTAGAGGCCTATTTATATAAGTGCATGTGGTTCTAAACTAAAAAGAATCTTTATCATTTTTAATCAAAATACAAAAACGTGCTCCAGCAGTGAAACGACTTTCTCATCTGACACCATCAATCACTCTCACTTCTCCATTCGACACATTTCACGATGTAATCAATCCTGATAAATGAAGCGTGGCTCTGTGTTTGTCTCATGTTCAGGGAAGTTCACATGTATCGAGGTGAAGTTCCACCTGGAGAGGCAGATGGGATATTACCTGATCCAGATGTACATCCCCAGCCTCCTCATCGTCATCCTCTCCTGGGTCTCCTTCTGGATCAACATGGACGCCGCTCCGGCTCGGGTCGCGCTCGGCATCACCACCGTCCTCACCATGACGACCCAGAGCTCGGGGTCACGAGCGTCGCTGCCAAAGGTCAGACCGGTCACTCACTTCACGACACACTTTACAGTAAGGCTTAATTAGTTAACGTGACTTAAAGTCGGCATGAAATGGAAGCCGCGTTCGTCTTTTCTTCCCTATTGTGAAGTATGTCAAGTGAAACGGCTTCGCAAACAAGAACAAATGTAGGGCGGGGCTTGATTTTGTCTGTGGGGAACTGATTGGATGGTTGTGGTTTGCTATTGGTGGATATATATTTATATGTTTTTATATATATATATCCAATGGTCAATCACTAGTTAACAGAGTAATCACACACTCAAACATCATCCAGTGTGTTTTTCTATTATAAGAAAATAATGACTTTCACACAGATAATCATTCGTGTAAATGAGAAATCCAGTTTATCAGCGGCTGCAGATCAATCGAGTCCCTGACGGCCGACGCCGCATCATCAAGAGTCACGTGACGCAAGCGACAATTAATATTACATGGAAAGAGTCCTGATACAAAACAACAAAAGCTGGGAACAATTATCAGGGAGAT
This sequence comes from Hypophthalmichthys molitrix, assembly GCA_037950675.1. NCBI lineage: Eukaryota > Metazoa > Chordata > Actinopteri > Cypriniformes > Xenocyprididae > Hypophthalmichthys > Hypophthalmichthys molitrix. The sequence continues at coordinate 36,373,559 of CM075500.1, read as the reverse complement.
TTGCTTTTCTGTTCCGTAACACAATGCAAATGACCTTCCGACTGAAGAGAGTTTCGGTTCTGAACCTTATAAACGCTACAAAACATCCTCTAAATGTGACTTTAAAACTCATCTCACCCTCAATTTATGCACGTGTCATTATGTTAATCTGATACTGGCATCATTATTTGGAAATGAAAGCGCTCATTACTTGACAGACGATAATCCGATTATCCCTGCTCCTGTTTTATTGCAGGAGCTTCCAATAAAATCTTTTCTCTCGTGATGAAGCTGTTGTTTTCTCCAGACATACAGCAGGGTCATGTGACTCAATATGTAAATCAGAGTCATTTAGTCTCTTTTAACCGGATCGCTGCTGCTATAGATATAATAAACATAATGAACATCAGCAGTTAATAATACAAACATTAAGTGCATCTGATGTGTGAGTGAGAATAAGTGATAATTCATGCATTTTTAGGTTTTGTTTATTTAAAGTTGGATTATACTACTGCTTATGGTAGTTAGTGCTGGTAAAATATTGATTTGTGAATTAAAAAGAGTAATATGCTAATATGCTATTGCGAATTCAGCGATTCATTTCTGTGAATCAGTTCAAACTGTTTCAGTGAATCGATTCGAAACTGATTCAATGATTTATTTGTTTAAAATGACCATTGGAAAACTTTTTTACTATTTTAATATATTAAAATGTTGTAGTAAATTTAGTAGTAAATTTAAATAATAAATTATAGTAAACAAAAAACAATTTAAAAAAAATAATTTTACACACTATATAATTGAATTATTTTATAAATATATGATAAAATATATTATTTATACATATATATATATATATATATATATATATATATATATATATATATATATATATGAAATACATATTTAAGATTAAATAAAATTTAAATAAAAATGACATTTTATATTTAATTAATTATACATATTTATTAATTGATTCATATTATATATAATTGTATTCATAAAAATGTATAAATAATAATATTTTTAATTAAATAAAAATAAAGTAAAAATGACATTTTATACACATATATTACAAAATTAATTATATAATTATATATATATGAATTATATTATATATATAATATAAAATATATTATGTGTGTGTGTATATATATATATATATATATATATATATATATATATATATATATATATATATAAAATTTAACCCTAACCCTTTTTGTATTTATTAGATTATTTTTATATTATATATAACTGTATATATAAAAATACATAATAAATATTATTAAATTAAAAAAAATGACATTATATACACACACATATATATATAAATAATTTAATTATTTTATAAATATATTATAAAATAATATATATTTTTAAATGTATACATACATATTATATATAAAAATGCATAAATACATTTTTTTTAAATTAATTAAAAACAAAATAAAAATGACATTTTATATTTTTAAGTTATTCATATTATATATCATTTTATATATAAAAATGCATAAATAATATAAATATTTATTAATTTAAATAAAAAATAAAGTAAATGACATTTTATATTTTTTATTCATATTTATTATTATAGCTATTATTATTATTATAGCTATTCATATTATATATAATTTTATTCATAAAATGCATACATAAAAATATTTTGAAATAAAAATGACATTTTATACACGCATATATTAAAAATGTGAATTATATTATATATATATATAATTTAACTCTATCCTTTTTTATTTATTATATTATATATAATTTTAAATATAAAAATAAATATTTTCTAAATTAAAAAATAAAACGTACACATATATATATATATATAAAATTGATTTTAAATGGATACATATATAATTTTATATATAAAAATGCATAATAATACATTTTTAAAAAATAAATAAAAAAATTTAAATTACATTTTATACGCACACATATTAAAATATATTATATACATAATAATACAGACATATTATAATTATATATATATATATAATATTATAAAAAGCATTTATTTATAATAAATAATAAATAAATATGTGTCTGTTCCAGGTTTCCTATGTGAAGGCGATAGATATTTGGATGGCCGTGTGTTTACTGTTCGTCTTCGCCGCTCTGCTGGAATACGCTGGAGTGAACTTCGTCTCCAGACAACAGAAGGAGTTTCTGCGGCTCAAACGAAGACAAAGACGAAATCAAAAGGTACCAAAACATGAAAAGCACTCTGTCAGGCGCGTGATGTGGCACGACCGACGGCTAGAGAAGGTTCAACGATCTTTAGTTTGAAGGCCAGAGGCCAAATCCTCCTCAGCGTCTCTCAGATGACTGAAGACACCATCATATCCAGACAGACACTCGCCCGCCGCTCAGAAACTAAATTAGCCTCGCCAGCTAAAATGGATAAGCTTTATCGTCCCAACGAGGAGGGCATTAACACCAGAGTCAATTAGAAATCACTCAATCAAACGCTTAATAATCGCATGTTTACTTCAACATCTCGAACGCTGCGCTCTGAAAACAGAATTTCATACAGGCACACACTGAGTCTGTTTACTCATTAATTATTCACAAACATTTTTTGCTCATATTTTGGGCTGAAACGAATCTCCAATGGGACAAAAATAACATTAAAGGAATAATTTATTCAATAATTAAAGTTTGTCGTCGTTCACTCATGTTTATTTCTCCTCAGGAACGCAAATGAAGAAGCTCTTTTCCGTTCAGATAAAGCGGATGCTCCAAAATGTACAAAAACATGATCATAAAACAATCATACTATATTAGTCTTCTGAAGTCACATGTGAGGAACAAACTGCTGTCATTTAAACATCTGATGTGTGAGTGAGAATAAGTGATAATTCATGCATTTTCAGGTTCTGTTTATTTAAAGTTGGATTATACCACTGCTTATTCACGGTCATTAGAGCTGGTAAAGTATTGATTAGTGAATTAAAATGAGTAATACACTATTGTGAATTCATTATTAGAGTTGATTCATTTCTGTGAATCAGTTCAAACTGTTTCAGTGAATCGATTCGAAACTGAATCAATGATTTATTTGTGTTTAAAATCATTGGACAATCTGTGTTACTATTTTAATATATTAAAATGTTGTCATTTGTTTAATAAAAAATTAAAATGTTGCTTTAATATACTAAATGTTCTAGTTAAAAAAATACATAAATAATAATAAATGTTTTTAGTTAAATAAAAAATAAAATTTAACTTTATAAACATTGTTTATTAAATAAATAATTTAACAAATTAAAAATATTTTTTATAATTATAAAATTACAAATTACAGCACAATTTATATATATAAATATATTATAATAACATACAATAAAAATTACATATATTATAAATAATTGTATATATATGAATTTTTGTTTTATAAATATATTATACAATAATTATACAATAAAAATTACTTGTATCATAAATAATTGTGTATTATAATAAAATAAGTAAATTAATATTTTTTTAACATAATAGTCTTTTGAAGTCAATTTTATACATTATTTATAAAATACAAATTCTAATATACATAGGATTTTTTATTTGATAAATATATTATAAAATAATAATTATACAATAAAAATCATCTATATCATAAATAATTGTGTATTATAATAAAATATGTAAATTAATAATTTTTTAACAAGTCTTTTGTAGTTATATGATGTAGTCATATGTTTTCTGTAAGGAACAAATTCAAAATCTTTCTCAAACTTGATGTAATGTATTTTAATACAACATATTTGAATATATATGATTATTAAAGAAAAATTTAACAAATTTCAGTCATAAAGCATCATATAATAGTATGTTATGATCAAGGCAAACGGATACAGTATGAGGCCACTTAATAATGTTAAAAAAAAATTATAGTCTCAATTAAAAGCTGTAAAAAAAAAATATATTGCCCGTTATTAGTTCATGCTAGTGAATGCCTTAACTGATGTTAACACATGAGACCTTCAAATCAGACTTAAACTGCACTAAATAATCCTTAAACCAGCACGATCTTGTACAGAAACACTGGCAGCAGCTCTTGTGGAAGAGTTTGCTTGATTATCGCTCTACAGACGCTCCAGTGAATCATTTTAGTACCTGAAGGCCGTGAAAGACTCGACACCTGAGACAAAGCCTGACTGAATAAACACAGAGACGGCTCATTAAAGCGCAGCGTTAACCGAATGAAGATGATCTGCCCTCCAGCTGTTTTCAGCCTCAGATGTTGTGAAATTGTTTTGTGGTTGTACAGCTCAAGTGTCTCTTTATCTGTGAACACGCAGGAGGAGGAATTACAAGACGGACGTTTTTCCGGCTACAACAGCGGCGCGGTCAAAAGTGCTGCGACCAACACGATCCAGCAGCCGTCGATCCTGAAGGACACGGAGGTAAACCGGAAGAAGTTTGTGGACAGAGCGAAGCGGATCGACACTATATCCCGGGCGGCGTTCCCGCTGGTGTTCCTGATCTTTAACATCTTCTACTGGATCACATACAAGATCATCAGACACGAGAGTGCCAAGAAAGTCTAGTTCTTCTGCATCGCTTCGTTTCTGAAGAAACCACTGACAGAAACACTGTGGACAAAAACAGCATCGGCTCGATTTAACGTGACAGTCTTGTTAATATGCAGCTGTTTTTTTGTGAAAGGTTTCATACGAAAGACGCCGTTTTATATGATTGTCTTTTGGATCTTGATAGTTTTTATGAATGGAGTCGTCACTCTTCTCCTCTTTCTAGACACATTTTACTGCACAAACACACGACAATTAGACCATATTGTAGATCTAAAAGGTCTAAACCATCAATGTTCAGGTTATATTTCACCCACAAATCAAAAGAAATATTATAATATATGTTATTAAACACTACACTATAAAATGTTAGAAAAGTCGGTAAATTTAAAAATATAATATTTGAAAATATATATATTAAAAAAACATTAAATTGTGATTTTATATATATATATAAACAATTTGATATAAGATTTGTTTTAAAAATATGTATTACACTATATTATATATATTTAAAAATATATAAAAATGTTACTTTTTATAATAGTATATAAAATATATTAATATTTTAACATTTAATATAATATTTAAATATATAAGTGTAATTATATATATATATGTAAGATTTTTAATGTTTTTAAAAGAAGTTTGGTCTGCTCACCAAGGCTGCATTTATTTAATTAAAAATACAGTAAAAACAGTAATATTGTGAAATATTATTACAATTTAAAATAACTGTTTTCTGTTTGAATATATTTTATAAAGTAATTTATTCCTGTGATCAAAGCTGAATTTTCAGCATCATTGCTCCAGTCTTCAGTGTCACATGATCCTTCAGAAATCATTCTAATATGATGATTTGATGATCAAGAAACATTTATGATTATTATCAATGTTGAAAACAGTTTTTTTTTTTTTCAGGATTCTTTGATGAATAGAAAGTTCAAAAGAACAGCATTTATTTGAAATAGAATCTTTTGTAACATTATAAATGTCTTTACTGTCACTTTTGATCGATTTAATGCATCCTTGATGAATAAAAGTATTAATTTATTTAATTTCTTTTCAAAAAAATAAAAATAAAAATTCTTACTGACCCCAAACTTTTGAACGGTAGTGTATAATGTTACAAAAGCTTTGTGTTTCAGATAAATGCTGTTCTTTTGAACTTTCTATTCATCAAGGAATCCTGAAAAAAAAAAGTACACAACTGTTTTCAACATTGATAATAATCATAAATGTTTCTTGATCATCAAATCATCATATTAGAATGATTTCTGAAGGATCATGTGACACTGAAGACTGGAGTAATGATGCTGTAAATTCAGCTTTGATCACAGGAATAAATTACTTTATAAAATATATTCAAACAGAAAACAGTTATTTTAAATTGTAAAAATATTTCACAATATTACTGTTTTTACTGTATTTTTAATTAAATAAATGCAGCCTTGGTGAGCAGAAGAGACTTCTTTTAAAAACATTAAAAATCTTACTTTTGACTGGTAGTGTGTGTGTGTATATATATATATATATATATATATTCTAAAATATAATTACATATATATCAAATCTTATATCAAATTGTAAAATATTAATATATTTTCACAATTTAATATATTTTCAAAATATAATAATTTGTAATATATATATATATATATATATATATATATATACACACACACACATATATATATCACATATTGCATAATGTTTAAATATTAATATATGCACATAAAATATTACACTATATTATACAGATTTAAAGATATTAAAAATATTTACAATAGTTTATATATATATATATATATATATATATATATATATATATATACATACACATACCTTATACATACACACATCTATCACACTTAAATATCACACAGTAAAATAAAAAAATATTACATACACACAGACCTTTTGGCCTTTATCCATGACATGACTTGCAGAACTTGTTGAAAATCTTTTCTCTCAGCTGTCGTCTTAATTGCTTTGTATTTTGAAGAACACACAATAATGAAGATCACTGATGAAAAGCATCTTTGGCTTCAGATCTTTATCACGTTGTCTCTCATTAAGGTACGGTATGATGTAGATTTGTCCGTTTTCTCATGGCTGTGACACATAATCAGTTGTTTACATAATCAAATGGCATAACCAATTAAATGCTGCATATGCTGAACATCTTCATATTTCACGTCTACTGAGCCAATTATTGGAGATCAAAAATCGCTAGGTAATAAAAATGTTGCAATAAACGGCACACATGAAATCACTTGATAAGGCATCCGTCCTGTACTAAGCTGTGACGTTTTAATTGGACAGGCAAAAAAATGAATTAATTTGACTTTTTAAGAGCCTCCAAAACCTCTCAAATATTTGTGGTTTATACGTTGCTTAAAAATGTATTGGATGAACATATTATATTCTCTCAGATGCGACAGTGTTGCATCATCCTGTAACTCGAGTGGAGAAACTGAGCTTGCAACAGATGAGTGATGCAATAACTACTGTTAACCTAGTCAGAATAAGAGCACAAGTTAACTAGTTCACCAACACAAGAGTCTAAAGTATTCCTGCTCTGATGAACCTTTTCAACTCTGTACCTTCATGAATCTGCTTGTGTTGTATTTCTTTAAAAGCATATATATTAGACTAGATACTTTATGAATTATAACTTGGTTATTTACAGAATGAAAAGGAAAAAGAACAATTCTGTCAAAGTCGGTCACTGCTCATGATTTTCATTTTGATCCGTGCCTTTTGATCAAACAAAATGATGTCACTTCCTGCAGGATGATGCCATTAAGGAACTGGCTTTTGTTTTGGATTTGGATGGAAAGTGATATTAAGACACACACACACACAAAAAAAAAAATAGAATACATTTTCAATTGATTAAAATATCTTGGAAATATGATACAAGTTTTGTTTTTTATACAGGTTTTTAATGCATACTCTTCAATTAGTCAAACTAAAACTTATAATCATTATTTACAGTCATACATATATATATGCAACAGAAACTACTGACTCTCTCTTTTCCAGCACTTTAGACACGGTTGCTCCTTTGCGTTTAACGAAGATTAAGGAAAATAGTCAGATGGCATGGTATAACAAGCACTCTCGCACCCTCAAGGGAGAAGACAGAAAAACGGAGCGCAGCTGGAAGAAAACAAAACTAGAGGTATTTCGCATTTAGTGGAAGGATTGTGTTACTGCATACTGCATACATACATACATATATATATATACATACTTGTTTTTAATGTACACTCTTTAAATAGTAAAACTAAAACTTATTACAACCTTACAACAAAACTAGAGGTATTTTGCATTTAGTGGAAGGATAGTGTTACTGCATACAGAAAGGCAGAATATGTAAGATTTTTGGATTAAAATATCCAAAACTCACTAGAACAGTGTTAGATATTTTATTGACTTGTGTACTTACATTATCCCAGATGTTTCCAAGAATGTTTAAAATCCAGAGGAATAAGCAATTTTAACCAGGACACAGACCGTGTCCGTGCGTCGCCTATCAGTGAAATCATACCTGCGTTACCCTCGATTTTTTTTTTTTGTAGATATTCTTAAATCGATCTAGCTTACTGCAGTGTGCAACCATGAACCCACGAGCGAACGCACGGAGTAATGTTATAACATCATTTTCAACACACAAATGTATCTAATATGATAAACAGAGCTGTGTTACCCCACATATGCTTGACTGGAAGAAGCGGAAGCGGCGACTGTGGCATAATAAAAGTTCAGCTGCTCTCCAGACGAAAAAATATATATTGTGCCTTTATTTAAAACTGCTCGAAGTTTTTAAAGAAGTTTCATCTGCTCACCAAGGCTGCATTTATTTAATTAAAAATACAGTAAAAACAATAATATTGTGAAATATTATTACAATTTAAAATAACTGTTTTCTGTTTGAATATATTTTATAAAGTAATTTATTCCTGTGATCAAAGCTGAATTTTCAGCATCATTACTCCAGTCTTCAGTGTCACATGATCCTTCAGAAATCATTCTGATATGATGATTTGATGCTCAAGAAACATTTATGATTATTATCAGTGTTGAAAACTGTTTTTTCAGGATTCCTTGATGAATAGAAAGTTCAAAAGAACAGCATTTATCTGAAATACAAAGCTTTTGTGACATTATACACTACCGTTCAAAAGTTTGGGGTCAGTAAGAATTTTTATTTTTATTTTTTTTAAAAGAAATGAAAGAAATTAATACTTTTATTCAGCAAGGATGCATTAAATCGATCAAAAGTGACAGTAAAGACATTTATAATGTTACAAAAGATTATATTTTAAATAAATGCTGTTCTTTTGAACTTTCTATTCATCAAAGAATCCTGAAAAAAAAAAAATATTGTACACAATAAATGTTTCTTGAGCAGCAGATCATCATATTAGAATGATTTCTGAAGGATCATGTGACACTGAAGACTGGAGTAATGATGCTGAAAATTCAGCTTTGATCACAGGAATAAATTACACTTTACTATATATTCAAACAGAAAACAGTTATTTTAAATTGTAATAATATTTCACAATATTACTGTTTTTACTGTATTTTTAATTAAATAAATGCAGCCTTGGTGAGCAGATGAAACTTCTTTTAAAAACATTAAAAATCTACTTTTGACTGGTAGTGTGTATATATATATATATATTCACTTGTTTTTAATGTATACTCTTTAAATACTTAAACTAAAACTTATTACAACCTTTACTTACAGTGAAAATGTTTCTATTAATAAATGCAAAAAATAAATTCTTAGAAAAAATAAACACATCACAAGACAATCACTCTCACCTTTCTGACTGATCTCAGACATGATCTCCACACTGACGACTGAGACGGACGGTGTCGCGGTGCTGATGCTGGTTTCCATGGTAACGCTGGCAGCAGCGAGGACACTTGAAGTGGATGATTGTTAGAAATATTGTCAGCGGTGCTTCTATTTGCTCTGGTCTGTCTGAAAACACGGTTTATCTTGTCGGTGTCAGAGGAGCTGAAAAAAAAGAAAAAAAAAAAGAGTCTGGCAGACGAAATGAAGAGCAGAGATTAAATGAAACGCATGTGGACTGTTATTAAACATCACATCATGGGGTTGATTATTTGACAGAACAAACGCAGAAAATAATTAAATATTTGATGCAATCAAGCTGAAATTCTCCATCCGAGTTAGAAGAATTTGCATTTATCAGTAACACTTTACAACACGGTCCTATTAATGCATTAACTAACATTAACAAGTGATACATTTGTTACAGTATTAGTATTTAACATTAACTAAGATTAATAAATGATTTAGAAGTTCTTCATTGTTAGTTCATGTCAACTAATCAGACCTTATTATAAATGTTCTTTTGCTCAGAATTTATTTATGCATGCAAAACTACAAATCTAGTATAAAACCAAACATGTCTTAATATTTGTAAACTATTGACAAGAGAAAATCTGTCCTGAATGAAATCTCAGTATAGTGTGTGTGATGAGAGGTAATTGATCCTCAGTATGTGTTCTCACCATATTTCAATTTGAGGATTCATTCTCATAAGACACCTCAGAAAAACACAGCAGCATTTGATCTGCCGGTTTGAAGCTGCCGTTCCTCTTGGGAAACGTGTTTTCAGGCTGTTCTTCTCTCATTGATCAACATCCCACAGAGATTAAGACCTGCACAGAGAAACAGGAGCACAGAACACAGAAACACAACAAATCCTGAGATGTGAAAGGAGGAATTCATCTGAGAATACTAACGGGTTTTCCCACAAAAAAAAGATGTCACTTCCTCGAGGATGATGCTTTTAAAGAAATGGCTTTTGTACGTAAAGTGATAATCCAAAAAACTCGGAAATGTCATACAAAGAGTAAAATATTGATCCTCTCATTTTTAATGCATGTCAAATATGTTTTTTAATAAAGATGTAGTGAACAGATAGTAAATTTGTAAGACATTTAATCAAACGTGAAATTTTGAAGTAGAAACACCAAAATAGTATTTTCTTGTAAAATGATCCAACTTTGAATATATGCATAAGGAATCTCATATTTATAAAAATAATTTAGAATTTGAATGTAAAGCGATAATCGATTTATCATTTTTTTCTGCTCCAAATGTTTCATGCAAATAGTAAAATATTGATCTTTCTTCTCATTTTTAATGCATGATCTTTAATTACAGACTGTTTTCAGTGAAGATGCATGAAATGTGTGTGTGTGTGTGTGTGTGTACAGTTTTCACTCAGAAAAATTTGCAACTGAATTAAATGAGAAATTTTTGAAGTAGAAAGACTAAAACAGCATTTTTGGTAAAATGTAGTCCAATAATATTTGTTTTATTTACAACTTTGAACATATGCATAAGGCCAACAAAAGGCTTTTGCATCCCAATATTTATTTTCAACAGTAATCACACAAATATTTCCTGGAGGTAAAAGACAGACAGTAATGGATGATGTGAAAGTGCGGTGTGTTTCTCCACACGCAGCACGTGTTTCCCTGCGGAGGGCGAACTGCAGGGCGAGGCGTGACCGACTGGGTCGTGCCGGGCCGCTTCACCTCTGAGGGCAGCTTAAGTGTTTCCTGTGGAAATGTCACAGAAGTATTAGAGCCGTGAAGCCCCGGAGAATCTTAAGAGGCATTGAGACTCCAGCAGAAGCTCGTGGAAACTCTCCGGGCCTGTTAATCATTCAGCGTGGATTTGGATCGAGGTGGAAGGATGCCGAGCTGAAATTTCATTTCCTTCCTATAGAAAATGCAAAGTAACATGCGTTATTTTATTTATTTGATCAGGCTGTGATGTTCCTCGTGCTCTTTCTGCACTTTTACCAAGACTAAAAATGTAAATTCTGTCACATTTACTCACACTTTTGTCTTTTTTTTTTAAACCCCTACAATGGCAAAAAAGGCACCATAAGAACATCATAAGTGTCTCTGTAGTTCATATGAATTATTTTTATGAGAGCAAAACTAAATTGATTTGAATAATAAAAAACTATTACAGCAAAGTTTGCATCATTGATTCTGTTATTTTTCTGTTTATTATCTGCTTTGAAATGATCAGTATTGTAAAGTGCTGTAGAAATAAAGTTCCTTTACCTAAAGACGAGACGCTTCCATCAGAGCGACTTCATCAGCGTCCAGCTGCGTGTCAATCAGCCGCTCCACGAGTCTGCTATAGGCTGTGCCATCCACCAGGGGGCGGAGCCTCTTGTGGTACCGCCCCCGTTCCCTCTGCCACTCCTCCCTCAGTCTCTGGAGCGGCTCTGAGGAGGCGTCCGATTCCTCCTGCCCTGTCATTTCTCCCTCCCCACACTGGAGCACGGTCGACACGTCCTGCATTATAGTGCGTATCTCTGTCTCTAGAGTCTGAGCCAGATCTGGAGCGGCTCCGCGTGACCTCGGGCTCGCCAGCAGCTGGATGTGATGCGACGCAGGCAGGAAGTCACACAGCGAGTGCAGGAACTGCAGCAAACGCAGGTCATCCCTGTAGAGAAGGAGAACACATCGCATCACTTTAAGAAGCAAAAGATTTCAAAGAGGTTGATTGGTTCTCAAGATCGTGCATGTGTTTCTGAGGAGAGTTTGCTCGAAGATGAACAGATTCAAATGAATCACATACATGCGGATTCAGTTTCTTTTCAAATAAAATAAATCATTGCATTTCACATTTACACAAAAACTGGTCAACAGTTTACAGTAATGTCCTGTTAATTAACATTAGCATTAAATAGACATTTGCTACAGTTTTTAATCATGTTAGTTAATAAAAATTCAACTGTTCATTGTTAGTTCATGTTAGCCCATTAAATAATATTAACAGATATAACTTTTGATGTATTACTAAATGTTGACTTTAACATTAACTAAGATCAATAAATGCTTTAGAAGTATTTTTCATTGTTAATTCATATTAATGTAGTTAACTAATGTTAACAAATGAAACCTTATTGTAAAGTGATACCAATATTACTCAATATACATTTTACATGAGTTTTGGTTAATCATTTACTTGGGACTTATATTATATTATATTTTACCAAGTTTTTTCAAAGGAATAATTTAATGAATTAATTAAGTTGTCACCATTTTTGTCAAGCTCCAAAAGTGGGGAAAAGGCACAAAATTATTATTATTAAATTATTATTATTTTTTTTAATTATTTCTGTATTCCTCATTTGTAATGAATCTTTTTTTTTGTAAATTTATTGAAGTACCTTATTTTAATTTAATTTAGAAAATGCCGTTACAATTTATTTACTTTGCTGTATTAAATTGCTTCTTTGTTATATATCCTGTTATATATATTTTATATATATATATATATATACACACACACACATTTTTTAAGCAAAAAAAAATTCTTTAAAGGAACAGAATAAAATTTCATATTAATAGTCTATTAACTGTGTATCTATTAACTAATAATCTTGTATAAAATATAAAAATATACGCATTTATGTAAAATCGTATATTTAACAATATTAAACAGTAGTAATGATAATCAAATACATTATTAATACTATATAAAATAATACTTCATAATATATATTTTTTTTATGAAGTATTATTTTTTATTTCTATTTTAATATATATATATATATATATATACATATATATATATATATATATATAAAGTATTATTTATTTATGTATTTAGTATGTATATATACACTACCAGTCAAAAGTTTGGAAACATTACTATTTTTAATGTTTTTGAACAAAGTCTCTTATGCTCATTAAGGCTGCATTTATCTCATAATAAATACAGAAAAAACAATAATATTGTGAAATATTATTACAATTTAAAATTGTGGTTTTCTATTTTAATATCCTTTAAAATGTAATTTATTCCTGTGATCAAAGCTGAATTTTCAGCATCATTACTCCAGTCTTCAGTGTCACATGATCCTTCAGAAATCATTCTAATATGATGATTTATTATCAATGTTGGAAACAGTTGTGCTGCTAAATATTATTTTATAACCTGTGATACTTTTTCAGGATTCTTTGATGAATAAAAAGTAAAAAAAATATCAGCATTTATTTAAAATAGAAATCTTTTGTAACAATATACACTACCGTTCAAAAGTTTGGGGTCAGTAATTGTAATTTTTTGAAAGAAATTAATACTTTTATTCAGCACGGATGTGTTAAATTGATAGAAAGTGATAGTAAAGATTTATACTGTTAGAAAAGATTTATATTTTGAATAAATGCTGTTCTTTTTAACCTTTTAGTCATCAAAGAATCCTGAAAAAAGTATCACAGGTTCCAAAAAAATATTAAGCAACAAAACTGTTTCCAACATTGATAATAACTGAGTATCAAATCATCATATTAGAATGATTTCTGAAGGATCATGTGACACTGAAGACTGGAAAATTCAGCTTTGATCACAGAAATAAATTATATTTTAAAGTATATTAAAATAGAAAACCATAATTTTAAATTGTAATAATATTTCACAATATTATTGTTTTTACTGTATTTATTATGAAATAAATGCAGCCTTGGTGAGCAGACGAAACTTTAAAAATAGTAATGTTTCCAAACTTTTGACTACCTAGTGTATATATACACATACTGTAATTAATGGCTTTGCATTTCTGAAGTCATGTGAGGGAACAAAATGAAATTCAGTATTAACTGATAATCTAAAATGCTAAAATGCTTAAAACAGAAATCAATGCTCATCCGCCATGTTTATGACCATCAGCAGGGCAAAGTAATGGTGGTGAACACAAAAACACATGAACAGAGATGCCAAGAGAAAAATACTGAACATTGGACTTGATCTGTACCACAATCCCATCTCCATAAACCTGAATGTTTAAATAAAAATTTTAGATTTGGTCATTTGAGATCAGTAAAACGATCACAAATCTATTTGTTCTTGGCATCTCTGTTCATGTTTTTGTATTCCACTCTACTGATGGTCATAAACATGGTGGATGAGCAGAAACACTGATGTCTTCACCTGCACAGGACGCTCAACACGGCCTGAAACGGCGATTTCTGCTCCCAGCGGAAGAGCCTGACGTCAGACGGGTCTGCGGTGAACCGCGGGTCGACGTCCAGCCGCTCCACTCGCAGAGACTCCTGCAACCAGCCCTGCACGTCCGCCAGCGTGTGATCCCAACACTCCACGAGGAAAAACCACACGTCCAACACCGCCACCAGACTGAGCAGGTCTTCTCTGGCCTCCTCTGAACACACAAACCATCAACATCACTCTCATACCGCTGTCGCTCATTCTCAAATTTAAGTCTTTAATATATAAACCCACCCAACACAAAGACTTTTTAAGGATCAGACCTGTGTTGAGTTTGCTGTCCTGTAACAGTCGTGGATGAAGCTTCCCCGTGGAAATATCTTTTAGATCCACTGAGATCTGCCCGCAGTAGCGAGAAACCCGAGCGCAATCTCCAGGAGGGGATCCGGATGATTCTTTGGTGCTGTAATGGAGCATGATGGGACATTTGATGCAGCCTGAGGTTAATAAAGGAGCCACGTCGGTGACGGCGACAAGGGCAAGTCTTGATACGCAGCCGTCGCCATCAGCAGAACAATCAGAGCGTCTGATCTTCTTCGCAGCAGACGGGCCGTGAGCGACAGACGCCGGAAACCGCAGGATCTTAGTGTTCATAACGGGAGCGGCTCCGGTTTGACAAGAATCCACGACGACTGAAGCGCTAATATTCATTACAGACCTTCAGGAAAAGACAAAGCATTATATGTATATTTGATCTGCAAATGATCAATTTATCATCATATCAGAATGATTTCTGAAGGATCATGTGACACTGAAGACTGGAGTAATGATGCTGAAAATTCAGCTTTGATCGCAGGAATAAATTACACTTTACTATATATTCACATAGAAAACAGCTGATTTACATTAAAATAATATTTCACATTTTTTACTGTATTTTTGATCAAATAAATGCAGCTCTGGAGAGCAGAAGAGACTCTTCCAGGAGTGACGTACGTGTTATTTGTGGGTCTCAGAACGACACCGACGATCAAACTCTGTCCAATGACTCTCTGCCAAACTCTGTCCACGTTCAGAAGAGCTTCAGCACATTCAGTCTGCATCCCGTCATCCAAGACGTCAAGCTCTTCGTCATCTTCATCCCACAGAGAAACAAGCCCTTCCTACGGCACAGTTACAGACAAACTGCATCTAAAAATGTGTTTACTATGACATTTCCAGCACATTTAACCTTTTTTTCATGTTCATCTTTCTTTAGTGTGTAATGTTGCTTTTTGAGCATGAAAAAGCTTATTATTATTCTCTATATCAGTGTCAGTGTTTCTGAAACGCCTCAATCTTGAGTTTTCGTCACAATATTCCTCATTTAAATAATTTATGCGCAGAATAAAGGGGCGGGGCCTGCTTGAGTTAGTTAGTAGTGTGTTGAAACTGGCGGTTATGGTAAGGGGCGGGACATTTCCCAAACACCAATCACAACACACCGCTCCAGCCGACCAATCAGAGCACATTGTGCTTTTCAGAAGGAGGGGCTTCATAGAGACAGGAACTAAACAGAGCGTTACTGACAGACTGGGAAGAAAGGAGCTGCAACAATGGAGAATATGAGGAAAACAATCAACATTCAAGCAGGAAAACCTGCTCTAGTAGAGCACAAAAACAACATCAAGAATTTAAACAAGGGCATAATAGGGCTTTAATCAATTTTTATTTGATATTACTATGAAAGAACCTGTTCTGGAGGTAATATCACATGTTCTCTGCCAGACACCAGGTCAGTTAAGGCCACTAATGACTGCAGTATGAGTCTGTCTTTGACCTCCACGTCTCTCTGAAGGTCTTCAAGGAAGTTCAGGCCGCTCTAAACAGCAGAGAAGAAGACAGATTATTAACAATGGATGTTATATTAACATGATGCATTATATAAACATGACACATATCTTAATGCATATCTAAACAAATTAAAATGCATGTACAGTTATGGACAAAAAGCACCAAAAGTCCATATGATTTGTGCACTGTATTGCTGCAGTCATATGATGCTTTGTGTGAAGAAAAGACACAAATTTTACATTCAGATTAATGCATGACGGCAGGTTTGATGCTTCTCGCATGTGTCAGATCTGAACACGACGACAGGTCACTTGTGAGACAAATCATCACATGACTTCAGAAGACTTGGAATACGGTGCATAAATGATAGTTTTATTGTATAAACTGAACTTTTTTGGAGCTTGTATGCAATGCTTTTGCAATGTAATTTCAAGTGCATAACTGAAAACATTTTAGTTTTTAAAAATTGAGATATGCATTTTAATTATTGTCTGTACTTTTTTGGAGCTTTGGAACAGGGTTATTATAGTTAAATAAAACGAAAACAAACAAACAAAACTAACTGAAATAAAATAAAATATGAACTAGTTGCCCTCTTTTTCATTTAGTTTAACATGATGTACTAAAATTACTAAAATAAAAAAATAATAAAACTTATTAAAAAACAAAACCTAATAAAAATGACAAAAACACAACAAAATTACTAAAACTTTAAAATGAAAAATATTTTAATAAAAAACTGCATTTTGGGGTGCTTTTTTGATTTAAAATGACTTAAAATAAGATGAAACAAGATTTAAAATAAGCTAAACGAGCTAAGAATCAAGATGACATCATGTCATCTTAACATTTTTATTTAAAAAATGAATAAAAAAAAAAGATAAATACAAAATAAAAATAGATAAATACATAAATGACTAGAAATAAAAAATAAATTAATAATAATACAATAAACAGACAAATAAAAAATAAAAATAACAGATAAATAAAAATAAATAAAAACAAATAATATAATAAAAGTGTTGTATAGCTTTGCTGAGTACAAAAAATATTATTTAATATTTAATTAAAATATCACTTGGAACTGTTGTGTTATGTTATGTTCTACAGAAAAAAATAACAGCATACAGGTTTGGTGACTAAATAACTGAATTTTCCATCTTTGGTTGAAATATTCTTATAATATTTCCATTTTAGAAGAGAGTAAACTATAAGAGTCTATAAGAAAAAGTTCTATAATCTTAAATGTTTCCATCAGGCGCTTCATATATAGAACCTTTTATGGGTTCCCACCATTTTATGGATTTAGTTTTAATTAATTAATGTGGTTTTAATTCCATTTTATCAAATAATAAGCAGCTCGTAAACATACTTTATCACTAGAAATATATAGAACCTTTTTGGCATAAAGTTTCATTAAAATCGAGTCAAGAACCCTAGAGTTGTCTATTTAATTCATTCAGTGGAGTTGAATTACCTGCAGTCTGGATTCTAAAGCCTGAACTGTGAGGAGATAGTTCTCCTGCGCTGCGTCTGATGTGTTCAGGACGTCACCGTCTGATCGTCCACACTGCAAAGCATTTATAGTTTTAACAAAGAGCAAATGCATGTATTTAATAGAAACAGAGATGGGCGGTTCTCAACTGGTGCACGTCTGTCCTGTCTAGGTTGCAGACAGCAGTGAGAAATGAAACTATTAAATGCAACTAATCATGTGAAAAGTTTCAACTTAGTTTGATAAATGTCGGTGAATTCTATCAAACTCTACAGAGCTGGATGTGCGATATAAACAAAAGCAGTTGAGAAGCGCTGATCTAACAGTGAGAGATGAAGATGGAACCGCTGACGGACAGAATAAGTGATGCCGCACAGATCCGTGAGCAGGAAGTTGCTGAGCAGCTCTCCAGATGAATCCTGCTCCTCGAACACAAGCAGCATCTGATCCGTCCCGCATCCCACGAAATCATCGACGAGCAGCAGACGCACACCTGTCCAACACGACGCCACCTGACATAAAGAGCACGGCACATCTGAATAAACTTCAAGAAAGTGAAATAGAGGAAAGAATGTGGCTTAATTACTATATTGAATGAGCAGGTTTATTTCTTTAAAAAAATAAGTTTACTAGGTACCAAAAAAAAAAAACTGAATACAAGCTTATTATTTAATGGCAAGTTTTACTTAAGTCTCTGTGTAAACGTTCCTCTTACTTAAAAGAGCTCTTGGATTTGCATTCGCTGCGATGCATCATGATAATATATAATCTGACATTTTCTGCTGCTTTGAAATGTTCTGGTAACCTTTAAATGCAAGCAGCTTTTTATACTGTGCATCAGTGAGTCCTGTACAGTAAACTCCTGTGCTGTGATTGACAGGAAAGAGCTGCAGTCTGCTTCCTGTTTAATGTTTATTAAACACGTCGAGCCTCTTAAGAAGTGTAACGGAAAACTGAAGCTGCTGTCGAGGTCACAAACTGCATTTCGGGATGCTTTTTTGGACGCGAATTGATTTCAAATTATCTAAAATAAGACAAAACAAGCTTTAAAATAAGATAAACCAGCTAAGAATCAAGATGACATCATGTCAGCTTGACATTTTTATTTAAACATCCCACGGTTTTGAAAAACCTGAACATGAAGGAATTTCAAAAGTGTGATTTCTAGACCTGAAAAAGTCATGAAAATAAACAAAATCCTAAAAAGCTGTGATATTAGCCGATACCAATAGGGGAAAAATGGATAAAATAAATAAATAAAATAACTAACTAAATAAATATGACTAGAAATAAAAAAATAAATAATAATAATAATAATACTACAATAAATAGGCATAAATAAATACAGATAAATAAAAAACAAATAAATAAAATAGTAAAAATATTGCATAGCTTTGCTAAGTACAAAAAATATTATTTAATAATATTTAATTAAAATAACAGTATATAGTAATAATAATAATTATAATAAACCATTAAATTAAAATAATAATAATATTTTATATAATAATATTTTTGTTTAGTATTGTATAATTGTATTAAGGGTAAAAAAAACAAAAACATTTTAAGAACCTTATCCTGTAATATTAATTAAAATAATTACAAAAACTGAAATAAACACATTATTCTTTTATTTAATTATTTTATTAAATTGTCAATTTTAGTTCCTGTAAATACAAAAAATGTTTTATTTAAGTGTAATTTTTTATCTAAAAAAAATAAAAATAAAAATTAGTAGCTGTCATTATAGCATTACAACAGAAATATCGTCCCAGATGACAGGAACCACTGTTTCAGACGGCACAAATATTGTAAAAAAAACTAAATTACCATTGGAAAAGCCAATTATAGTTTAACTTACACTTAGAAGGGAATCTCAGGAAACGCATGAGCTCATAAAATATGAAAATCTAATGCAAGATGCTTCAGATAAAGGCATCTGCCAAATACATTATCTCTCAAAATCCAGATCATATTTACTTCAAAATCAAAAGAAAATAATTTTAAACTTTAGATTGTTCGTTGGTCGTTGTTTTAGGTTCTTAGTGCTGAAATCTGTATAGTTCCTGTTATATAAACAATAAAAAAAATAATAAATAATAAAGCCTATTTGTAGCATTATTTGAAAATGAAACACATTATCAGCACCACCAAAAGCATTTAAGAATGAACATTTTTATGGAATATTTCAGTGTTTATTCTAAATGATTTATAAATTCATGTTCCTCACAGAATAACTTCCCCTCCCTCTTGCAGCATCTCTTCTCTGATGACGAACATTTGTTCTTGTTTGCAAAGCAGTTTCACTTGATATACATCACAAGTATGGAGTTAATATTGTGCCATAATTAAAAGCGCTTTGAGATGAACTTTTAAAGGCGCTATAAAACAAAGTTTATTATTATTATTATTATAAACGCATGATTCAGGGCTTCTCTCGGGAGACTAGCGTAAATTGACCCATAGCATAGCGCCATCTGCTGTTTTGGAAGAGGAAGTTGCTCAACTGCATTTGTGACAAAATCTGCCTGCACACATTTGTGAGAAAATCAAGCCGAGAGATCTCATGTGCGTATGTATGCACTAGATTTGGTATTTGTTCAAAGGTTACATGCCATTTGTTGGATGGTTTGTATTTATTTGTGAAATATGATTATTTATTTATATTTGTAAAACAATGCATATATTTTTTACTCCTCTGCGTTTTCGCTCAAACTGACCTTTGTATTTGCACATCACTTTCTGTTTGTTTCGAGTTTTCCTTTACAAAGCAGATCGTGTTTGTTTGCAAAATGCTGGATTTGTTTAATTATGGCACAATATTCACTCCATAATATAGACAATCGCAACTAACGTTTCATGCCGACAAAACGGATCACAAATAAACACTCACCTGGAAAGTGTCTTTCCACACAGCGCAGACGTTACCCTGACTGAAGCTTACGACGACGAGGCAGTCATTCTTCAGAGTGTGAACCAGCCGAATATTGAGCGGTTGCTCGTAAGGAAGAGGGCAAACATCCCGAGGAAGACCATTCTCAAAATGAACCAGCTGTTTCATACTTGTGGCCGCCAGAACAGCTGATTTAAAAGAGCCGCCGACTTCTTCAGCGGAGAAAACCATCATGCACTGGATCACAGCGCTGTAAGCGTCCGGTACAAGACATGCAGCGTTACGGGGTTCTTCTTCTTCTTCTTCTATGAAATACAGTATGTTTTTCACATCACTTCGGGTGCCATAAATCACTAGTTTTCTCTGATGAAGAGGAAGTTCGCCAATAAACTTGACAGTCATGGGAACTGGTACTTCCTTCACACCGCCGGTCCGTGAGGATGCATAGAAAACAGAGTTTTCATGACTCCAAACCAACGTGGGGCCCTGCAGTATTGAAATATTCTCCCTCATCTCGTATGGCAACGCAAACTCAACATGAAGCTTTCCCTCGCTGGAAGTGCATACGGAGTAAAGCATGTATTTGAACGCAGACGTCCTCTTCTTGCACAGTTTCAGTAAAACACACGCCACTTTTTGTCTCTGTTGCACATCCACAGCAGAGGCGCAGTGAACGAGGGCCGTCTCGGCAGAGCTGTCCCTGTGCGTCGGCTGTATTTTACGGTCTCTAATGGAGAAGCTCTGAGAGTCTCTGTTGAAGGACAGAATGCAGAAAGAAACCTCCGAGCCTTTACGATGATCTCGGGTTTTTGAGCTTAAACTCTTGCACTGGAAAACCAGCACATCTCCTCCAACCGAGAGCATTTCGATGAGCCGTTCTGCTGCCATCGTCTTATGATTCGACAGTCCACTCACATGATGAACTGGAGGAAAAAAAGAAGTGAAAAGACACTTAAAACTTTTATATAGTAAAACTCGTATAGTAAAAACTGCTTAATTTTATTCAGAGGCTCAAACTGAGCAAAAAAAATAATTTGGTGCAGATGCTGATTTTTTTTTATGAAATTCTGATGCTTGTAATGTAAATCAATGAGATCTTTATAACAGTACAGCACATAAAATGCATATAAATATCAATATCTGTCTTAGTAAGATGATATTTAAATGCTTAGTTTTATGATCAAAGATCTGTAGTTATAAAACATGCAATACAATCATGATCGAAATTCATAATTATGAGATAAAATGTCGGAATTAGACATACCAAGTCAAAATTGTGACATAAAAAGTTAATTAATTTTTGACTTAGTATACTGTAATTTCGAATTTTTATCTAACAATTATGACATTTTGTGTCATAGTTTTGACTTGTCATAATTTTGACTTTTTATGTTATGACTTAGTATGTCATAATTTTGACTTTTCGTCTTATAACTGACTTAGTATGTACTAATTCAGACTTTGTTATAAATGACAGCGTGTTATAATTTCACATATTAATGTTATAAATGTGACTTATTATGTCATAATTTTGACTTTTTATCTCATAATTGACATAATTGAATTGAACTTATGTTATAAATATAACTTGGGTATGTCATAATTCCAACTTTTTTAGTTATAAATATGACTTAGTATGGCACAATTCTTATAAATATGTTATAAATATGACTTAGTATGTCATAATTTCGACTTTCATGTTATAAATACAACTTAGGTATGCCATGATTCCGACTTTTTTGTTATAAATATGACTTGGGTATGTCATAATTCAGACTTTTCAGGTTATAAATATGTCTTAGTATGTCATAATTTCAACTTTTCAACTCATAATTGACTTAGTATGTCATAATTCTGACTTTGTGTTATAAATGTCTTAGTATGTCATAATTCTGACTTTTTGTGTTATAAATGTCTTAGTATGTCATAATTTCAACTTTTCAATTCATAATTGACTTAGTATGTCATAAATTTAGACTTTTTATGTTATAAATGTCTTAGTATGTCATAATTTTGAATTTCATGTTATAAATGACTTAGTATGCCATAATTTTTTGTTATAAATTTGACTTAGTATGGTATAATTCAATTTTTTTGTTATAAATATGACTCAGGCATGTCATAATTTTTCATGTTATTAAATATGACTTTGTCATAATTTCGACTTTTCATGTTATAAATATGACTTAGGGATCCCATTAATCCGACTTTTTTGTTATAAATTAATGACTTAGTAAGTCAATTTCGACTTTTCATGTTATAAATGACTTACTATGACATAATTTTGACTTGTCATCTCATAATTGACTTAGTATGTACTAATTTCGACTTTTTGTTATAAATGAATTAGTATTCGGCTTTTTATGTTATAAATATGACTTAGTAGAGTGAATTCAGGTTGATTGGGAGACTTTTTTCAGTTCATCTCAATAGCAAAAAGTGTCACAATCACCCAGAATTCACCCCATTTCATAACTTCGACTTTTTCTGTCATAATGATTTACAAAATGATGCTTTTTTTCTTAAGTGGCGGAAATGAGCTTTCATATGACACAACATATGGCACACTATTAACATATGACAACATGCATAGGCTGAATTCATACTGTACCTCTCCATCACTTTCACACTGTTTTACACTGGAATCTGTGTAAATATTCTCAAACGCTTCTTCTCTTCCTCAAAGTGCGCGCGCATTTGCCGCACGTGACGTTTTCCGGGTATTTCTTAAAGAAACAGTGCAACGGTTCAATCACTGTTTCACAAATAAGTGATGCTGTCATAGGCTTTTACTGCTGTTAGATCGCGCACATGATGCAATCATTTGCCTTTAATTGCCAGAGCATATCAGAGGAACTTTATCTTGCTGCAAAAGCCCGTTCAAAGGTTAGTTTGACATCTCAGAGCCAACATGGCGTCATCATCTGTCCAGTTTCGCGGAGTCTGCGATCTGTTCCGCTGAAGACCAGGCCACTGCTGACTGACAGTGAGCACTATCATGGCGGAGGCTGGACAGGCGGAATCAGAGCAGGTAATCAGTCAGCGAAACAAAACAAGTATTACGCGTTTTATTCTAATATGAAATGGATTTATAATTAATATTTCGCTCTCTCCAAAAGGACATCGAGAGCAAGATCGAAGAAACACGACAGAGGTTTAAAAGCGAGTATGTTGAGGGTGAGTTAGCAGTACGCTAAGTTCATAATCAGCACAATAACATTCATCACAGACGTGTTGATCTCATCATAATGGCACATTAATTCAGATATTAAATATTAAAAAGTATCCACAATGATATTTAACACTTTTGTGGATCATATCCGTTTCATTATCAGAGCAGATGTTTAATATTTGATGTCACAGCTGTTAAATTCAACTGTCAGAAATCAAAATTCATTTTTTTTTAGTCATAATGCTGTTGTAAAACTCGCAATAGAGAGGAATAAGTTTTTCTGGGCTGTAGTTTGAAAACACTCTCATGTAAATAACATTTCCTCATAGTTTTAGACCTATTTAACAGGGTTTAACTTGTATTGTGCAGTGTCAGAGTAGTTTGTTTATGTTTATATATATGTTTATGTATGTATATGTAAACTAATTCAAACCCTGCACTGCTGTCACTAACTCATTCCCACAGAATCCCAAGACAAATATGACAGCAGAGACTTGGAGAAACTTCTGAAAGATGATGCTCTGGTCGAAGGCTACCTCACATGGAGACATTTTGTGGTGGAAGACACCTTAAAGATGATCGACGAGAGCTTGCAGTGGAGGAAAGAGTTTAATCTGAACGGTATGCATGTGTTTTCACAGAACAGGCTGAAATGAGGAAGTTACTCACATGCATGACAGTTGCTGTTGTGTGAATGTTAGGAAATGTCATGTCCAGACCACATTTACCAAAAAGAAAATTAAAACTTGTGCCAACTTTAAACCAATGACAACATGAGTTCCTAATGGGTGAATAGTGCATAATGACTTTATGCTTTGTCTGTGTAACATTTATAGAGATTTAAAGAATAGATCATAACGGTCGACAAGAGCGGTTTTGTGCTAGCTTTACTTTCTAATGAAGACCCTTATTGTATGTTGTCTGAGCTCTGCTGCTGATCTTGAGCACGACACAATCCTCTTCTTGTCTGTACTTCATCCTTAAAAGCTTCAGTGTGTTAATTCAATCATTTCAGCCGATTTGTGCAACAAAATAACTTTCATTGCCACCAAAACAAATGAAGTCAGTGTTGTTTTTCACTTATCAAATGGGCCATTAAGTTCACTGTGTTGCAAGCGGCCTCAACTGATACTGTAGTGATGACTCAGGAAGAAAATGTGATGAATGAATGGTATTTTATTTTTGTTTTCTTCTTCCTGTAGATCTCGTGGAGAGCAGTATTCCCAGATGGATGTTCGAGAGCGGCGCGGTTTACCTTCACGGCTATGACAAAGAAGGAAACAAACTCTGTAGGTGGAGTTTAAATTTCCTTTTGCATGTTATAACCACAGTTCAGTGTGTCTTAATAGCAATAAAAGGTGAAATACAGTGGAAATAATGCTTTAATTATTTAAAAATGGATTTTTACTTTTAATATTTTAATGTTGAATCTTCTTGACTACAGTGAGTGTTTGAAATGATTGATCCTTTTGATTATAGAAGAAAAACATTTCATGCCATTTCAGAGCAAGCAGATTAACCTAAAAGAAAAAAAAAAAAATTATATACAAATTTGTATATTTGTAGTATAATTTATTATATATTAAATTATACTAATATGTATTTATATTTTTAAAAAAATATATTATTTAGATTTTTAGTATAATTAAATATATAAAGAAATAATGTATATAAATATATTAAAATGTTTATAGAATTAATATAGTTTATTTAGTATAATTTATAAAGTATAATGTACAATAAAGTATGTGTGTGTGTATATATATATATATATATATATATATATATATATATATATATATATATATACACACACATACATATATATACATACACACTACCAGTCAAAAGTTTGGAAACGGTAAGATTTTTAATGTTTTTAAAAGAAGTTTCATCTGCTCACCAAGGCTGCATTTATTTAATTAAAAATACAGTAAAAACAGTAATATTGTGAAATATTATTACAATTTAAAATAACTGTTTTCTGTTTGAATATATTTAATAAAGTAATTTATTTCTGTGATCAAAGCTGAATTTTCAGCATCATTACTCCAGTCTTCAGTGTCACATGATCCTTCAGAAATCATTCTAATATGATGATCTGCTGCTCAAGAAACATTTATGATTATTATCAATGTTGAAAACAGTTTTTTTTCAGGATTCCTTGATGAATAGAAAGTTCAAAAGAACAGCATTTATCTGAAATACAAAGCTTTTGTAACATTATACACTACCGTTCAAAAGTTTGGGGTCAGTAAGAATTTTTATTTTTATTTTTTTGAAAAGAAATTAAAGAAATTAATACTTTTATTCAGCAAGGATGCATTAAATCAATCAAAAGTGACAGTAAAGACATTTATAATGTTACAAAAGATTATATTTAAAATAAATGCTGTTCTTTTGAACTTTCTATTCATCAAAGAATCCTGAAAAAAAAAATATTGTACAAAAATATTTTGTACAATTGATTTCTGAAGGATCATGTGACACTGAAGACTGGAGTAATGATGCTGAAAATTCAGCTTTGATCACAGGAATAAATTACTTTATAAAATATATTCAAACAGAAAACAGTTATTTTAAATTGTAATAATATTTCACAATATTACTGTTTTTACTGTATTTTTAATTAAATAAATGCAGCCTTGGTGAGCAGAAGAAACTTCTTTTAAAAACATTAAAAATCTTACCGTGTCCAAACTTTTGACTGGTAGTGTATATATAAAATATGTTTATACAATTATACTACAAATCAATAAATATATATACACACATACTTGTGATTTTAGTATTATTTTTATATATTCAGTTATACTAAAAATCTAAAGAAATAAATGTATACAAATAAATTAATGTTTATATAATAAATATAGTTTATTTAGTACATTTATAAATGTACGATAAAGTATATAATTTTTTGTATTATTTGTATATATTCAATTATACTAAAGATCTAAAGTATGTGTATATGTATATATATGTTTATAATTAGTACAGTTTATTATTTAGTATAATGTATACATTTACTATAACGTGTGTGTGTGTATATATATATATATATATATATAAATATTTTGTATGTTTTTAGTATTTTTATATTCAATTATACTAAAAAGCTAACAAAATTTACTTATATAAAATTTATTTATTTATATTCTTCTCACCCAGTGATTTTTATTACAAATGCAGCATTTACTTGCACTGAATTTCCCCTGAAGAATTAATAAATGATACCCATCCATCTGTATTTCTTTCCGTCTGTCTGTTTTGAATGCAGTCTGGTTCAGAGTGAAACTCCACGTTAAAGATGCCAAGACGATACTGGATAAGAAGAGGTATGTGGCGTTCTGGTTGGAGCGTTACGCCAAACGTGAGCCTGGAATGCCACTGACGGTCGTGTTCGACATGTCTGAGTCTGGACTCAGTAATATAGTGAGTTCTTCACTTTACTCTACATGCTCAGGTCACCTTAAAATAAAATGACCAAAGTCAGGTCTAAAATGTTTCAATCCTGACTACACTCTGCTGGTTTTACACAAATAAAATTATAAATATTTAATGTTAAATATTTATATATAGATAGAGAGCATTTCTCTTTCAAAAGAACATGAAGCACAAATAAAATATTAGTTTTTTTCCCCAGTCACAAGAGTGCATGGATGCATTTCACATAAACCGATAAAAACAAGTGAACCTCGTTTTGAATTTGTTCTGATTAGTCTTGGGCCGTTATTGACCCTCTGGCAGACATTTTAAGGTCATTAGCTGTATGAGTCGAAGGTGCAGAGGGACAGACGCCGTTCACTGGTTTAACACTTTGCAGATTAACGTGGCCTTTAAATCCCTTTGGTCAATCCAACTCGCTTGCTTAATCCGAGAGAGTTTCCCGTCAAACTGCAAATCTCCTCGTCTCATGTTTCTGCAGCAGAAACGCAGTCGTTTAATGCTGCTGGACGGCCAAAGCCGCAGCCTAATCAAACCTAATGCCAGTTTTATACAGGGGAATTAGTGTGAGCTTTAATTAATGCTTATCTTATATGACTGTAAATTGGTTTTGCATGTTTATAATATGAAGGACTGTCATGTGGAGGTGTCTTTACCATGAAGACTAGGGGTGTAATGGCTCTCGGTAAAATATCAAACCATCCATGGTTCGGCACTGCGGTAAATCTCAAAACTGACAATGCATCTATAATATGGTTCGTTGAAAAAACATCCAAGCGCAAGAAGACACGAAAGAGAACTCATGCGCACTGTGAGAGAAGTTTTGCGCGCGCACCCAGAAAGCCGCGTCTCAAGACAGCGTGCGAATACTAAATTAAGTTCTCTTTCAACTCTTCTTGTGCTTGAATAGACAAAATTCACACAAAAAATATGTCCAAAACGTGCCTGTCTTGCAAAGTATCCTAGCAAACATAGTAAGTCTTAAGTGAACGTAAACAGTCGAGAAAGACAACGCATGTGATCAGTATCAGTATATTGGATCCGTGCATGAGGTCTTAAAGTGACAGCAGCCTAATATTCCTTCTGCTGTCTGTGTTTGTTAATAAAACAACAAATGACAAAGAAATCATTTACTGAATAACTTTTGTAACGCAAATCAATTTCTGTACCTGAAAACTACTGTTTTGCAAGCAAACGCAAAGGTTGTGAGAGCGAACGCAACATTTGCGAGAGAACACAAAAGCATTGATTTATCATTTTTCCTCCCATCTCATATTTTTTTTCCCCACCACCATATCCCTTTTGGGGCTCCATATATTTGTGCTTTTTCTTTTAGTTTAATTATTTGCTCTCTCTCCCTCTTTTTTTTTTTTTTTTTTTTTTTATTGATACAAACCGAACCGAAAGTAATTTGAACTATTACACCCCTAGTGGAGACATACTTTGATCAGATATATACAAATTAAAATGGAATTTTTTTTTTGATTAAAATTAATAATTTAATTTCTGTTTATGAGTTAAGGTAGTTTCTTTCCCTTAAAGTGTAAACTTTTATTTTCATGTGATTTCTTTGAGCTTTATTTTGCATTATAAGTAGTACTAAAGTACTGAATGTCGTGTTTAAACTCTTACAACCGTTTGGAGAAACTGCAATTTGGCACATTTATTGCAAAGGATCTGATAAATATTCACACCAACTTTAGGCTCTCTAGCGCCACCATTAGCTCAAAATATAAACTCTGATTCTTGGAAAATTTCTTCATATAAAAATAGAAAAAAGTTATTTTCCTCAAATTATAACAGTGACCACATCAAGATACTTGGTTTTCAAATAAATATTCCATAAAAAAACTATTCTATTGTTTTCTTGTAATAATCTTTCATTGAAATAGCAGTAATGCAAAAAGTGATTGCTTCCAGGAATGAATATGGAGAGCAAATGTAAGCCTCCACAACAAACGAAGCTAAAGGTTACTCAAGCGTTCAGTAAACACCAGGATTGCACAACCTGTTCAGATCAGAATGATTAACCGGTTGTAGTACAGTCTAGTAGTGTTCAGGTTGATCAGTGTGTGCATTCAGTGCTGGTTGAGCTGTGTGGTCTGGTGTATGGATAGATTTGACCCCTAATGGTGACTTTTAACAGTTAATTAACTAATGGATTAACAGCAGCTTTACAGTTCAACTTGAGGCAATGGTTTAGTCTTTAAGAAATGGGTCAGTAACAAACACTCTCACTGAAATACATTCAAATATTCAACAATTCAATGAAAAATGATTTATATATTAAATAATTTTGGATTTTATGTCTATTTCTTTGTATAATCCCAGTAAATAAAATGCTTTACAAACGAAAATGAACTTAATGAACAAAAAAAAAAATTCATGTTTTATAATAATGTAAAGCAGTCTTGTATGGAAGCTTGCTTCCGCCACTAAATAAAAAAATAAAAAGTCACAATTAACCTTATTTATCTCACAATTCAGATATATACATATATTAGAATTGTGAGATTTAAACTGGTAATTGCAAGTTAAAAGTCACAATTGCAAGATATAAAGTCAGAATTCTGACTTTTTCTTCTCACTTTTTCATTTTCTTCTTCGCGAGTTTTTATTACGCAATTCTGACTTTGTATCTTGAAATTCTGACTTTTTTCTCAGAGTTAAGAGATATAAAGTCTTTTTCCCCTCACAAATGCACATCATAACACGCAATTGCAACTTTATCTCACAATTCTGACTTTATAACTTGCAATTTTGACTTTATAACTCACAATTCTGAGAGAAAATTCTGAATTGTGAGATAAAAAGTCTCAATTACCTTTTTTATTTTTTATTTCATGGTGGAAACAAGCTTCAATAGTCTTGCTCACTACTAGCCAGGCAAATATATTTACCGTGGTATGAATGATATAGCAAAATCTCTACCGTTACACAGTATATACGCCATCATGCCATCCAGCTCTAAGAATTAGACATTAAATCAATGAAGAAATGGAAAAACTCCAAGAACCGTTTGGAGAAACATCACGAAATTTGGCACATTTATTGCAAAGGATCTGAACATTATTCACACTAACTTTAGGCTCTCTACTTAAAACCCTCTAGCGCCACCATTAATTTAAATTAAAACTTTTTATGATTATAACTTATGACTCTAGAAACACAAATCCTGCCTGGCAACATAAATCTGCTGTTCTTGACTTTGTATCTCGCTGCGTCTAACGTTCTTTCCTATGTTCTTCTCTTCTAGGATATGGACTTTGTGAAATATATCATTAATTGCTTCAAAGTATACTATCCAAAGTTTCTTTGTGAGTGGATTCTGTTTATTCTTTTTATTTTTTATTTATAAAAAAAAAAGATGAAATTTTATTTGTTGACCTGCATGTCACATGACCATAAATCAAGAGAACGGTGAACATGTGAATGTGTTGAGGGATTTGGCTGACAAAAAAAGTTTGGGAAATTTCTGTATTATAAAGAGAGATTTCCAAAATGTTACATATGACTTTCCACTGTCTTATTTCAACATTATTAAATGTTGTAAGGTCACTTGGTTTGTTTAAACATTTTTATGTGTTTTTTTGTTTTAATCACAGCCAAAATGATCATGTATGAGATGCCTTGGATCATGAATGGTGAGTTGTGTTTGGTTCTTTGTAGTGATGTCTGGTCCAGCAGTTCATTTGTCCTAACTTGTCTTTTGTGTGTCAGCTGCCTGGAAGATAGTGAAGACGTGGCTCGGCCCTGATGCCATCAGTAAGCTCAAGTTCGTCACCAAGAGTGACATCCAGACGTACGTCGACCCCGAGCACCTTCCGCCGTACATGGGAGGAACGGTGCGTAAAAATAAGCGGACGATTACTTTGGACTGGGCTTTGACACAAATTTCATGATTCCATTTCAATTCACGAGCTTGCAATTCGATTCATTTCTGATTTTGATTCGATATTGATTTATTTGAAGATAATACATAATCATTATTCTTTGAGAAAAAATGGGTGTGTAATATAGTGCATATATTTATTATTTTTCTGTCTGACTATCGAGTTTATGGTCATTGAATGGCTTTTCTGAGGTAAATGTGCTGTTACGTGATATTGTTCTCAAGCTGTTTTATTGATGTCTCTCCACAGTTGAAACACTGATTGATTGATTACATGTTTAATTTCACTAAGTTGTACTTTTTCTTTCAATATACCTTCTGATGTTCATACATGATTATTTGGTGCTGTAACTAGTAGTAAAGCAGAAGAGATGACGGCGCTACAGCAATATAACGGCACTTTAAAGAGCCACAAAACCACATTCATTGCTTGAATTTTGTTATAATACTGACAGAATTTGAAAGCTGATACTTCTTCGTATCAAAAGTAACAAAGCACAACGTCAATTTACAATTTATCGGAAGAGAGGTGCGCTACAAATCATGTTTAGTAAAGAATCAATTAATTTCAAGAAATCAATATTTTCAACCCAGCCGTAGTGTTAAGTAAAATATGTCTTTAAGATTTGTTAATATTCTTTTGTTTTTAAACTGATAGGACCAATTCAAGTACAGTTATCCGCCTCTGCCGGACGACGACTTCCAGTCTCCAATCTGTGAAAACGGTCCAATCGTCAGCGAGGATGAGAGTGACATCAAGGATTTAGAGTCCGAGTCCAAAGACACTCTCGAGTCCAGTTTCAGTTCTGAGCAATCCATCAAACCAAAGAAGGTATACCTCGTTTCCTCACGTCCAGGTCACGTTTCTCCAAAAATCCAAAGAAATTATATTTTGCAAGATTTTTTGCAGTGCATTTTGCATACACACATTTTTGCATCTTGGTTATTTTCCTTCTTTTGATTTTGAAATGTGGCCCAGACATGTGAGATTTAACTCCTCTATACCTGATTTACTGCTGTTTCTAACAGTGATTATTTTCTTACTTTTTTAACTTCTATGAATTCTTCTCATACTTTTGATTCAATCATGCATTAAAGCGTGCATTTGCTTCTAAATCAAAACTCATCTCCCACAACTTCTGTGTGTTGAAATCAAATCAAAGCATGTTGATGATGCAGCTGTAATAACTCGGCCGAGACCTTGAACTGAAGCTCCTCTTTCCATGTAATCTCTCTTTGTCTTCTTAGTGAGATGATAATCACATGTGATCAGGTTAATGTCAGGTGAATAGACTCCTAAATAGGGCTGGACAATATAAATAATAATAATAATAATAATAATACAATTATCTGTGACATTTTTCAGCCTTTAGACAATGTTCAATAAATGTTCAATCTTAAACAGCAGTATTTACTTATGTATATTTTTTACTAAAACATAAAACTTAGTTTTTGACGACACTGATTCACACAAAAAAAAAAGAATGCATGAAGCTAGAATAGTTTTTTAAAATTATTTTTGTTTAAAAGCTTCCTTTTGAAAACGCTGGAGGGGAAAGAGTTAATTTTTTGTGATTTTTCTTCATGTGCTTTTGTCATTTTAGTAGTTTTTTTTTTTTTTTAAATATTTATATTTAGGTTTAATTTATTTAGTTTTTTTTAGTTTAGTTATTTATTTCCAGTTAAAGGGGTCATGAACTGAGAAATCAAAATTCCCTTGATCAAAATTTTCTTGTTAATCTAAAAACAGCTTATATTGAAGCCATATTAATAAGCACCGCCTCCACAGAAGATAAACGCCTACTTCTACATCACTGCCTGTTTAGCCCCGCCCACTGATTCGCGCATGCAAGTAAATGCAGGTCTACGCAGAAATGTTAAAGATGGCTCTGAAGACAACAAGACGCTGCGCAGTGCCAAGTTGTGGAAAAACACAGTCTTTGCTTTGCCTGGTCCCAACATTAGGAAAGAGTGGATGAACTTTATTTTTAATGAAGTTCCAGAGCGCATCCTTTGTTGACTTAATTTTACCGTGGATTCGTTTACAAACAAGGCACAGTTCGACACAGGATTTTCAGCAAGATTGAAACTAAAAGACGGTGCTGTGCCTACTATATTGGATCAGACAGTAATGTCGCATCACACAAGTGTGAGTAACGGTTTTTACTGTTATTACAGATCGTTTTATATGTACTGAGTATGCGTTTTTAAATTGTATACAGAAAGCGATCAAAAGAACGCTCTCTTTATAAAGGCGGAAGCTGTCAATCACAGCGCGAGTGTATCAAAACTCCTGTTATAATCAGTGACACTGTTACACTGCACAGTGAACCACTTGCTGTATTTACATCGTGTTTGCATTGTTAGTTATGGTGAAAGCGTTCGTGAGTGCAGAAATGGCGTCGCAATTAGAGATCACTGCATTCACGTCATCTGCTCAATGCTCATCACTGCAACCTTCCATGTGATGGAATAGATCTAAATATAATGCAGTAATCAACACTTTTCACGATTCGTTAATCTCGACAGCTGTAATGGTAAAAACATAGTAAAAGTATTCTAGAGGGTTCCACATGTAATACTTATTTCATATGCAAAGATGTCAGCCAATCACAGCAGTGGGCGTTTACACTGAAGTCTCACAGCAGACACGCCCCTTAAAACAAGCGTTCAAATCAGAGGGCTAAAAATCAGGGTAGAAATGGCCATTTATTTCTAATATTTTGCATTATAAATGCACCTCAGGAAATATTATAAAATAATAATAATAAAAAAAAGCAGTTCATGACCCCTTTATTAATTTTAGTGCTTCAACTTAAACTTGTGTCATTTTATTGCGAAGGCAACATTTTTAATTTCCGTTTAAGTTTTTCAACTAATATTTACATTTTGTTTTATTGCCGCTTTTTTTAAATGAACAAATATTTTAATAGTTTTAGTTTACGACAATAACCCTCTTTCAAACCTGTGAGCTCATGCATACAAGCTTGATGGTATACAGTTTGAAAACGAGGAAAATAAGACTTAAAATTAGTATTGTAATTTTATTTTACAGTCCAATAATATTATTAGAATTTGTTTAATATATTAATCACAATAAAATCGTAATTATTACTATTATTTTATATTCATATAGAATTGGTCAGATATAGTATGAATGTGGCTTATGAATTTTTTTTTTTTTTTTTTTTTTACTTTTTATGGTTTGGGTTGGTTCTTGTAAAGTATAAACCTAATTTTTTCCAAGTTTTTCCAAAATTGTTCAGCCCTTTAAAAAAATAAGTATTTTTTTTGGTCATTTTTTTTTTCTTTTCATATTCTATGCAGCTGCTCTCCCCAACATAATCACCCTATTCATTCTAGAATGATTAACTCTTTTCAAATAGAGCTATTCAAGTCATCATTCCTGTATTTTTATAACCCTCTTTCAAACCCGATGCATTGTGCTGCTTATCCGTCATCATCATTCAGCTCTGATCTGATCAAATCTTCTGTTCTGTTAGTGTGTCTGTTAGTAGACGTGTTGATTGACGTCACATCGAATGGACATGCTAATTATGAGAACGGCGACTGACGCACTCAGACGAACTCATTGATCACTGCAGATTAATCATGTGACTCTCAAGATGAGCTCACAGGTTCAGATGATTGATTAAGCTTTTAAAGGCTTCACCCATGATTGAGATGTTCACTCATTTTCAAGTGTAAAGGCCTGTTCACCCCTATAACGATAACTATATTAGCATCCACACCAGCTCACGATATCGTTCTGTTTATTCTAAGTGCTGACGCTTTGAGGATGGATTCTGATTGGCTGTCAATGTTTTTATCATTCATCAGCTGGAAAAAATCGTTCTGAAAGTGATTCCAATGATGTTGTTTCACTATGTTGTTATTGTTATAGTTGTACTGTGGACAATGCTATTCTTTTATATTTAGAAAGTTTTAAAAATAAAAACAATATCTTTATCGTTATAGTTATTGTCCTTGGTGTGAACAGGCCTTAAGGCTGCACGATATATTGGGAAAAAAAACTGATATTGCTTTGTACGATTGTCAAATTGAGCAGGCTTCCATTTAAGTAAGTAAATAGATGTGCTAGCGGTCTCAGATGAAAGCTGTTGTGTAGCTCATGATACAGTTTAAGCGTCTCAGAACGGCTTGGTTCATTTACTGTGAATCAAGTGGTTTTGTGAGCTGCATGCGTGTAAATGAACATACAGCACCTTCAATCTGAAACAGGCAGCGCATTTATTTATGCAGAAACCCGTCAAAATAAAAGCTTAAAATACACTTAAAATAAGTATTGTAATTTTAAGTTTTTTATTTTACAGTCCAATAATATAATTTTTTTTTTAAATTTTGTTTAATATATTTAATAATAATCACAAAATCATAATAATTATTATTATTTTATAGTCATATTGAATTGGTCAAAAACTATGGAAGCTTGTTTCCGCCACTAAATAAAAAAATAAAGGTAATTGCTACTTTTTGTCTCACAAATTTGACTTTTTTTTTTTCTCACAGTTGCAAGTTTGCATCTCACAATTCTGACTGTTTTTTAGAATTGTGATATTTAAACTTGCACTTGTGAGTGAAAAAGTCCGAATTGCGAGAGATACAGTCCGAATTGGGAGATATAAAGTTCGAATTGGGAGAGATACAGTCCGAATTGCGAGAGATACAGTTCGAATTGGGAGATATAAAGTCCGAATTGGGAGATATAAAGTTCGAATTGCGAGAGATACAGTCCGAATTGCGAGTGATACAGTTCGAATTGGGAGATATAAAGTCCGAATTGCGAGAGATACAGTCCGAATTGCGAGAGATACAGTTCGAATTGGGAGAGATACAGTCCGAATTGCGAGAGATACAGTTCGAATTGGGAGATATAAAGTTCGAATTGGGAGAGATACAGTCCAAATTGCGAGAGATACAGTTCGAATTGGGAGATATAAAGTCCGAATTGCAAGTGATAAAGTCCGAATTGCGAGAGATACAGTCTGAATTGCGAGTGATACAGTTCAAATTGGGAGATATAAAGTCCGAATTGCGAGAGATACAGTTCGAATTGCGAGAGATACAGTCCGAATTGCGAGAGATACAGTTTGAATTGGGAGATATAAAGTCCGAATTGCGAGAGATACAGTTTGAATTGCGAGAGATACAGTTTGAATTGGGAGATATAAAGTCCGAATTGCGAGAGATACAGTCCGAATTGCGAGAGATACAGTTCGAATTGGGAGATATAAAGTCCGAATTGCGAGTTATAAAGTCCGAATTGCGAGAGATACAGTTCGAATTGGGAGATATAAAGTCCGAATTGCGAGAGATACAGTCCGAATTGCGAGTGATACAGTTCGAATTGGGAGATATAAAGTCCGAATTGGGAGATATAAAGTCCGAATTGCGAGTGATACAGTTCGAATTGGGAGATATAAAGTCTGAATTGCGAGAGATACAGTCCGAATTGCGAGAGATACAGTTCGAATTGGGAGAGATACAGTCCGAATTGCGAGAGATACAGTTCGAATTGGGAGATATAAAGTTCGAATTGGGAGAGATACAGTCCAAATTGCGAGAGATACAGTTCGAATTGGGAGATATAAAGTCCGAATTGCGAGTGATAAAGTCCGAATTGCAAGTGATAAAGTCCGAATTGCGAGAGATACAGTCTGAATTGCGAGTGATACAGTTCAAATTGGGAGATATAAAGTCCGAATTGCGAGAGATACAGTTCGAATTGGGAGATATAAAGTCCGAATTGCGAGTTATAAAGTCCGAATTGCGAGAGATACAGTCCGAATTGCGAGAGATACAGTTCGAATTGGGAGATATAAAGTCCGAATTGCGAGTGATACAGTTCGAATTGGGAGATATAAAGTCCGAATTGCGAATGATAAAGTTCGAATTGCGAATGATAAAGTCAGAATTGCGAGTGATAAAGTCCAAATTGCGAGAGATACAGTTCGAATTGGGAGATATAAATTCCGAATTGCGAGTGATAAAGTCCGAATTGCGAGAGATACAGTTCGAATTGCGAGAGATACAGTTCGAATTGCGAGAGATACAGTTTGAATTGCGAGAGATACAGTCCGAATTGCGAGAGATACAGTTCGAATTGGGAGATGTAAAGTCCGAATTGCGAGTGATACAGTTCGAATTGGGAGATATAAAGTCCGAATTGCGAATGATAAAGTCAGAATTGCGAGTGATAAAGTCCGAATTGCGAGAGATACAGTTCGAATTGGGAGATATAAAGTCCGAATTGCGAGTGATACAGTTCGAATTGGGAGATATAAAGTCCGAATTGCGAATGACAAAGTCAGAATTGTGAGTGATAAAGTCCGAATTGCGAGAGATACAGTCCGTATTGCGAGAGATACAGTTCGAATTGCGAGTGATAAAGTCCGAATTGCGAGTGATAAAGTCCGAATTGCGAGAGATACAGTCCGTATTGCGAGAGATACAGTTCGAATTGGGAGATATAAAGTCCGAATTGCGAATGATAAAGTCCGAATTGCGAGAGATACAGTCCGTATTGCGAGTGATAAAGTCCGAATTGCGAGAGATACAGTCCGAATTGCGAGTTTATATCTCACAATTCTGACTTTATAAGTCAGAGATTTAAACTTGGAATTTAAACTTTTTTTCCTCGCAATTGCTTTTTTTTATTTTTTATTTCATGGTGGAAACAAGCTTCCATACAGAAAAGCAAAACATCACAAAGTCAGTTTTTTCCAATATCGTGCAGCCTCTAATCAAGTGCATCAGAAGCAAAAATCCCAGTCATTCTCCACAGATCAATTGATACTTGACTGCAAGTTCACAGTTGTGTTCTTCTAAAATCTTATTCTGCTTCAAATCGAATTGCGAATGATAAAGTCAGAATTGCGAGTGATAAAGTCCGAATTGCGAGAGATACAGTTCGAATTGGGAGATATAAATTCCGAATTGCGAGTGATAAAGTCCGAATTGCGAGAGATACAGTTCGAATTGCGAGAGATACAGTTCGAATTGCGAGAGATACAGTTCGAATTGCGAGAGATACAGTTTGAATTGCGAGAGATACAGTCCGAATTGCGAGAGATACAGTTCGAATTGGGAGATGTAAAGTCCGAATTGCGAGTGATACAGTTCGAATTGGGAGATATAAAGTCCGAATTGCGAATGATAAAGTCAGAATTGCGAGTGATAAAGTCCGAATTGCGAGAGATACAGTTCGAATTGGGAGATATAAAGTCCGAATTGCGAGTGATACAGTTCGAATTGGGAGATATAAAGTCCGAATTGCGAATGACAAAGTCAGAATTGTGAGTGATAAAGTCCGAATTGCGAGAGATACAGTCCGTATTGCGAGAGATACAGTTCGAATTGCGAGTGATAAAGTCCGAATTGCGAGTGATAAAGTCCGAATTGCGAGAGATACAGTCCGTATTGCGAGAGATACAGTTCGAATTGGGAGATATAAAGTCCGAATTGCGAATGATAAAGTCCGAATTGCGAGAGATACAGTCCGTATTGCGAGTGATAAAGTCCGAATTGCGAGAGATACAGTCCGAATTGCGAGTTTATATCTCACAATTCTGACTTTATAAGTCAGAGATTTAAACTTGGAATTTAAACTTTTTTTCCTCGCAATTGCTTTTTTTTATTTTTTATTTCATGGTGGAAACAAGCTTCCATACAGAAAAGCAAAACATCACAAAGTCAGTTTTTTCCAATATCGTGCAGCCTCTAATCAAGTGCATCAGAAGCAAAAATCCCAGTCATTCTCCACAGATCAATTGATACTTGACTGCAAGTTCACAGTTGTGTTCTTCTAAAATCTTATTCTGCTTCAAATCAAATGTTGCGATTCATCTGTTCGATTTGATTCCCGGCTTTAAACTCTTTATTGAAGAATCTTAAATTCTTATGGGAAAAAAAAATGAATGAGGAAAAACTCAGTTGCGCTCGATTATCCTCGTGTTTCTGATGTCCCTCTCTGTCTGTCTGTCTTAAAACAAGGACTGGTAAGACATTGTAGATGTTTCTACACCCTCAAGTGCCTGAAGTTTCCAGATTCATCTGTGTCCACTCCATTTCAACACCATACAAGACGCTTCTGTTTGTTCTCCAGTTTCAAGCATTTCAGTGGCATTGCACATGATTTTAATCACTTTGATTGATTTCTCTTTTACAAACTACCGTCTGGTTACGGGGTTTATTCAGTTCGATCAGTCAGAGCTAAATGAAGAAGTTATTTTTGCAGTTTTACATGATTATCTTTGTGTTGTTATGGTTTTAAACTCATAAGGGCTCATACACACTAAAGTTTGCTGTTGTTGGAACTTTTCAGTTCCTGCAAAGTTACTGAATCTACAAATCAGCTTTATTTCTACAGCGCTTCATACAATACAGATCGTTTTAAAGCAGCTTCACTGTAATAAACAGCGTTAATGTTGTAAAATTCATGAAATATGAGAGATTCAAATTCCCTAAAAAGACAATGGTGTCATTATTCAGCTCAAGTCAATGTTGATTCAGTTCAATTCAATAACAGTGTTGATGTTGTAAAATTAGTCAATTATGAAACAAATTTCATTCAATCTACAACTTCACAGCAAATTAAATTGTTTTATCTGAGATGTGAGTCTGAATTAAGCATGTAAATAGATGTAATTGAGAATCATGTTTTTTTGTGATGATTCAGTGACTCGCTCATAAAGACTTCACTTGTTTCATTACTGGAAGAATCAGAACTTTAGAATGAATTTCTTGAATTAATGATATACACTCAAATCACTTGTTTCATTACTGGATGAATCAGCATTTTTTTTGAACAAATTTCTTGAATGAATAGCTTGTTCGAGATGCATCAGCGCTGCACAGAATGACATCAAAGTACTGCAAGAGTGATTGGAGAGCAAACGACTCCTTATGCTTTTGAATCACTCTCGCGGTACTTTGATGTCATACGCCGATCGGTCTGTGCAGCGCCAATGCATCTCAAACAAGCCTAAGGACTCAATGACTCACTCAAATACTTCATTTGTTTCATTACTGGATGAATCAGCGTTTTTAGAACGAATCTCTTGAATGAATGATTCATTGACTCACCCAGATACTTCATTTGTTTCATTACTGGATGAATCAGCGTTTTTAGAACGAATCTCTTGAATGAATGATTCATTGACTCACTCAGATACTTCACTTGTTTCATTACTGGATAAATCAGCATTTTTAGAACGAATCTCTTGAATGAATGATTCATTGACTCACCCAGATACTTCACTTGTTTCATTACTGGATAAATCAGCGTTTTAGAACGAATCTCTTAAATGAATGATTTAGTGACTCACTCAGATACTTCACTTGTTTCATTACTGGATAAATCAGCATTTTTAGAACGAATCTCTTGAATGAATGATTCATTGACTCACCCAGATACTTCACTTGTTTCATTACTGGATAAATCAGCGTTTTAGAACGAATCTCTTAAATGAATGATTCAATGACTCACCCAAATACTTCACTTGTTTCATTACTGGATAAATCAGCGTTTTAGAACGAATCTCTTAAATGAATGATTCAATGACTCACTCAAATACTTCATTTGTTTCATTACTGTATGAATCAGCATTTTTAGAACGAATCTCTTGAATGAATGATTCATTGACTCACCCAGATACTTCACTTGTTTCATTACTGGATGAATCAGCGTTTTAGAACAAATCTCTTAAATGAATGATTCAATGACTCACCCAAATACTTCACTTGTTTCATTACTGGATAAATCAGTGTTTTAGAATGAATCTCTTGAATGAATGATTCAATTAACTGCTACTTTATTTCATCTGTGGAACACAGAAGATATTTTAAAAACATCTTGGTGTTTTTTGTCCAAATAATGAAAGTAATTGGAGTGTTGTTTGGACCTCAATTTTTTTTTTTTTTTTTTTCAAAATATCTGTTTACACCGTATTGAACTGTACTTTTATTTTAAGGCAAACGATCGCTTTAAAACTCAAAAGACTTTAATCAGTGCAGTTACTGATTCTTCATATGACCACATGTTGTTAAAGAAGCACAAAGCAAAGATTTGTTTTAATCAGTAGCACTTAAAAGAATCATTATTGCGTTTGAGGAACCAGAATTGTTATTTCCAGAGTCTGACTGTGTCAAAAACACTTTTAACTCTTCAGCAACATATTCAGGCAAACACTAACCAGTTGATTTCGAGCTGATCCGACTCGATTCACCGCATACAACGCATCATCTGAGTGTGTAAGAGCCCTGAGACCTTACAGAGGAACTGCTGTCATGTGATTGCTTTCTTCATTATTGTATCGTAATGACATTTTAACCACACTCTGAAATTTAAGCACCTATCTTGAGTTATTGTTATTATGCACCCACTATTGAATCATTTCAGTTTTGCACTAACACTCCTTCAAAATGAAGCTGAATGTGACTTTTTCACATTTCATATATTAGAAGATATTTAACAACCCTAATGATCATCTGTTTGAAACACATGTCTGTTTTTATTCTACCGTTTGTTTTTGAAGAAGAAAACAATGTTTGTTCTTATTATGAGTGATTTTACTGATTGATACTGTGTGCCAAAATATAACCATTTCATCACTAATGACCAATTAATTGGTAACACTTTTCACATTAGTTAACATAAACAATACTTCTACAGCATCTTAGCTAAAGTTAATTCCAAAATTTAGTTACACATTATTAAAATCAAAAAGAGCTAACATGAACTAACAATGAACAGCTGTATTTTTAACTAACGTCAACAAAGAATAATAAATACTCTAATGAATGTTTTGACCAATGCATTAACTAATGGGAGCTTATTGTAGTGTTACCAATTAAATAATGAATAGACACTAATGATTGATTGATTGATTTACTGACGTATTGTGAAATGTAATATTTTGTGAAAAAAGTTTCATGTAATCTAGTTCAGTTTTCAATCAAACACTGAATAAAGTCCAGAACATTTCAAATCAAATCTGCCTCTTTAATCGATGAACGCATCATACGGCCGATTGTAGCAACCAATGACACGGTGACCTTTGACCCTTCAACCCCAGACACACATAATTTCCCAGCATCTGTTTTTCGGTCACGCCGACGTTACGTGGGAGTTTCGCTTCATCCTTGTTTCACCCACTTCTGCAGCACGAGCACAAAGAAAGCGTGTGTTCAGCAGTTTTCGTTTCGTCTTCCTGACCTTCCCACGAGTGCGATTGGTGCTCAGAGACTGGAGAAAAGTTCCTGCAGTAGTTAAAGTGGTGTGTGA
The DNA here is from genome assembly GCA_037950675.1 of Hypophthalmichthys molitrix. Lineage (NCBI taxonomy): Eukaryota > Metazoa > Chordata > Actinopteri > Cypriniformes > Xenocyprididae > Hypophthalmichthys > Hypophthalmichthys molitrix. The sequence continues at coordinate 36,330,978 of CM075500.1, read as the reverse complement.
AGCCACATGTCTCGAGGGCTCGTGTTCACATTGGCCCTTTGTTCTGATTTCAGCTTTGTGTTGCTGAGGCCATTGATCCTGTTGGGAGTCACATGTTCATGTTGCGTCTCAGTCACTCGTGCTGCCATTAATAGCCATGAAAAGTGTCCAGTTGCTTTATTTTACTATGCAAAAAAGAAAAACAAGAAGCTGAGAGGAAAAAGCAAACGCTGACTACAACATAATCACTTAATATTTGGTTGGTTGTCTGTTTTTTTTTTTTTTTTTTTGCATGTGTTCAGAATTTCTTCATATGACAGTCTGGCAAAAGATTATGTTGCATAATTCGGTATGTTTCATTGCACAAATAAAACAATCGACTCCGAGGCCAACTCCGCAATATGACTATAAAATCTTTAATAATATTTAAATAAAGGGTGAAGACGGGCATCACTGTACTCTTCATTCATTAATTGCATTTTAAGATCAACAAAATGCAATTGTTCATTCTACACTGTGATTTAATATACAAAATATTAATTTCCAGATAAAACAGCATTGCTGTTCATTTGTATAAAGTTGCATATTTGTTGCCATAAACTCTCATTAAAAATGAAAAGCGTTTATGCAGTGTTCATTCTACACAGTTTGTTGATTTTGCCGCATTTGATCACAAAATCAGACCTGATGTCATGCATTTCCATTATTATCATATTCTAAAATACAAAATTGTCATGATGTTCTCCAGGTGAATTTCATTGAAGACAGTCAGAAGTCAGATGATCTCGACAGAGGAGAACCTGGACGACTGAGAGGAGCTAGAAAACCTACAACTACTTTCAAGGGCACATTACTGCACATCAGGTAAACACTGCGCTCGTGTCTGATTCACTGCTGCGTCAGTCAAATATAGTCAAAATATAGTTCAAATAATTAAAGGAAGTATCATATTTAATCATTTTCATTTATATGCACCAATATCACAGTAATAAATAGTCAATATTTACCTGCAGATATTCTAAATACGAAAACATTTTGATATATGCAAAAATGAGACCTTAGTGAACATTTCTAAATGACGATGAATTGATTCACTGAAATGAATCAAACTTAACTTTTTTTTCTGTTGAAGTTCAAATGAGTCTCTTTTAAATCATCTCTGAACTTTTAATGAATTGAACTACTGAAATAATTCACAATGAATTGTGTTTGTTAAAAACATTTTGTGGATTGTATATGAAACTATGAAACTGAACCTCTTCTTAGGAAATTATTTGATTTGTTAAAAAGTCAAAAATTATGCTCATTTCAAAGGTTTTATCATTTTTTTATATTAAGGTAATGGTATGCTTCATATTTATTTAATCTTGAAATTAACATTTTATATAATAAATAATCATGTTGTAATGGTTATATCTGTATAATCCAGTTATTAATTATTTTACAAATGAAAGACGCTTTATCTCATTTAATTATTTTTAAAGTCAGAATTGCCAGATATAAAGTCAGACTTGCATGTTATAAACTCAGATTTGCTAGATATAGTCAGACTTGCGTGAAATAGTCAGTCTTGCGAGAAATAAAGTCAGACGTGCGTGATATAAAGTCAGACTTGCGTGATATAAAGTCAGACTTGCGTGATATAAAGTCAGAATTGCGAGATATAAATTCAGACTTGCCTGATATAAAGTCAGACTTGCCTGATATAAAGTCAGAATTGCCTGATATAAAGTCAGAATTGCCTGATATAAAGTCAGACTTGCCAGATATAAAGTCAGACTTACGTGAAAGTCAGTCTTACGAGAAATAAAGTCAGACTTGCCTGATATAAAGTCAGACTTACGTGAAAGTCAGAATTGCAAGATATAAATTCAGACTTGCATGTTATAAAGTCAGACTTGCCTGATATAAAGTCAAAATTGCGAGATATAAAGTCAGAATTGCCTGATATAAAGTCAGACTTGTCAGATATAAAGTCAGACTTGTCAGATATAAAGTCAGACTTGCCAGATATAAAGTCAGACTTGCCAGATATAAAGTCAGAATTGCAAGATATAAATTCAGACTTGCCTGATATAAATTCAGACTTGCCTGATATAAAGTCAGAATTGCCTGATATAAAGTCAGACTTACGTGAAAGTCAGTCTTACGAGAAATAAAGTCAGACTTGCATGATATAAAGCCAGACTTGCGTGATAGTCAGAATTGCGAGATATAAAGTCAGACTTGCATGTTATAAAGTCAGACTTGCATGTTATAAAGTCAGACTTGCGTGAAATAGTCAGTCTTGCGAGATATAAAGTCAGACGTGCGTGATAGAATTGCGTGATATAAAGTCAGACATGCGTGATATAAAGTCAGAATTGCGAGATATAAATTCAGACTTGCCTGATATAAAGTCAGACTTGCCTGATATAAAGTCAAAATTGCGAGATATAAAGTCAGAATTGCCTGATATAAAGTCAGACTTGTCAGATATAAAGTCAGACTTGTCAGATATAAAGTCAGAATTGCATGATATAAAGTCAGACTTGCCTGATATAAAGTCAGACTTACGTGAAAGTCAGTCTTACGAGAAATAAAGTCAGACTTGCATGATATAAAGCCAGACTTGCATGTTATAAAGTCAGACTTGCGTGAAATAGTCAGTCTTGCGAGATATAAAGTCAGAATTGCGAGTTATAAAGTCAGACTTACGAGATATAAAGTTGGCATGAAAGGGAATTTGCGCTAGTCTTTTCTTCCCTATTGTGAGATATATCCACTTCTCAAACAAGAACAAATGTAGGGCGGGGCTTGATTTTGTTTGTGGGGAATTGATTGGATGGTTGTGGTTTGCTCTTGGTGGATCTCATGTGAGTGACGGGTTGCCCCGCCCTCATCATCAGAGAAGAGAAAAAAATACTGCAAGAGGGACGGGGAGTTATTCTGATTGAAGATTTAACAAAATAATCATGTGCACAGATAATTGATTATAATAAATACTTTGATTTCATTGTGACTTTAACAATATATAGTTGACATTTCTACTGCCTTATGGTGGATATACACAACACTATTCTACTTGAGATTTACTGGCTGTAAATAAACTTCAGAGCATTTCTATCTGGGCGTCATGAATTAATGCTGCACACTAATTTCCATACATGCATTAATTATCATTCAGCTGCAGTCGTGCCTGCTCTTCAAACAAATGTGTTAATGGAAAACTCCTTTTGTTCAGTTTTCTTGCATTATTCTCAAATCTAAGGCCTCATTAAATCACCTGACAGTTAAAACAGTTCCTGGCGGCTGCATTGTAATTCCAAGATAACGATTGTTTCACTGTAAACAACAGCCGGAAACTCTAATCCCGTCAGGATCTTCTGAACTTTGCGCAGGTGATTGTTCACACCGTGATTTGGCGAGGCCGAGTAGAGAGATTTTAGTGGAAAATGAAAGGGAGGATATTTGCCTTGGCCTCGCTGCTGCTCAGCTTTGATGTTTCTAATGGATGCGTTTCCCAGAAATCCACAGGGATCTATGACTGAAATAACTGGATTGCTATGGACGGCTTTTACTCGAACCCTGCGGTGGCCATGCGTTCTGCAGCATTTCACCCAGAACATGATTCATGTCGGATAAATATTGAACAATAATTCATGTGAATACTAGGGCTTGGTGTGAGATATTGAATATTTACTGAATATGTGATGATTCATTTACATGATTCAGTTCATACTGTCCAATTCAGTGAATCAATTCAAAACTTTGGTACAATGATTCATTTGCTTCATCTCTTAATGTTCACTAAAGTCTCCATGTGTCATTTTTCATTTAATATCTGTAGGTGAATATTGCTGTTTATTATCTTGTTTCACCGCCACTAAATAAAAAAGATAATTGCAACTTTATCTCGCAATTATGACTTTTTTTTTCTTGCATTTGCGAGATAAAGTCAGAATTATGAGATATAAAGTCAGAATTGTGAGATATAAAGTCAGAATTGCGAGTGATAAAGTCAGAGTTGCGAGTGATAAAGTCAGAGTTGCGAGTGATAAAGTCAGAGTTGCGAGATATAAAGTCAGAATTGAGTTATAAAGTCAGAATCGTGTTATAAAGTCAGAATCGTGTGATAAAGTCAGAGTTGCGTAATATATAAAGTCACAGTTGCGAGATGTAAAGTCAGAGTTGTGAGTTGTAAAGTCAGAATTGCGAGTTATAAAGTCAGAGTTGCGAGATATAGTCAGAATCGTGTGATAAAGTCAGAATCGTGTGATAAAGTCAGAGTTGTGAGATATAAAGTCAGAATTGTGAGATATAAAGTCAGAATTGTGAGATATAAAGTCAGAGTTGCGAGTGATAAAGTCAGAATTGCGAGATATAAAGTCAGAGTTGCGAGTGATAAAGTCAGAATTGCGAGTTATAAAGTCAGAATTGTGAGATATAAAGTCAGAGTTGCATGATATAAAGTCAGAGTTGCGTGATAAAGTCAGAATTGTGAGATATAAAGTCAGAATTGCGGGTGATAAAGTCAGAGTTGCGAGTGATAAAGTCAGAGTTGCGAGATATAAAGTCAGAGTTGTGAGTTGTAAAGTCAGAATTGAGTTATAAAGTCAGAATCGTGTGATAAAGTCAGAGTTGCGTAATATATAAAGTCATAGTTGCGAGATATAAAGTCAGAGCTGTGAGTTGTAAAGTCAGAATTGCGAGTTATAAAGTCAGAGTTGCGAGATATAGTCAGAATCGTGTGATAAAGTCAGAATCGTGTGATAAAGTCAGAATTGCGAGATATAAAGTCAGAGTTGCGAGATATAGTCAGAATCGTGTGATAAAGTCAGAATCGTGTGATAAAGTCAGAATTACGAGTGATAAAGTCAGAATTGCGAGTTATAAAGTCAGAATTGTGAGATATAAAGTCAGAGTTGCATGATATAAAGTCAGAGTTGCGTGATAAAGTCAGAGTTGCCATATAAAGTCAGAATTTCGTGATAATCGCTTTGGATAAAGGCATCTGCCAAATGCATAAATGTAAATGGTATGAAAATAATTAATGTTAACAAATGAAACCTTACTATAAATATTTACAATGAAAATAATTAGATATGATTGTCCCTTGTGTTAATTTAGTAAAAAACAAAACAAAAACACTTTACTGTATTTTACTATATAGATTTTTACTGTATATTACACCTGAAACATTTTGAATCTACTTGAGATTGGAATGATGCTTCCTCTGATTGGAACAAACACTATTTCAGAGCAAATGCATAAATATGGAGATGTGTAGCTATATCTCCCAACACAAACGCACATGAACAAATTCACACTGCTGAAGGTTTCTATGGAAATCCGTTCAGCTCAGCAGGTTTTCCGTTTCCAGCATGTTTCCTAATGAATGCAGGCTGTTACGTGAACACCATGTCACTCAGTGTGCGATATTTCAGGAAACCGTTCACATTTTCATCCATTAATCCATTAGTAAAGGTTGTGGATCTGTTCTTAATAATAGTGCATGTGTTTTCTTTCAGTCCAGCAGAGGAGCTCAACTTCGGTGCTAAAGAGTCAGACAAGAAGTGTTTGATCATCCTCAACAACGTCACCAAAAACCACGTGGCCTTCAAGGTGAGGCTCAAATGTCACTTTTGAAGACGTCAACAGAAAGTTATACTTATTCTTCCATTTCTTCTTCTTCTTCCACTCTTGAGTCTATGTCAGCCCATAGAACCGTATTGTAAAAAGTTGTGAAATTTGGCACACAGATAGAGGTAAGTCCCAACATTAACCACACCGATTTTGGAGTCTCTAACTCAATCCCTCTAGCGCCACCATGGAATTAAAGTCGATTCGTTAAACCATTCTCAAATAATGTGCGAGCGAATTGTGCGTAGTGGTTGTGAAAACAGACGTAAGGCTGTATCTCCTGAATGCTTTATGGTATTCAGACCAAACTTGGTACATGTCATCACAAGCATGACCTGAGGTTACATGCTGCGTTTCCACACAGCACCACCTACTGGTTCGGAGATACGAAAAATGGCTATTTTTGCATATAACTCCTGAACGGTTTGCCCAAAAATCATAAGATTCAGGGCGCCAAGCCCAGTTGAATGATATCCAATTGTCCCATATTGGCCATTTTGGGCGTCAGCCATTTTGAATTTTGTACTAAAATGCTGTATTTTATGGACGTATTAGCGCATATTATGAAACTTGGTATGGATCATCAGCACAATGCTCCAAAAGAGTCTGTGAATTTGCGGACCAGCGCCACCTAGTGGTGAATTTTTTTTTTACATGCTTGACTTATTTTCACGGGATTCCTGAATCCTTCCTGAGTCCAACGATACCAAACATGCTAGGTTTCGCCTTATGGTTAGTGCAATGTTGTGATTTAGCGTCTAAACAATATTCGCAATATGCTAATGGGCAAATGTCAAAATTGTATGTGTAGTATGTGGCAATTTATGTGTTCATACATATAAATGTCAATAACTCCTAAACGAAATTAGATATTTTCACCAAATTTGGCACGCTTATGTATGAGGGCACTCTGAGGACACTCAGAAAAAGAGGTGGGACTGCACCACATGGTGGCGCTATAATTGAACAAAATATGAAATTGGCTCTAAATACAGTACTGTTGGTCTGATTGACTTCAAAATTAACATGCAGTGTCTTTGTCTCAGTTACTATCATAGTCCATTATGACATTGTTAGTCTGCTGCTAGCTTCATTGTTTGCTTCTGTTGTGCTTGACCCCTTAATTACTGCTTGCAGCTATATTGTTTTATCTGGATCTGAAGCATTAATTTCACAGCATTAAATGTTTGTGAAGTGGCACTACTGCCTCTTGAGAGCTGATCACAGAACAGTAATTAAAGGGGCTGCTGTATCTGCTGATGCTGGGATTGCTCTTATTACACCCTCTCTACACTGTTTCCCTTTATTTGGTCTTATTGGTGGTTTTGTGTGCAGGTGCGGACGACAGCTCCAGAGAAGTACCGGGTGAAGCCCAGTAACAGCAGCTGTGAGCCTGGAGCCAGTGTGGACATTGTGGTTTCACTTCATGGAGGTAAAGACCACACCGATAACCTGCCTTTCTTTGCTTTTATTCTTGTGTTAGTCTAATTAAGATATTGCTGCAGATGAAGCTATCAATATGGAAGCAGTTGAATGTCAAATTCCTCCTACTCTGAATCTTTATATACTAAACAAGTGACAATTGCTCTGCGAGTCCAATCTCTGTTTCATGAATTCTAAGTATCCTGATCCTTGAATGATGAAGTCACAGTAATGCATGATGTGCTGAACAAACTACTGGAGAAGCAGTTCATTTTGAATGTGCGTCATTTGATGTTTGCGCGTTTTAGGTTTCCAGGCGTCGCCGCAGGACCGGTTCCTGGTCATGGCAGCAGAAATGGAGAGCAGCACTGGAGCCGCCGTCCCAGAGTTATCTCAGTTCTGGAAGGAGGTTTCAAGAGCCAAAATCATGGAGCACAGGTGACGTCTGTCTCACATATATATATATATGAGCTTATACAGTATCAGTGTTTGCAGTTCAGTGTATAAAACTTCTGACAGGCAAACAGCAAGAATCACACTCTAACAGAGATCTGAAAGAACATGACACACATCAGTCACAACAAGCCGCTGACGCTTGACTCGCTGTCAGGAAGGCGTCAGTGCCGCGAGGCCTTTGAAATGAGACTGGAGATGTTCAGTGATGCTCTAGCTTGCTTAACCAAGAATTAAACTAATATTATTTCAAACTATGTTTCCCACAGGCTACGCTGTCACGTCCTAGAGAGTCCCAAGTCTATTCTGAGCAATTCATTTGATAGTCCGTCAGTGACGCCCACCAATGACCAGCAGGATCTGCAGACGATGGTGAGATGTTGTTCTTCAACACTGACTCTGTTTACTTTCATTAGGCAAAAACATGCACTGGTTAATTTTGAGATTTTGCTTCCATAACATGCCTTCTTTCAGAATAGTGGTAAATAAACACTTTAAAGAGTTTATTTTATTAGACTTTTTACACATCTATTTGCATCTCCACTTCAGCAGCTTTACATTCACCAACAGTTTTATTCATATCTATATTCTGAATGTTCAAATATCATTTGCCTGATTTATAGAAAGTTTTATTCCTAAAAACATGGTGATAATGCATTAATTTAGTCTAATAAAATGTAGTTAGAATGCCCCAAAATTCAAGATATGAGGGCAAACATGTATCTTTTGATATAGTTAATCAATATCACATGAAGAGTGCTGTTTTTTTCTCCTAATATCAGCATGGTTGCAAATGTGAATTGATTTTATACAACAGTTTATTAAACAAGAAGTTAAAATTAAGTAGCTTACATTTTGGACACAGTATCTGCCTGTTTTTGCTCCATTACACCAATGAAAAAAGTTCCAAACAAAGCCACAGCAGAAATGTTTTGCATCTCTGAGCAACACACAGCGGTGATTCATTACTGAATGAATCAGCCGTTTGAACAAATCGGTTGAATGAATGATTCAATGGTTAACTGAGTAAGATAGTCACATGCGTTTCTGAATGAATCGGTTGAATGAATGATTCAATGACTCTCTGATTAAAACAGTCAAATGCATTTCTGAATGAATCAGCCGTTTGAATGAATGATTCAGTGTCTCTCCGATTAAGACAGTCAAATGCATTTCTGAATGAATCAGCCGTATTGAGTGAATTGATTGAATGAATGATTCAATGACTCTTTGATTAAGACAGTCAAATGCGTTTCTGAATGAATCAGCCATTTTGAGTGAATTGATTGAATGAATGACTCAATGACTCTCTGATTAAGACAGTCAAATGCGTTTCTGAATGAATCAGCCGTTTGAGTGAATTGATTGAATGAATGATTCATTGACTCTCTGATTAAGACAGTCAAATGCGTTTCTGAATGAATCAGCCATTTTGAGTGAATTGATTGAATGAATGATTCAATGACTCTTTGATTAAGACAGTCAAATGCGTTTCTGAATGAATCAGCCGTTTTAATTGAATTGATTGAATGAATGATTCAATGACTCTTTGATTAAGACAGTCAAATGCGTTTCTGAATGAATCAGCCGTTTTAATTGAATTGATTGAATGAATGATTCAATGACTCTTTGATTAAGACAGTCAAATGCGTTTCTGAATGAATCAGCCGTTTTAATTGAATTGATTGAATGAATGATTCAATGACTCTTTGATTAAGACAGTCAAATGCGTTTCTGAATGAATCAGCCGTTTTAATTGAATTGATTGAATGAATGATTCAATGACTCACTGATTAAGACAGTCAAATGCGTTTCTGAATGAATCGGCCGTTTTGAGTGAATTGATTGAATGAATGATTCAATGACTCACTGATTAAGACAGTCAAATGCGTTTCTGAATGAATCAGCCGTATTGACTGAATTGATTGAATGAATGATTCAATGACTCTTTGATTAAGACAGTCAAATGCGTTTCTGAATGAATCAGCCGTTTGAATGAATGATTCAGTGGCTCTCCGATTAAGACAGTCAAATGCATTTCTGAATGAATCAGCCGTATTGAGTGAATTGATTGAATGAATGATTCAATGACTCACTGATTAAGACAGTCAAATGCGTTTCTGAATGAATCGGCTGTTTTGAGTGAATTGATTGAATAAATGATTCAATGACTCACTGATTAAGACAGTCAAATGCGTTTCTGAATGAATCGGCCGTTTTGAGTGAATTGATTGAATGAATGATTCAATGACTCACTGATTAAGACAGTCAAATGCGTTTCTGAATGAATCAGCCGTATTGAGTGAATTGATTGAATGAATGATTCAATGACTCTTTGATTAAGACAGTCAAATGCGTTTCTGAATGAATCAGCCGTTTTAAGTGAATTGATTGAATGAATGATTCAATGACTCACTGATTAAGACAGTCAAATGCGTTTCTGAATGAATCGGCCGTTTAAATGAATTGATTGAATGAATGATTCAATGACTCCCTGATTAAAACAGTCACATGCGTTTCTGAATGAATCAGTTGAATGAATGATTCAATAGCTAACTGATTAAGACAGTCACATGCTTTTCTAAATGAATCGGCCGTTTGAACAAATCGGTTGAATGAATGATTCAATGGTTAACTGATTAAGATAGTCAAATGCGTTTCTGAATGAATCGGTTGAATGAATGATTCAATAGCTCACTATTCAATAGCTGATTCAGTGTCTCTCCAATTAAGACGGTCAAATGTGTTTCTGAATGAATCGGCCTTTTGAGTGAATTGATTGAATGAATGATTCAATGACTCACTGATTAAGACAGTCAAATGCGTTTCTGAATGAATCGGCCGTTTGAGTGAATTGGTTGAATGAATAATTCGACCTGCTCAATGAATAATTCAACTTGCTCATTAACAGTGAATTGCTGCCACCTACTGGTGGTTTTAATTTTATATTTAAAGTAACTTGTAATTTTAAATATTTCAAATGTCAATATTCAACATTTTAAACATCAAATCATTTATGCATTTGTAACTGCAGGTTACCCTCTGAGCAGCATTAAACAGTCATTCTCTGCATTGCAAAGATGAATTTTGTTGATACTAACTTCATTTGATTGGTAACAGCATTATAGTGTCTTACAGTGTCTTCTATTTTAATTGAATTTACTGATTAAAATGTAAGAATTTGACACAAAAGATGATGCACGTTTAATTAGGTGCACATTGTTCCACAATAATAATGTCATTATGCTTGTTTCCACCAGCTGAAGCGCGTTATGGTGACGAACTCGCGGCTGGAGCAGAAGCTGGAGATGTGTCTGTGGATGCAGAAGGTTCTTCTGGTTCTGCTGTCGTTTCTTTTGGCCCTCAGCTTTACTACTGCCTACTCACTGTGGACGTCATGAGACCGGTCTGACGCGTTAAAGACCGACACGCTGCCGCCGCTCCAGCAGACGGACCTCAACCTCAGGACGTCCGTTCATCGGGTCACTGTGTGCTTTTATCATGATGTTGTCATGCAGAACTGGCCGAACAGACGCTGGACAACAGAGCTAAAAGCTACATAATGTGTTTTTATCACTCATTCTCAGAGAATAAACCACGGTTTAATTTATAAAACATGTGTACAATTCTGAAGGTCATGCAAATGTAATTAACTCAGTTTGATTTTAATATATATAGTATTTTATAAAAGTATGAATGTATGAACAATAAAATGACACTTTTTGTCGGCACTTTTATCATCACTATTCTGTGCTTTTTTCTGTCTCAATAAATACGGTAAGACGAGGGAAGAAAAACAATGTGCATTTACTTTTAAACTAACATTTAGATATAAGTTGGATGATGATGATGATGATGATAAATAAACATACAGTACAGTATAATAAAGTAAAACACTTTTTTTGTAGTTCTGCATTCTATAAATTGTATTAGTTATCGTAAATTGAAATACAGGAACGTTGGCAAATCATTTAGTGTAATTTCAGGGATTCTCATTAGCTACATATTCAAGATATTTTAAATTCTGTACAGTAATTCAATTTTTAGATTAATTCATTTTACAGAAGTTTGCCATCTCAGGGGGAACTGGCTCATTGAAACAGGACAACAGGGCTAAAAAAGAAGAAATTATAGTTTGTTTTGAAAGAAAAGTGTCACCACACATACTATCCTTTCAGTAGTTATTCAATTGTTTTATTTAAAGGTTAAATATGTAAGATTTTTGCAGTAAAATATCCAAAATCCACTAGGCCAGTGTTATATATTTTGTTCACTTGAGTACTTACAATATCCCAAATGTTTGCAACTATTTGTAAATCGTGAGAAAATTGCAATTTTAACCAAGACGTGTGAGGAGTCGCCTGTCAATGGCGTCATACTAAAATAGAATTTTCTCCATCATACAATACGTTTTAAAATGAATTGCATGTCATTTATCAACACAAGCCATCCAGCATTTAATATGATATTCTAAAATCGATCTATCTTACTGCAGTGTGTCTCAAACAAGTGTCTCACAGCAGCCGCCGAGCGAACGCACAGAGTAATGTTATAACATCATTTTCAACACTCTCAAATGTATCTAATATGATAAACAGAGCTGTGTTACCTCATACTCATGACCGGAAAAGCGGAAGCGGCGCCGGCGACCGTGTCATAATAAAAGTCCCTCTGCTCGTGAGGCGTGTGTCGCTCAATCGCTCCAGCGTCCTCGTTCAGCTCCACAACACTCGTCCTGCTCTGCTTCATACTACAGTAACGTTAATAATCGCATCCATGAACATGATTTGTTCCCGAGTCCTATCCTGTTTATTCCCACCGGTTGTGATGTGAAGACCACATGACCCAAGATTCCCCGCTCAAACTTGGCGTCATCAAGCTACGCCTTTGTTTCGAATAGATCTCTAGCGGATGGAAAAACGACATAGTGCACCTTTAATGGGTTAGTTCACCCAAAAATGAAAATAATGTCATTAATTACTCACCCTCATGCCGTTCCACACCCGTAAGACCTTCGTTAATCTTCAGAACACAAATTAAGATATTTTTGTTGAAATCCGATGACTCAGTGAAGCCTCCATAGCCAGCAATGACATTTCCTCTCTCAAGATCCATTAATGTACTAAAAACATATTTAAATCAGTTCATGTGAGTACAGTGGTTCAATATTAATATTATAAAGCGACGAGAATATTTTTGGTGCGCCAAAAAAACAAAATAACGACTTATTTAGTGATGACCGATTTCAAAACACTGCTTCAGGAAGCTTCGGAGTGTTATGAATCTTTTGAGTTGAATCAGTGGTTCGGATCGTGTGTCAAACCGCCAAACTGCTGAAATCACATGACTTTGGCGCTCCGAACTGCTGATTCGACACAAAAAATTCATAACGCTCCGAAGCTTCCTGAAGCAGTGTTTTGAAGTCGGCCATCACTATATAAGTCGTTATTTTGTTTTTTGGCGCACCAAAACTATTCTCGTCGCTGTACTCACATGAACTGATTTAAATATGTTTTTAGTACATTAATGGATCTTGAGAGAGGAAATGTCATTGCTGGCTATGCAGGCCTCACTGAGCCATCGGATTTCATCAAAAATATCTTAATTTATGTTCTGAAGATGAATGAAGGTCTTACGGGTGTGGAACGGCATGAGGGTGAGTAAAAAAAATGACATTATTTTCATTTTTGGGTGAACTAACCCTTTAATAACCTACACTTAAAAAAAAATACTGGGTTAAAAACAACCCAAGTTGGCTTGAAAATGGACAAACCCAGCGATTGGGTTGTTTTACCCCAATGGTTGGGTTAAATGTTTGCCAGACCTGCTGGGTAGTTTTACTTAACCCAAATATTGTTTAAAAATGACTATATGTCTGGCTTAAAATGAACCCAAAATTTGTTGGAAATTAAAAATCAGACACATAATTACTAGAGGCAACAATAATAATCAAAAGGTGAACATTTATTAATAAGCAATTTAATAAATGTTAATTTTTTGGGTTCATTTTAAGCCAGACATATAGTCATTTTTAAACAATATTTGGGTTAAGTAAAACTACCCAGCCACAGGTTGCATTTTTCAGAGTCTAGTGTTTATGATTCATCACATACAGAGAGCTGAAGAGAGCAGACACTGCAGTGTTTGGGGTCAAAAGGTCAGAGTTCAATATGACAGAGGTCAAGTTTGAGCAGCTCGTGCACAAATAAAAAGATCTAAGGTTAATAGAGATATATGTGTGTGTGTGTGTGTGTATACCTGGGTGTTATTTCATGTCAGGCTTTATAACAAACAAATAGGTAGTCAGAAACAAATTCTTTGATTAATAAAAATTATTATTATTATTATTTTTGCCTCCATCTCCAAACTGAAACTTCGTAACAGAAATCTGTTGATTACAACATTATTTTGTCGTCCTTCCGTTTCCCCGCTGGAATCACTGCACTGTCCAATCAGAGGACAGACGCACAACAATCAGTTTTATAACGATCGTCACAACAGCCTCTTGATTTCCTCGCACTAATTACAGCTCCAGTCCTGCTGTTCTGATTAAACCGCTTCAGCTCTGATCAGCCGGCGGCGTGTTGTTCAGGTCTGAACTGAAAACAAGCTCAGATGAAGCTGTCGGATCAATGGAGAGTTAATGACGGAGACTCCTGCATCAGGAATCACGACTCGACCCTCACTGACCTGATGATGGACGTCGATATCGGCTCATATTAGCAGCTCTGTGATGATGCTGTTGCCCTGGTGACGGATCACTCTCTCTTTAACCCCTAGATGAACTTTCCTCGTTTGTTTTATGATGTGCCACACCAATAAACACTAGCACAGCTTCATTTACACTTTCATTTGAAGGTGAAAGGTAATCTTTTGCTGGGAATTAGATTTAGATATCCTTCTCCGCCATTGACGGAATTTTCCTGGCAATCCATGTTTACAGTAGGGGGCGCTATTACACATCTGAAAGAGTACAGAATCTCCAGATCAAAACACAGGTGAAGAAGAAGCAGAAACAAGCGATAGAAGCATTGCTGACGCACATAAATGACATGATCATCAAACGAATGCATAGAATTAAACGGCAAAAGTTGTTTTTATATTTATATTTTCATTTTAAAGCTTTATTAATTAGTTATTAGTTTTGTTTTTGTTTTTTTAAATGTGTTTATATAGTTATCGATTTATTTGTTTTTAGATATTTTAAACGTAGAAAAATCACGGCACTAAAATGTTGACAGTTTTTATTTTAGTTTTTATTATAGTGTTAATAATATTTTTAATATTTTTTTTTTTTAGATTTCAAGTTCATTTTAGTTTTAGTAATTAAGTTATGCGCTTTTGTTATTTTATTAGTTTTTATTTTTAAATATCACTATAATTTGTTTCATTTTTAGTCATTTTAGTACATCAAGTTAAATGAAATTGAAGAATGTTGCCTTGGCAATTTTTTATTTTTATTTTTTATATTTTATGTCAGTTAAAATGTATTTTATTTAAAGTAACAAACATTTAGTTTTATTTTATTTCAGTTAAAGTTCATTTCAATTAACAAAAGTGTGTTTTTATTGTTTTAATTTTAGTTTATTATAATGGGGAACTGAACCTGCTAACAAAATGCAATCAGGATTTACAGAAATAATACACTTATTTAATAACAACCCTGATTTTTTTTAAAAACTAACCTGTGTTTGTAATCATACAGGTGTTTGCAGTCATTAAAGATCAGATATCGTGTATTGAGCTTGAATCAGGTGTGATGTGTGTTGTGTTACAGTGACTCCTGCTGGTGAAGAGGAGCATCACACACCTCAGCTGCTTCAATGATCAAACAATTAAACTTGAAATAAAAAACTGAAAAACAAACAAACAAAAAAACTTAAACATTTCACTTCAGCTGGTTGCCAAGGCAATTATACAGACATTAGATGACAAAAATCACAAAACTTGAAAGCAGAAAATATAAAAATGAAAACTAATTCAAAGTATTAAAAACTATATTAGTATCTTAATGGTACTAAAATAACAATAATGAATGTATAATATAAAAATAATCATGTTTATAATAATAATAAACATGACTGTACCAGTGATATGATTTTGCAGGTGTTACAGCGCCCTCTAGTGACGTCGGACTGACTGTGCGTCTGTTTCTCTCACATCATCCATGTTTGGTGTATATATATATATATATATATATATATATATATATATATATATATATATATATATATAATTTATTTATTTCACAATATTACTGTTTTTACTGTATTTTTAATTAAATAAATGCAGTCTTGGTGAGCAGATGAAACTTCTTTTAAAAAAAAATTAAAATCTTACCAATTCCAAACTTTTGACTGGTAGTGTGTGTGTGTGTGTGTGTGTGTGTGTGTGTATAAAACATGAAAAACTAAAACTGAAAAGAATAAATTTAAATGCTAAAATTAGTAAAACTATAATACAAAATTGTAATAAATGTAAAAAAAAAAAATAATAAAAACAAAATACAACTACTTAAGCTAAAATGAAAGCTGAAGACATCAAATTAAACAAACCAAAAAAGCTCATTCAAAATATGAATAAATAATAATAAAGCATTATTATAAGTAATAAAAAACATTTCTGTCAAGCCTGAGGCATCCAGCATAATTTTTTTAATGCTGTCAGATGATTTGACAGTTTGTTTGTATTAAAACAACTAGTTTTAACGACATTTGTGTGTCTGAGTATATATATATATATATATATATATATATATATATATTATATACACATATATATACACATACTTACATAAACTACATGATTTAAATGATTTATAAAACCTGTAAAACTTTTTGTTTGTTATGAAATTCCCAGGTTTATGAGTGTTGAAACAGTGACAGACACTTGAATATATCATCATTTATAAGTGTGTTATCTGACCCTTTATGAGAAAACATGAGTTTATGAGCGACTCTAGTGAGATTCAACACTCACCTTTAGATGAGCTGACAGGAAGTGGAAGAGAACAGCTTCCTGCCTGATCAGGGGAGTCATGTGACCAGATATTCAGATCTGTGGGGGAAAAAAAAAAAAAAATGAAATCCAACTGAAATGCTTTAAAATCTAAAAACACTAGCAGTGAAAAGTTCGGAATAATGAAGTTTTTTGTTTTAATGTCTCTGAAAGGCTGCATTTATTTGATCAAAAATGCAGTAAAAATTGTGAAATATTATTATAATGTAAATCAGCTGTTTTCTATGTGAATATATAGTAAAGTGTAATTTATTCCTGTGAATTTTCAGCATCATTACTCCAGTCTTCAGTGTCACATGATCCTTCAGAAATCATTCTGATATGATGATTTGATGATCAAGAAACATTTATGATTATTATCAATGTTGAAAACACTTCAGATTTTTGTGGAAACCATCATACATTTGATTTTTCAGGATTCTTTGATGAATAGAAAGTTTATTTATTTGAAATAGAATCTTTTGTAACATTATAAATGTCTTTACTGTCACTTTTGATCAATTAAATGTCTTTTCACTCACACACACACACACACACACACACACACACACAAACTCACAGACACACTCACAATAACACACACACTCAATTACAATCATACACACACAAATTCTCTCTCACACACACACACACACACTCAATCACACAAAATCACACACACACTCAATCTGTCCCTCCATTGATCAGTTTGTTTCTGAAGCTCAGCACAGTTATATCAGTTTGTTTCACTCACTGTCGATCAGCAGGACAAACAGAAACTCAGTCTGGAAATGTGTTTTTCATTCACTGTGCCGAAGGAAACGCCAGGAAATTTACAATAAACACTTTGTGTTTCATTCTTTTCTTCTACAGAGGCCATTTTAACTCCAGCCTGATCCAGTTCAGGAGAATCTGATGAGCTTCAGCTGTTTGAGGAACTGAATAAATCCTGGAGCGGATCGATGACCTGATGAAGAAGAAGATATTTTCTCTATAGCAAAACTATGACTATTAATTAAACATTTGTATTTTTTCAATGTTTTATTAAAGCACTAACTCACTCAAGACTGGTAAAAGAAACGCACTAATAGGATTTATACTTTAAAAAGTTATGAAAACAGACTGAGAGCAGAGTTTGAGCAGCACATTCTCGAGCTGTTGTTCAGTCAGATTAAACCGAAGCACATGATGATGGAGCTCGTGATTTCACTCGCAGCTCGGGCCAGTAAGATGAATGAGTTTCCTCTTTGCTCCCCTTCTTCTTCTTCTTCTTCTCCTCCTCCTCCGTCATCATGGCCTCTCCGCGGCTCGAGACCTTCTGCTGCCCGAACCGCGATCCCGCCACCGAGTTCGTGGTCAGCTTCCAGCCGCTGTTCTTCAGCGCGATCTGCGTCTGCAGCGCGAGCCTCAGCTTCATCTTCTCCGTCATCCAGATCTTACCCAAGCGGAGAGGATACAGGCGGCTGGGACAGTATCCTCATCCCAAACCGGCCTCTTCCCTCCGGATACTCTTCATCATCAGCGTGTGTGATATCTTAGGATGTTCAGGTACACACACACACACACACACACACACGAACGAGATCTGGGTCAGTCTGTCTGTTTCATAAGCTCATTCATTTTTATAAGATTTTAAACACTCAATCAGACAAATAATCTGTTTAAATATTTATAAACTGGATCTCGCCGTAAAGCTGATTTGCATCAAATAATGCTTCATTCTATAATGTTTTAAGTACAAGATTTACAGTTTTACACCTTTGTTGCTTGTTTATGCTTTATTAAAGAAAAGTGAATGATTAATTAATTTCTTTCTACAGCAACCCAAGTTGGATTGAAAATGGAAAACCCAGCGATTGGGTTGTTTTAACCCCCTGATTGGGTTGTTTTAACCCAGCGATTGGGTTGTTTTAACCCAGCGACTGGGTTGTTTTAACCCCCTGATTGGGTTGTTTTAACCCAGCGATTGGGTTGTTTTAACCCCCTGATTGGGTTGTTTTAACCCAGCGATTGGGTTGTTTTAACCCCCTGATTGGGTTGTTTTAACCCCGATTGGGTTGTTTTAACCCAGTGATTGGATTGTTTTAACCCCCTGATTGGGTTGTTTTAACCCAGTGATTGGATTGTTTTAACCCCCTGATTGGGTTGTTTTAACCCAGCGATTGGGTTGTTTTAACCCCCTGATTGGGTTGTTTTAACCCAGCGATTGGATTGTTTTAACCCAGCGATTGGATTGTTTTAACCCAGCGATTGGATTGTTTTAACCCCCTGATTGGGTTGTTTTAACCCAGTGATTGGATTGTTTTAACCCAGCGATTGGATTGTTTTAACCCCCTGATTGGGTTGTTTTAACCCAGCGATTGGGTTGTTTTAACCCCCTGATTGGGTTGTTTTAACCCAGTGATTGGATTGTTTTAACCCCCTGATTGGATTGTTTTAACCCCCTGATTGGGTTGTTTTAACCCAGCGATTGGGTTGTTTTAACCCAGCGATTGGGTTGTTTTAACCCCCTGATTGGGTTGTTTTAACCCAGCGATTGGGTTGTTTTAACCCCCTGATTGGGTTGTTTTAACCCAGCGATTGGGTTGTTTTAACCCCCTGATTGGGTTGTTTTAACCCAGCGATTGGGTTGTTTTAACCCCCTGATTGGATTGTTTTAACCCCCTGATTGGGTTGTTTTAACCCCCTGATTGGGTTGTTTTAACCCAGCGATTGGGTTGTTTTAACCCCCTGATTGGGTTGTTTTAACCCAGCGATTGGGTTGTTTTAACCCCCTGATTGGGTTGTTTTAACCCAGTGATTGGATTGTTTTAACCCAGCGATTGGATTGTTTTAACCCCCTGATTGGGTTGTTTTAACCCAGCGATTGGGTTGTTTTAACCCCCTGATTGGGTTGTTTTAACCCAGTGATTGGATTGTTTTAACCCAGTGATTGGATTGTTTTAACCCAGCGATTGGATTGTTTTAACCCCCTGATTGGGTTGTTTTAACCCAGCGATTGGGTTGTTTTAACCCCCTGATTGGGTTGTTTTAACCCAGTGATTGGATTGTTTTAACCCAGTGATTGGATTGTTTTAACCCAGCGATTGGGTTGTTTTAACCCAGTGATTGGATTGTTTTAACCCCCCGATTGGGTTGTTTTAACAGTAAATGGGTTAAATATTTGACCCAACCTGCTGGTCAGTTTTATTTAACCCAACTATTGATTAAAATGACTATCTCTGGTTTAAAATGAACCCAAAATATGTTGGAAATTAAAAATCAGACACATAATTACTAGAGGCAACAATAATAATCAAAAGATGAACATTTATTAATAAGCAATTTAGTAAATGTTTATTGTTTAATAATTACTCATTAAACTTATTAATAAATGTTCATTTTTAACATACTTTGGGTTCATTTAAGCAAGACATACAGTAATTTTTTAAACAATAGTTGAGTTAAATAAAACTACCCAGCAGGTTGGGCCAACATTTAACCCAACCGCTGGGTTAAAACAACCCAATCGACACTGGGTTTGTCCATTTTCAACCCAACTTGGGTTGTTTTTAACCCAGCAATTCCATATATTTTACCTAAATTTGTGCATATCATTCAGTGATCCTCAAATGGCCAAATGCAATTAATGTCAATTTTGTGTTACAGTAAAATTAGTGAATGTTCTTTGAGACATTTAATAAGTGCAAAACCACACATGCTATTTTAGGAACATGTTTATTTCATAGTTCTTACCAGAGGACATGCAGTTCATTCAGGAACATGAGGAAGAGATTCAACTGCACAAAAGTGGGTCCATTTGTTGTTAGATTCATGATACACACTTCCATAGATACATTATGTAACTTTGGCCCTCTAGCGGTTAAATACAAAACAACACTGTTTTAATAGACACGGAACTTCCTAGAAAATACATTCCAGCACAGCTACAACAAGCATAAAGAAACGACCCTTTACAATACATAATGCTTTACTCTGTTAGAAAGCTACATGGCAATTTATCTGTTTACTAAAATACCACCTGGTGAGTAATAAAACACGCGTCAACTTTTCTCGATTTACGGATATGACGAGACATGCAGGGGCGAGTGACATTTTCCCGCGAAAAACGCCCCGACAGCTCTAAAATACTTTTAGGCTTACCATAGTGAATCTGGGCAAGGAAAAACAACACATTTTGGAAGAAGGATTGATTATGTATTGAAATTGTGTTAATTTTGAACAATAACGTTACATCTACTGTAAACATTGTATTGTAAATCCTCCTGTCTTTGCAATCAATGGCTTCAGCACAAAGATTGAGTGATTTGGAATAACGGATCTGACGCATCTGTGCAGGAATCATCGTGCGATCGTCCATCTGGCTCGGGCTGCCCGACCTCATCAACAGAATCTCCGGCGGAAACAGCAGTGACGTCTGGCCGGAAGTGTTTTGTGTCGGCAGTGCGGTAAGAGAAATATTGAAGTGAAGACCGTTATATTTGACATTTCATGCGCTTTACATTACTTAAAGTGTTTTAATCTGCAGTTATTTGTACTTGCATAAACATTAGGGATGCATGATATATCAGCACCATATTGGTATCGGCCGATATGTTCATTTTTAATGTTATCGGCCCGATACGAAAATTTGGCCGATATATTAAAGCCAATAAATAATGGATTATTTCCTTCAGCTGAGACACTTCAGATGCACACTGTTCACCATTATGGTTTTGAATTGTTTGTAATATGATTGAAATCACTTAAAAAAGTACAATACAGTTAAGTGTAACATGTGCAGCGACAGTCTGTCATATAAGATACATAATATTATAATGAGAACATTATAATTGTGTGTTTGGGACATGGATTTTAATGGTGAAACTTTAGTTTTTGTAATCAGGCTCTCAAAAACTATATAAAAATTTGGGTTTAGATTCAGAATTAGATGGAATTATTAGTGAATTACTTATTCAAACCCTTGAAGTTTTCAAATATGCTATAAATGCTGGTAAATTAAAAAAAAAAAAAAAACTTTGATTTTAAGAATAAATCACTTTCTGACAAAAATGATACTCAAATTTAATAAAACACCATTTTTATTTAAATCTAGTATTTCTGATATAACTCCACCCTTATGCTGACAGAATCATGTAAATATGACCTTTGGTGTCATCTTTAATTTTCTCTCTAGATGTGGATTCAGCTGTTCTTTAGCGCCTCCTTCTGGTGGACGTTCTGTTACGCCGTGGACGTTTTCTTAGTGGTCAAGAGATCAGCAGGCATTAGGTGCGTCCCATCATGCATCTTGTTCATATAAACGCTAGAGCAGATGTTTGTTGCATGTCCTCACGAGCGCCGTCTTTGCTGTAGCACCATCGTGCTGTATCACATGATCACGTGGGGTCTGACGCTGCTGCTGTGTGTGGAGGGCGTGGCCATGCTGTACTACCCCTCCATCTCCAGGTGATTATTTCATCAAAATCATTTAAAATGCATTATGCATCATGGGTTAGATTATTAGTGAATGCATGAACTAGGGATGCACGATATACCGGCCACCATATCGGTATCGGCCGACATATGTTCATTTTTAATTTTATCGTTATCGGCCAGATAAGAAAATTTTGCAGATATATTAAAGCTAATAAATGGTGAGACTTTTTTTTTTGTAATCAGGCTCTAAAAAATGAAATAAAAATTTGGAGTTAAGATTTATCGGCCAATATATCGGTTATCGGCCAAAATGTTCATATCTTTGCATCCCTTATAACATGTATGCGTTGAATGCAATGCAAGTCGCTCTGGATAAAAGCCTCTGCCAAATGCATGACTGTTTTGCACTCTGAACTAAATGTGTGTTTGTCATGTGAGTTGTGAGAATGGCCTTCAGCACGCCGTCCCTCACTACGTCACCACATACGCACCAATGCTGCTGGTGCTCGCCGTCAACCCGGTGCTGTTCTCACGGACCGTATCATCCGGTAAGTGCACCGAAAAAAGATGCTGTAGAAGTATTGCTCATTGTTAGTTCATGTTAACAAATGAACCTTATGGTAAAGTGTTACCAACAGTTTCAGAGTAGAAAGATCTTCAGTTCAGTTCATGATTCATGATGAGACTTTCTTTCAGAGAAACTCGTATTACATGTTTTCATGCAGTGACGTCGCTGCTCAAGGGTCAGCAGGGCATCTACACCGAGAACGAGAGACGACTCGGATCCGAGATCAAAATACGATTCTTTAAGATCATGCTGGTGTTTGTTATTTGGTAAGATGTTAAGTTCATTCACAGATGATGTTCTTCCTCTTGTTTTCCAGTACAAATATCTCAACATTCTTAAATCAAGATACATTTACTGGAGAAGAAAAATATTAACTCGATATTAAGCGTTTTTTTTAAAAAGTTGCCAGTATTTATCAACACTTAAATGTGGTTAAGTTTCATAAAATAAGCAACATTTTGAACAAAAAGCTGAGAAAATCGTGTTTTTGTCCGGATGTGATTCAGAGCGATGATCAAAACACAGATGGAGTAGATCCAGTCCATCAACACCTCAACTTCACAGTCGTTTCCTCTTCATGGTTCATCATTTCATTCAGTAACGTTAGGCAGTTTTGATGTTTGATGATCGTGTCATTTATGTGCGTCAGCAATGCTTCTATCGCTTGTTTCTGCTTCTTCTTCACCCGTGTTTTGATCTGGAGATTCTGTACTCTTTCAGAAGATGTGTAATAGCGCCCCCTACTGTAAAATTGTTTGATTGCAAAAATGCCAAATTTCGAATAAAAATCCCTTAATTCGCGAAAAAGTTTTTATGCTCACTTGAGGTGGCTTTTGACTTGTGCTAAAGAGAGTTAATGCGAATAATGTGAGATGGAAACGCATTTGCCGAATAAATTAACATTAAACCCACATGACTAATCGTAATCTGCTATTTCCGCTGATGGTGTTGTAACAGCAAACTTTGTTTGATTCTGTTAAGATGCATTAATTGTGGATGTACTGGCACATGTTGTATACGTGTACTGGAGCGTTTTTCGGGTTTTGCTCACGTTTATGACGCTTAATAAAGTCGAGAAGAGTTCAGATGGCTCTCGTTTATTGTTTTCTTATACATAAATGTTTAGGCGAACCCTTCACGAACGCTCGGTCACAGTGTTTTATTTACTGTTGGTTACTAGATTACCAAAACCACCGTCATCCGCTCGAACAACTTGATGGAAACACACCGAATTCGCATTTGTTTGTTTTTTTGCTAACTAAAAGATTCACTTCATGTTTGAATGGAAACCTAGCTACTAGTAGGGAAAGAGTTAAAGCTTGTTTAATGGAGAAAAAAATCATCAAAATAAAGTGTTTTTGCTGAAAAAACAGAGTCAGAAAATAATCTTGTTTTTTTTTTTTTTTTTTTTAAATAGTTCTATAATTGAACTATTGTTGATTGTTAGTTTGTGTTACTTAATAAACTAACGTTAACAAATGAACCTTATTGTAAAGTGTTACCATGTTTTCTGTCGTCTTCATCACGTCAGCTGGCTGCCCAACATCATCAATGAGAGTTTGCTGTTTTATCTGGAGATGCAGGATGACGTTAAATCCAGCGATCTGAAGAACGTTCGCAACGCTGTGCTCATCACATGGTTCATCATGGTGAGTGCAAAATCAAACATCCTCTGAAAAATCAATTCAAGGGACTTTCGTACTGAAGGAACGTTTTCATAATTCCTATAACTATTGGGGGAAGTACTGCTTTTTTTTTAATATATATTACGATTTTGGTTATTTATTAGTATTTTTAAGTTGTATAACTGAACTGAGCTGTTTTTTAACTCATTCCATAATTGATCAACTTTACACAGTTATTGAACTGAATCAACACTGGACTGGTTTCTGAATAATGACTTGTCTTAGAGCTGTTTTACAGTCTGTAGTAAGGCTTGTTCATTCATGCATTCAGTATAAACATGACGGCATTAAACACCCCTCTGTTCTCAGGGCATCCTGAACCCCATGCAGGGCTTCCTCAACACGCTGGCGTTTCACGGCTGGACGGGGCTGGACGTGGACTTCAGCCGGCAGAGACGCCGAGAGCTGCCGTGGGATTCGGCCTCCACGTCGGTGGCGGTCGCGGGCGGATACACGCCGGTGGTGGGATCAGCCCTGCTCTACCAGAGCCACGTTCAGGAGATCAAGAAGAACCTGAGCGCAAACGGACACCAGCAGCCTTCAGACGCCATAAGCGTCCTCTCTGAAGGTAACCATAAAACACCCCCGTCTATATGGGCTGGTGACGCTGCTAATGCATCTGCTTGAACCAATGATGTGTTTGAATTTTACATCTGTAAAATACAAAACAATGTTCAAATGCAAGTTGAGCTGTATTTGTATAAGTGAATCTGACCATCACATTAAGAAATAAACACTGTAAACTACTGTTCAGAAGTTGGGAATCATTACAATTTTTTTTTTTTTTAATTAGTCTCTTCTGCTCACCAAAGCTGCATTTATTTAATCAAAAATACAGTAAAAATTGTAAAATATTATTAGAATGTAAATATCTGTTTTCTATGTGAATATATAGTAAAGTGTAATTTATTCCTGTGATCAAAGCTGAATTTTCAGCATCATTACTCCAGTCTTCAGTGTCACATGATCCTTCAGAAATATGATTTGCTGCTCAATAAACATTTATGATTATTATCAATGTTGAAAACAGTTCATATTTTTGTGGAAACGCTCATACATTTTATTTTTCAGGATTCTTTGATGAATAGAAAGTTCAAAAGAACAGCATTTATTTGAAATAGAATATTTTTTAACATTATTAATGTCTTTACTGTCACTTTTGATTAATTTCAATTTGCTGGATTATTATTATTTTTTTACCCAGCAAATCAGAAAATCCAGCTTTGATCACAGGAATAAATTACATTTTACTATATATTAACATAAACAGTTTTATATATTTTTTCAGAATTTTTACTGTATTTTTGATCAAATAAATGCAGCCTTGGTGAGCCTTTCAAAAACATTAAAAATATTAACCATATAAACATAGCAAAATAAACGCACTTACCAAAAGAGGAGAAATGCGTCCCATGTCTGTTGTTGTTGATGTCAAAGGTTGTCACCAATCAAATGGTACAATATTTTGGTAAAGATTAATCTCTCAATGTTACACTGCAAAAATGTCTTACATTTATAATTAGTATTTTTTGAAAAGCCTCCAATTTTAAACATCTTAAAATGAGAGAAACTTACTTGAGGTATAGTATGAATTATTTTAATGTATTCTACCTTTTGTTTTTTACTGCACTGTAAAACGTAAAAAAGATCTGCCAATACACTCTTATTTAAGACACGATCTATGGAAAAAGATTATATATATATATATATTGCTGGATATTTTGGCAAAGTAACATCTGACCCAGCAGTTCTGACAGGTAAATTACATCTGATGTTGTTTATGTATTTACGATATAGTAAATGTTCCTATTAACAACCACTAGCATCGACTCCAAGCACAACTACACAATATGACTACAAAATCTTTCGTTCAAATATTATTATAAAGATGTCAATTTTACTAGGCCGGACGTCACTTTTCGACACTACTGTACATATAATTTTCCAACATCAGGGATGAAATTAACTAGTCTTCTCTATCTTATCTCATAGATTCAGAGTCTAGTACAGTAGAAATCCACATATCCAGTGAACAGCGAGAGTTTGAGGACGCAAAGCCCAACGGAGCGTCACTGGAGATTTCTACAGGCTGAACATCTCGCCGTCCTCAAACACGCTCTTTCATACTCTTCAACTTCTGTTCGAGACGAGTCTTCATGCATTTGTACAATCAATTCATGCCACACTGTAAAAATACAGTATTAATGACAGCGCATAGAAATAGATGTTGTTGCTCATGTTTTACTCATTTTATACTTCATTAAATTATTCTTATTAAATAGACCTGTCATTAAAGTGTGCAATGTTCCTGAATAGTGAAACAACAAATGTATTGTAATTTAACTAGTTTTATTGTTTTGATATTAATCATTTACGACTTTGGTATAAACATCATAACATCTTTAATGTTTCTGAAAGAAGTCTATTCTGCTCACCAAAGCTGCATTTATTTGATCAAAAATACAGAATAAATTGTAAAATATTACAGTGTAAAATAGCTGTTTTCCATGTGAATATGAATGAATCAAACACGACTGTTTGTAATATCAAAATAGAGTGATTTATTTGAGCCTCTGAATGTGAGACATCGAGATAACAGTTTTGTCCACTAAACAGATTTAAACTTTATACTTGGGAGATACACGTCAAAACATGCACGACTGAACCGCAAGGATCTCGACGTGCCAAGATTACAGTCTGACACAGACAATAAGGGCTTCCGGTGAACAGCGGAAACCCGCGTCACGTAGAAATGCGATGCTTTTGATGCATTTCAAATAATGCCCCATTAAACTAAACTTGGTTTTATTGAGATAAAAAAGAAACGTCCATCTTCCATTGTCAAACGCACGTAATCGCGGTTAAAAACGACCGCGTCATAAAAAAGGCGCCAATCACAGTTTAAATTTTACAGCAGGACTAACCGATCATCAGTCCCTCGTGACCGGTCAAACAAACACAAAGCTCAGTAGATGGACATCATCCTGACAAAGTCGACACAATCCGCCTCCGTGCAAGAAAAACACCTTACATTCATCGTGTTTCTGCTGCATCACGTGTCCAAATCAGACGAGATGCGATACAATGATAAATTAGGGCTAATTCAGTTAAATTGTTAACATTTTGCCGCTCATATCATTAAGTCTAATATTTACCTTCTCATCCATGTGAATCCGAGTTTCAATTTTGACGGTTGGTTGGTTTCTTTTTCTGTAGTCTCGTGTTGCGTAGCTCCGCCCACGGTGAAATCTCATTGGTCTAAACATTTATGATTGGCACTTCACACAGGACTTTTGCGTTCAGCGAGGAAGGAAATGTTTTTATTCAGCTTTATTTCTAACTTTTGATTTTATTTCTTTACTGTTATCATGTTTTGTTTATCCTAATGTGTATTTGTAATTCTTTAGTAAATACAGTATATCGACTGACGGCCTGATCGAGTCTTAATCAGGCGAGTTTCAGACCCTTTTTCACAGACTGATGACGCGTTTTAACGGTCATCAATGTAAATTGTTTTTTATATTTTCATTTTTTTTTTTTTAAATGTATGTACATTTATAACACTATATTTAGTATTATATTACATTTGCATCAAATGACAAAAAACTAGTTAACGCTGTTGTGAGGGTGTTTCTAATGGACCCTTTTCACGGACTGTGATGACGCGTTTTAACGGTCATCAGCATCGTAAATCCTGCAACTTTTTTATATTTTAATTTTTTTTTTTAAATGTATGTACATTTATAACACTATACTTAGTATTGTATTACCTTTTCATCATATTACAAAAAAAAAAAAAAGTGAATGCTGCTGTTAGGGTGTGGAAGTGACGGTATAAATGACATCTTTCCGTTATCAATCGCTATTTTCCTCTCTTTTTGAAAGTTTTGAAAACACTATTATGATGTTTTTCTTTTGCTATTTGCGCAAATGGAAAAACAAAAATATATTCACAGCTATAAAAGTTTACCCAACTATGACGACTTCGTCAATCAAAACATGTAAATCAGGATTTTGGACCAATGACATTGCATGGTGGGCGGAGCTTCTCAATGCAGCGCCACAGAAAAGAAACCAAGTGATCAACAGCAAAATAAGACAAATTCAGATTTGCATGGAAGAGAGCACTTTTATTGTCGTTTTATCACATCACATCCGATTCGGACACGACGTTGATGCATATGCATGAACTAAAACACGTCCCAGAATGCACTTTACCCACTTACGATGAGGCACGTATCCTTATAATATGCGTTACAATCCCCTCAAAACCGCTGAACGCGTTTGCTGCCGATCCAGCAGGCATGACGTCCACAAAATCAGAAGAAAATACAAAAAACGTCAAAAGTATGAAAGATTTCAGAAAAAAAAAAATGATTACTTTATAAACATATAAACACAGTTTATAAAATCTGTGGTCTCATTTACATCTTTACATTCATTAAATGTACATCCAGCGGGGAGATTATACACCTGTATATTTAATATCTGAGAATTAAACATATTCATAAAATATTTTCCCAAGTACTTGGCAGTTGGCGTCTTCATTCACCTCGATATTACACGCTAAAGTTGGAAAACGATCAGAAGTATTTACGGTTCTCGCACACGTGAAGCCTCGTCTTGAATTAAAGGTTGTTAAAAATCTGTTTCCTGCAGCCCAATGAACATCAGTGCCGCTCAACGACACAAACATGCGATAAACCTTTCAAACGAAACGTCTCCAGCTCTTCAGCCCCCTGGTGGCCGTCTGCGTCACTGCGTTGATCAACAGCACCATCTCTAGTGGACGTTTCCCTCTAATTTGGTTTTCAACATTCAGATTCTGTTCCCGAAGCAGCCGCGGATCTTGATCGACCGGCTCCACGGAAGAAACGAGTTCAGACGCGCTCAAGGCTTTAGCTGCACAATCCTGCATCCGGGATTCACCGAATGCTATTTCCGTAAATCAAGAACACAGACCTGGAAAAACAAGATGGAGTTTACATTAAAAAAAAAAAAAAAAAGCTGAAAAATAAAAGCTGAAATAAAATATAAATATTAGAAGGAAAAGTTAAACTACATGAAAATTGGAAATGTTGCTTTGGCAACTAATTGAAATAAGTTTGAGTTGAAACACTAAAATTACTAACTGGATTAACCCTTTTTTTATTATTATTATTTAAATGAATGTGCTATATTTTAGTTTGATAATGTTTTTTATTTTTATTTAATATTTCATATTTTTAGTGTATTTTATGGTATTAAATTATATTTATGCAGTAGTTTAAATCCATTTATTCACTTTTTGAGTATAAACCTTTAAAAAAAAACAAAACAAAAAAAAACCCTGAATTAAAACAAACTAAAAGTGAAATAAAAATAAATGAAACCTAAATAACCTAAAATTAACTTAAAAAAAATTAAACCAAAAACTAATAAAAATGACAAGATAACAAAATTACTAAAAATTACACAAAAATTAACTACAATAAACATTGACAAAAATAAAAGCCTATTTAAAGCAGTAGTAAAATACTAAATATTTTAAAATAATTTAATAAAATAATACAATTTAATTAAATAAAATTATTCAATAAAATAATAAAATTTGATTAAAACAAATTTAAAATTATTAAAATAGATGAAAATAAGTAAATATAATAAATTTAAATAGATTACAAAATAAACATTTTTTATTAATTTAGATTAAAATCACTTTAAAATATTTTATTAATTATTATTATTATTATTATATACACACACCTTCCATATATATATATATATATATATATATATTATATATTTTATATAAAATTAGATTCAAATAGATTATTAAAATGATTAAAATAGATTAAGATAAGTAAATAGAATAAAATAAATGTAAAAATAAATCCAATAAATGAGATTAAAAACAAAAAAGAATTAAATACTAGATTACAAAAATAAAAAAAAAAAAATAGATTAAATACATTAAATTAGATAAACAAAAAATTATATTAATTTAGATTAAATTCAATTTAAAATGATTAATTAATAATTATTATTATACACACATAATAATTATATACATATAAACACACACACCTCCTTATGCATGTTAGTGTTACATTAATTGTAGTATAGTAGTTTGGACACACGTGACTGAATTTGTTTCTCATGATGAGAAGATTGTTTTCTAACATGTTTTAAAAATGACCCTCAGATGAGAAGACGAACGTACCGATCCATCTGACGCACTTGCTCCGACTTTATCTCCCACACTGTTCCAGCAAACCTCAAATATTCCTCCTGTTCCTCTGTAGCTGTTCACCAACGCGCCGCTCTAAAAAACACGTTCATCATCATCATCATCATCATCATGCGGTATGACGGGTTATAGCGTATACACAAGCTGCTGTCATACTGACCACCGTGTCCCAGATGTGAACACATTTGTCGAAGGAGCCGCTGGCCAGGAACTTCCCATCCGGACTGAAGGCCACGCTGTAGACGGGCTCCTGGTGTTTGGTGAGCGTGTGGGTGCAAACGCCTCGATCAACGTCCCATAAACGCACCGTCGAGTCAAAAGAGGCACTGAGGAAGACAAACGAAGCAGACACTTATGATTTTTATCCCTTTCTGTTTTCCGTAGCCCAGTTTTGACCAGCGGTTCAAATATGATCATCCTCGAGTGACGGACCCCATCTTAAAAGGCATCTACATAGTATAAACACCCAATTTATATTTTAAAAATTAATATTAAAAATATGCCTATAATATTATTTGGAAAAAAAAAAATTCTATTAAGTTACATTATTATATTTATTATTCTATAGTTAGATGTATTATTTATTTAATTGTATTCTAAGTTTTTATTATAATCTAACAATATGTTTAATCTAGTTTTTATTTATTATAATATATTTATTTTGTGTTTATTTTTTATTTGAATCTAATTTATTTGAATCATTTTGACATGTATTTTATTGTAATTTAATATTTTTCATCTAATTTTTATTTATTGTAATCTATTTAATTCCAATTTGTTGTTTATTTATTGTATTCTAATTTATTAGAATCATTTTTACATTTTAATATAATATTTATTATTTTGTTTATTTTTTATTTTAATCTAATTTATTTGAATCATTTTTACACATTTTAATCTAATTTAACATATTCAACCTAATTTTTATTTATTGTACTCTAATATTTATTCATTTTATCCTAATTTTTGTTTATTTATTTTAATCCATTTTTAATAATAATTGACTTATTTAAATCTATTTTGTAACTTAATATAATACAATATTTTGTAATTTATTTCTAGTTTTAATATATTTCATCTATTTTTTTATTTTTGTAATGTAATATTTATTTTATTCTAATTTATTGGAATCATTTTTACATTTATTTTAATATAATATTTATTTTGTGTTTATTTTTTATTTTAATCCAATTTATTTGAATAATTTTTACACTTATTTTAATCTAATCTAATTTATATTTCATCTAATTTTAATTTAATTTATTATTTTAATCTATTTTAATAATAATGTACTCATTTTAATCTATTTAATAGATTAAATTAGATTTTAATATCTAATTTAATATAATCACATTTTTGTTTATTGTTTTTAATCTAATTTAATATATATCTTTTTTTTTATTTTTGTAATCTAATACTTATTTTAATTTATTTTTTGTTTATATTTATTCTGATTTATTGGAATCATTTTTACAATTTTATTATATTTACTTATTTTAATCTATTTTAATAATCTTAAACATTACTTATTTTAATCTAATTTTATATATACATCTCAATTCTTTTTCTTTATTTATTATTTTGATCTTATTTATTTTTACTTTTTTACTCTACTTTTCTCCCTAACTTTCCTGGAAAGGGACTTTGGGAAGTTACCTGGCTAGCAGGATGTTAGCGTTGGGACTGTTGCTCCCGGTGCCCGTGGGGCTCCATTTGATGGTGTAGATCTCTTTGTTGTGCGCTTGAAGGTTGTGAACACATGAGTCGTGCTTCATACTCCAGATCTGCCGTAAGAGGAACATGTCAGTAGGGTCTACATTTGATCATATTCAATATTTCATTATGCACTATTCAAAAAAGGTGTATCAGAGAAACCGTTGGTAGGTAAAAATAGACAGGTGCTAAAAGAGAAGACACACACCTTTAACGTCATGTCATCCGAACAGGAAGCTAGCAGCATTCCCGACGGGTCCCATTTAATGGCGTTCACTTCATTCTGAAAGCAAACAAACACTGTGTTCATCTAGTGTTTCACGCTCAAGAACAGAGACCCTGGTCTGTGTGCGTGTTATTTCAGTTCGTGCAGCTCACCGTGTGCCCTTGAAAGGTCTTGAGCGGACGCTCACTTCCTAGGCGACACACGTGTATGCACATGTCAGTGCTGCAGGAGGCGAAGGTGGTGTTATTCTGCCAGTCCACGTCCAGCGCTGGAGCTGCACTCAAACACATGACCATATTATTTCACCAGTGGTTTGAACTCAAGACAGAGTTTCATAAATGCGATTATAAACTCACCAGAATGAAAGGGAAACTGCTGCTTGGCTTCACCCGTGTGTGCGTCCCAAATGATTGTCGTCTGCAGAACGAGAACAATTGAACAACTGATTATGGGAAAAAAGCCAGGTAATAATTCTCTCCCTCTTAACCCTGTAAAGCCTGAAATATGAAATACTAGCCAGAAAAAAATGTTTTTTGTTGAGTATCATATTTGATCCATCAGGCTTTTATTGCTCATATAGTCTGATATAGTGAGAATATGGAGCTCAATTTTATTCAGAGACTCAAACTGAGCAAAAATATGCAATTTGTTGCAGATTCTGACATTTATATATAAAACTATAAAATTCTGTATGTAAATCACTGAGATCTTTATAACAGTATAGCAGATACTTGCATAAAATGCATATAAATCCAATTTAATATATTTCACCTCATTTTTGTTTATTCTATTTATTTTATTCTATTTTTTTATTTAATTTTAATATAATTTATTTGAATAATTTTGTTATATTTACTTATTTTAATCTATTTTAAAATGTTAAGATTATTATTTAATATATGTAATCTAATTTTTATTTTTGTAATCTAATATTTATTTTATTTTAATTTTTGTTTATTTTAATCTAATCTATTTGAATCATTTATTTTACTATATTTACTTATTTTAATCTTTTTTAATAATTTTACATTTATTTTAAATGTAATAATAGTCAGAAAAGGCTCAGCGAAAATATTTATTTGTTGCAGATTCTGATATTTATATGAAATTCTGATACTTTTAATGTAAATCACGGAGATCTTTATAACAGTATAGCAGATACTCACATAAAATGCATATAAATCCAATTTAATATATTTCACCTCATTTTTGTTTATTATATTTATTTTATTCTAATTTTTTATTTAATTTTAATCTAATTTATTTGAAAAATTTTGTTATATTTACTTTTTTAATCTATTTTAATCTAACTTAATATCAATTCTTTTGTTAAGTTTATTATTTTTTATCTAATTTAACATATGTAATCTAATTTTTATTTTTCGTAATCTAATATTTATTTTATTTTAATTTTTGTTTATTTTAATCTAATTTATTTGAATCATTTATTTTACTATATTTACTTATTTTAATCTTTTTTAATAATTTTACATTTATTTTAAATGTAATAATAGTCAGAAAAGGCTCAGCGAAAATATTTATTTGTTGCAGATTCTGATATTTATATAAAATTCTGATGCTTTTAATGTAAATCAATAAGATCATTATAACAGTATAGAAGAGACTTAAATAAAATTCATATAAATATCAATATCTGTGTCTTAGTAAGATGATATTTAAATGTTTAGTTTTATGATCAAATCTCTGTAGTTTTAAAACATACAATTCAATGCAATACAATGATGATTGAGAGATGAACAAATAAACCTGATGATCATATTTGATACTCATGATTTTTATATTAAATGTCTGGATAATCAAGTAAACCTGCTTCAGTTGAAATATTACTAACAATATCAAAGTTATTCTTATGTTTACCTGATCAAAATCAAGATTTCACAGCAGAAAGACACGAGCTGATGAGGACGTTTGTACAGTTATGCTAAAAGACTTTTACTTGATAAAACAGTCTAAACTATTAATCAGAGACTGGAGGAGATTGTGTGCGACAGGTTTGTCGGAAATTCATGTATCAATTGTGGTTTCTTCATAAAGTCATATAGAGATTGACCTTATCGACTCCAGCGCTCAGAATGCTGTTGCCTTTCTTGTTCCACTTCAGTGCAAATATGGGTCCTTTGTGCTGTCCGAGTGTGCTGCTCAGATTACCTGTTAAAACATCAGAAAAAAGACGTTCACCTCCTTGAGTTTGATTAGTTCTCAGTGTTAGAGAAAGGAGGTGACTTACCGTCTTTTGTCCATATTCTCGCAAATCCGTCATAAGATCCAGTTGCTAAGAGAGTGCCGTCGCTCTACAGACACACAGAAAAGACATTGTGAAAAAATAATGAACTGTGAAAGGATGCAAAACACTCCCGCTGGAGGGACTTTGGAAACCTCAAACAGCAACATTACACACTAAAGAAAGATGAAGATGGGAAAAACCAGAACATCATTCTAAGCCATCTTGCGGCGCCCTTGGAAGTGTGCTGAGGACTCTGATTGAGAACTGCTCTAAATGTTTAACAGCGCACTCACGTTCCAGTCTAATGAGGTGACGTCCTTGTTGCTGGGAACGTCCTGTCCTCCCTCTCGGATGCAGTGCCGCAGGACCAGCTGAGTGGAGCCGCTGTTGCTGTTCTCATTCAGGTTCCATATGCGAGCCGTCGAGTCGCCAGAGCTGCAGTAATACAATATATGAATAATACAATAAACTTAAGGCAAGACACCGCTGGTAAATAGGGTAAAACTTCTCCTCCCCTCAAGTCAAGTCAAGTCACCTTTATTTATATAGCGCTTTTAACAATGCAGATTGTGTCAAAGCAGCTTTACATTAATAACTGGTATATAATTTTGGCTGCACAGCAGCTCTTAAAGAATAGTGTCAATGCAGGCAGATCAAAGCACTGTTGAATATCAAATATCAAGTCAAATGTCAAGTCTCAACTCCTCACTCTAACTCTCTCTCCTCAACTCTTCTCCTCCCCACAACTCCCCACCTCCTCTCACCCCTCAACTCCTCCCTCCAACTCCCCCACCTCCCCTTCAACTCGTCTCCTCCCTACAACTCCCCACGTCCCCTCAACTCCTCCAACTCCCCCACATCCCCTCAACTCCTCTCACCCTCAACTCCCCACCTCCCCTCAACTCCTCCTTCCAACCCACCACATCCCCTCAACTCCTCTCCTATCCTCAACTCCTCTCACCCTTCAACTCCCCACCTCCCCTCAACTCCTCTCACCCTTTAACTCCCCACCTCCCCTCAACTCCTCCAACTCCCCCACATCCCCTCAACTCCTCTCCCCCTCATCTCCTCCCTACAACTCCCACACCTCCCCTCAACTCCTCCCTCCAACTCCTCCAACTCCCCCACATCCCCTCAACTCCTCCTTCCAACCCACCACATCCCCTCAACTCCTCTCCTATCCTCAACTCCTCTCCCCCTTCAACTCCCCACCTCCTTCAACTCCCCACCTCCCCTCAACTCCTCTCACCCTTCAACTCCCCACCTCCCCTCAACTCCTCTCACCCTTTAACTCCCCACCTCCCCTCAAACTCCTCCAACTCCCCCACATCCCCTCAACTCCTCTCCCCCTTCAACTCATTTCCTCCCTACAACTCCCCACGTCCCCTCAACTCCTCCAACTCCCCCACATCCCCTCAACTCCTCTCACCCTTCAACTCCCCACCTCCCCTCAACTCCTCCTTCCAACCCACCACATCCCCTCAACTCCTCTCCTATCCTCAACTCCTCTCCCCCTTCAACTCCCCACCTCCCCTCAACTCCTCTCACCCTTCAACTCCCCACCTCCCCTCAACTCCTCTCACCCTTTAACTCCCCACCTCCCCTCAACTCCTCCAACTCCCCCACATCCCCTCAACTCCTCTCCTCCCTACAACTCCCCACCTCCCCTCAACTCCTCCCTCCAACTCCTCCAACTCCCCCACATCCCCTCAACTCCTCCTTCCAACCCACCACATCCCCTCAACTCCTCTCCTATCCTCAACTCCTCTCCCCCTTCAACTCCCCACCTCCTTCAACTCCCCACCTCCCCTCAACTCCTCTCACCCTTCAACTCCCCACCTCCCCTCAACTCCTCCAACTCCCCCACATCCCCTCAACTCCTCTCCCCCTTCAACTCATCTCCTCCCTACAACTCCCCACCTCCCCTCAACTCCTCCCTCCAACTCCTCCAACTCCCCCACATCCCCTCAACTCCTCTCCCCCTTCAACTCATCTCCTCCCTACAACTCCCCACCTCCCCTCAACTCCTCCCTCCAACTCCCCCCACATCCCCTCAACTCCTCTCCCCCTTCAACTCATCTCCCCCTACAACTCCCCACCTCCCCTCAACTCCTCTCACCCTTCAACTCCCACCTCCCCTCAACTCCTCTCACCCTTCAACTCCCCTCAACTCCTCCTTCCAACCCACCACCTCCCCTCAACTCCTCTCCCCCCCTCAACTCCTCCCTCTAACTCTCCCACATCCCCTCAACTCCTCTCTTATCCTCAACTCCTCTCCCCTTCAACTCCCCACCTCCCCTCAACTCCTCTCACCCTTTAACTCCCCACCTCCCCTCAACTCCTCCTTACAACCCACCACCTCCCCTCAACTCCTCCCTCCAACTCTCCCACATCCCCTCAACTCCTCTCCTCTCCTCAACTCCTCTCCCCCTCAACTCCTCCCTACAACTCCCCTCAACTCCTCTCCCCCTTCAACTCATCTCCTCCCTACAACTTCCTACCTCCCCTCAACTCCTCACCTCCCCTCAACTTCTCCTTCCAACCCCCCCACCTCCCCTCAACTCCTCTCCCCCTTCAACTCGTCTCCTCCCTACAACTCCCCTCAACTCCTCCCTCCAACTCCTCTCCTCCCTTCAACTCCACTCCCACCTCCAACTCCCCCACCTCCTCTCAACTCCTCCAATCCCAACTCCCCTTAACTCCTCTCCTCTCTCAACTCCTCCCCACCCTCCAATATTCTCCTCCCTTAACTCCTCCCCTTCCCTCCTCCCTCAACTTCTCCCCTTCCCTCAACTCCTCCCTAAACTCCTCTCCCCATCAACTCCCCTCCCCTCAACTCCTCCAACTCTTCTCCTCCCTTAACTACCAAATCAGGTGCTGGTGCCACTATAGAACTCTCAAATGTTAGTCTGGATCCCTGGTTCTCAATCTAATATCGTGATATTGCACACCCCTATTTGAGCCCAAATATTTATGTCTATTATGCAATTTTAGAAATGCATGAAAAAAGTGCAATTTAAGCCATTTCACAGTGTAGAAAAATCAATAGTTTTAGCGAGAGTTATACTTATCCAACTTATAACACCCTCACAGAAACCTTCAACTCTGCCCTCTTGAGGTTAGAGAGGTCAGCGTCCAGATCGACTCACCCTGAGGCCAAGAGGTCAGTGACGGGGTTCCAGGCACAGATGAAGACCTCTGACTCGTGACCCCGCAACACCGTGGCTTTACTGGCAGGAATCTGGACCTCACCATCCACCTCCATGGCCTCCACATGGTTATCTGACAAGAGAGGAAAGGCAGCTCGGAATTACAAACACACTTCAGCAGTTCTTACCCATAGTGCAAGGCAAACCTGTGCACCTTTTAGAACTGAACCGATGCATTTATTTTTTTTTAAATGTATATGCATTTAAAGTGACCCTTTTATGTAATTTTAAAGGTTCCTAATACAATCGGTTTACATGCATTTTTCTGTTGAGTAAATGACTTACTGAGGGCATGGGTGCCGTTCTCGTCTCCATTGAGTGCTGTTTCTCCGTTCTTCGTGGCGTGGGACTGAACGACTGTCGAGTTGGCGGAGCTGGTGGCTTGCTGTTGCTGTTGCTGGGCGAGTTTGTCTCTGAACGCCTGCTTTCTGGTGTGAACCACGTCTGGCATCACGGCATCGATGAGCGACAGAGACTCTATCGGCCGACCGTCAAACACCGTGCCATCCTTAAAGATTCATCGACAACATTAAAATGAAAAACAAACCAACAGAAGCAGTTCATC
The DNA here is from genome assembly GCA_037950675.1 of Hypophthalmichthys molitrix. Taxonomy (NCBI): domain Eukaryota; kingdom Metazoa; phylum Chordata; class Actinopteri; order Cypriniformes; family Xenocyprididae; genus Hypophthalmichthys; species Hypophthalmichthys molitrix. The sequence goes on along the minus strand of CM075500.1, from coordinate 36,292,647 downwards.
TAGAGCAAAAGATCCTTTTGGAAGTATTTTGATTTCTTTATATTTTAGAGATTTACATAACTAGAAAAATGTATTTTCATTTTTAAAAATTCCATGACTTTAAGATTTTATTTTATATTGTCAAAACTTTAGTAAATTATTATTTATGTATTATAAATAAAATATGAATAATAATTAAAAATTCAGATAATTTCAAGCATTTAGATTAAGGCTTAAATGCTTTTTTAATATCAATGTTCAAAAGTTCAGCTCAGGATTATTATAGTTGACTAAAACTAAATCCATAAAAAACATTTTTGTTCCTTAAAATAAATGCTACGTGAAATGAAATAAAATATTTTTTATATAAATTTAATAAAATGATAAAAATAGTATCTTAATGTACTAACTAAAAAATATTTTTTTTTTTAGAAAAGAAATAAAAACATATTTAAAAAAATAGAATATAGATAATAAATAAAAATTAACACAAACATTTTCGTTCCTTAAAATAAAAATTAAATAAAATATTTTTTATATAAATTTAATAAAATGATTAAAAAAAGTCTCACTTTTATTTACATTAACTTAATGTACTAAAATATCTAAAAAATAAAAAAATATTTTTTTTTAGAAAATAAATAAATACATTTAAAAAAATAAATATAAAATAGATAATAAAAATTAACACAAAAAATAAAAACTAAAATAAAACTATTTTAGTTTCTCAATGATACTAAAACAACACTAAATTTATTATGTCATAATTGTTCATTTTTGCTTCATTTGCTCAACGAAAATTTTGCCAGAGGAGGTTAAAATGTTAAAAAGTGGCTTGACCAAGTGAACTTTAAATAAAATCCTTATTGTTTATTCCTGAATATAATTAAGATTTTGATTAAAAAAAACCTACGAAATACAAGTCTATTTATTATTATGACTTACAGCCAGTAAAAATTATTTATGCACAAATCTAGATTTTCTTGGTAAACAATATCAGTATGGTTGATGAAGATGAGCCGTCACCTCATTGATGCTGATCTCGGCCTCCACATACTGAAGTCCTTTCTGCAGGATGGAGATGAGAGCAGCAGGTGGCACTAGAGTCCCGTTGATGTTCGACTGACTGATGTGACTCTCAATGCCAAACGTGAACGCAGAGTGAGAGAAACCTGCCACACAAACAAAACACCAATGAACGAACAGTTGCTTTATTTCAACCAGTGAGTAAATCTGTGATCTGAGAAGAGATAAAACAATCCACTCACAAGCAAAAATACACCAAAGAATTTTTTTTTTATATCAAATGTAAAGGTTGATTTATTTATTTGTCCTACAAGGATATTTGTAAGGGTTATTGCGGGAAAGCAAACCTGACTCCTGCAGATATCTGTAGACCAGGAAGTTGACTTCATCACTGGTAATGCTCATCTTAGCTCACCTCAGAAGATGAGCGACACTGGAGCTCACGATCGCCCCCTACAGGAAACATGACAACACTGCATTACTCTCTTATTAATCAAATGGTCCGTTCTGAAAACGATAAGAAAAAATAACTTATTTTCATCTAGTTTCTCATTTTTCTGTTTAAGCTGATGTGCTAAAATAACAAAATAAAACCGAAATGAAAAATTAAATCAACTATAATAGTATATCAACTATAACCCACATAACCGAACCCACACAGGATGTTTACACTCATAATGTCACGCTGTTGTTCATCATATGAAGTCCAGCAAATCAGTTTATCAGATGTAATTTCTAGCGTCGTTGTTTTGGTACAGATTTACAAACGCTGTAAATGTCAACTTAATTAAGATCCTCTAACAACTAAACCCTTTTCAGCATCGCTTCTCTCCTATTGGTCATAAAGAAGGATCACAAAACTCACGGTTCGGATCATATTACGGTTTTCGAGTCATGGACTGGATCAAAAAAACAAAACAAAAAAAAACATGATCCGTTGCACCCCTAATGCCAAGTTCACGCTGCAGGATTTTAAGCCCGATTTGCAAGTTAATGAGCTCAATAATCTTTATATGTGAACTACTCAACGACGCATCAAAGACGCTCGCTGACGCATCCCCGACGCCAGAAAAATATCTAGCATACTAAATATCTGGAGCCGACATCCTGTGGTGTCACGTGTCGCGACGAGCTACAGCCAATGAGAGCATAGGCGCCGATCCCGAGCACCCGCGGAAAAACACGAGATATTCTCCATTAATTTTAACTAATAATAAAGAAAAACGATTGCAACTTTCTTTTTATTTTTATAGTTCATTTGAGGCCGTTTCTATGGCGTTATTTTAACGACAATTATCGAGAGTGCATTATTGTAATGCGAGAACACATAACGAATCTCTCCGCTCGCGCAAAAATCACTCTAGCACAAAACTGGCGCTCACAAGAATTGAAAAAGCTTTCAACCACCAGATCTTTCACGATTGACTGATGAAATAACACAGTATAGCCTCTTTTAAATTCGCTTTTGTTTCATGAGATGGCATTTTCAAGCATCCAGTTCTGTAGTTATCTTATTATTTAATTGTCATTAATTACTCACCCTCATGTCGTTCCACACCCGTAAGACCTTCATTCATCTTCAGAACACAAATTAAGATATTTTTGATGAAATCCGATGGCTCCATTGACAGCAAGATAATTAACACTTTCAGAAAACTACTAAAGACATATTTAAAACAGTTCATGTGACTACAGTGGTTTAACCTTAATATTATGAAGCGACGAGAATGTTTTTTTTTGGCGCACAAAAAGTAAACAAATAACGACTTTATTGAACAATATCTAGTGATGGGCGATCTCAAAACACTTCTTCATGAAGCTTTACGAATCAGTCGTTCGGAGCGTGAAAGTCATGTGATTTCAGTAAACGAGGCTTCGTTACATCATAAGGGTTTCGAAATTTCAATGGTTCACCACTGGGGGGCGTGACTTTGGCAGTTTAATATGTGCTTTGAACCACTGATTCGAAACAAAAGATTCGTAAAGCTTCATGAAGCAGTGTTTTGAAATCGCCCATCACTAGATATTGTAGAATAAAGTCGTTATTTTGTTTTTTTGGCGCACAAAAAGTATTCTCGTCACTTCATAACATTAAGGTTGAACCACTGTAGTCACATGATCTGTTTTAAATATGTCTTTAGCAGCTTTCTGGGCATTGAAAGTGTTAATTATCTTGCTGTCAATGGAGCCATCGGATTTCATCAAAAATATCTTAATTTGTGTTCTGAAGATGAACAAAGGTGTGGAACGACATGAGGGTGAGTAATTAATGACATTATTTTCATTTTTGGGTGAACTAACCCTTTAAATGCTTATTGTAAATAGGTATTTAATTTAGTGAACCGCTACTGATGATCAGATATCAGCGTGAGCGCGACTCCCTACAACACTCATGCATGGAATGTGTTTTTGTTTGGTTGGTTGGTAATGCATTTGCAGTCTGTGCGTATCTCTTCGCCAAACACAGAATAACGTTTGTGTAATTAATTCATCAGGCGCATCACTGAATGGAGAAAACGACAGTACTCTTGGAAAAATGAGTATGTTGTGTAAAATGTTGTGCACTTGTGTTTTACTGAGGTGAATAAAAACGTGTTTTATATTTGGTTTGTAATGTATTTGCAAGTGTGTTTCGATGTGTGTGTGGGGGGAAGTGTTCTGCATCATTTCCCGTTCCACTTCTCGCGCATGTTTTCATTAGAAAATGTGGTTTGGGTACCTGACCTTTGGGTGACAGAGTTGTCAGCTTGTGTAGTGTGTAACCACCTGTTGTGGATCATTTACGCAGTGTGAACACCACAACAAAAATTTTATTTTCTCCATATATATCTGGAAAGAGTTTTCACATTAGTTCGATAATATAGCTAATTTGCAATGAAACACATAAAATTAAAACTTAATGTAGAAATAATAATAATAAATAGATTTTTATTAAAATGAATGAACTAGAAAGTGATTTCTAGTTCAGTTTTGTGCATACAAATAAACGCACACACACGGTCTCACACACACACGGTTAATATATCGGTCACCAAACTACATCCTATGAGGAGTGATTTATTGTGTCTTTATATCTGAGCCGGTCTCTGGAGAAACTGGAATCGTCCTTGTTTGGTGGATCCCATTTGGTTAATTAGTTGACACACAACAGCCTGTGGGATACGAAAAGCCTCAAGTGGTTAAAGCTCATATAAAACAAGTCCGTAATTATCATGGGAACCTGCAGAACTCCGACTAATCCACATATCAGACTGTCTTATGACAGAAACACCAATTACACCAACGCCGATCAGGGAATTCACACACAGAAGACGGCGTCCCTGTAGTGCACCAGGATTTATTTCCTCTCAGAAGATAACTACAGTAGACGTCCGTTGAGTCGGATCCCACTGCGGGCAAGAGAAACTCCAACCGCAAGCATCATGGGAAAATATCAAGAATTCAGTCCTCTGGGATTCACTATATGTGAGCACAGTGAATTCAATGGTATTCAGAACAGAACAGAAATAAAGAATACAACTATAAAACAAATTATAGAGGCATTTCTAGTCTTAAAAAAAAGAAGTATCAGCTGTATGCAAAGTGACCCACATTTGACTTTTGACCACTGAAAATGTGTACAATTTACTCATGGAGCCGCATTGGGATCCCAGTATCTCTGGGATTGAACCCTACGGGGCCTTAAAAATGAAGATACCAAAAGAAAAGTTCGTTAAGAACCAGAAACTAAAGACATATTTAGATATCTTTATTGCTTTTTGAGTTACAGGCATGCAAACGTTGTGGGAAATAACATGAAAAGTGCCTTTTTCCCATTTTTGAACTGTCACCATTGGCATATATTGTAATAAAGATTGTAAAAGACAAAATAATTTACTAATAGATCTTCCAATCTCTGTGTAAAAGTAAAGTAATGATGCTGCCATCTTTACAAAGTCATTTCCTTTCCCTTGTAATTTGGCTTTAAATTTTAGGTAAAAAATTGGTGACCCACTCTACAAAACTGTCGATTACCAGAGGTGCAACGATACATTATTATATTGAGATATCACGACATAAAAATGAGACAATATGGATTGGTGATGTAAACGATATAATTAGCGATATAGAGTTAGTTTTATCCAAGACTCAGCTTAGTATATTTCACTCAAAAATGTAAATTCTGTCATCATGTACTCATCCTCATTTCAAAGATTTTCCATTCAACTTCCAATCGCAAATGAAGATATTTTTTATGAAACCTGAGAGATTTCTATCCCTCCATTTCAAGTCCATTCCTCTAAAACTTAAAAGATACAAAAAAAAAAAAAATGTCATAAAGGCTTTGTTTAAATAATCAATCGAGTGGTCAAATCCAAGTCTTCTGAAGAGACGCGATGGCTTTATATGATGAACCTATTTACAACGACACGCATACTGTAGAAAACACGGACGTTGGGTCTTTATCGAGGGGAACCGGTGTGATGCTAACTGCCGGTTGGCCTACAATGTGACATCATACCTGCATCACTATTACATCATCACCACAGACCAATAGTAGTTCAAAGGTGTTTCCAGCCGGAGCAAGCTTTTCCAGAAAGTTCGCTTTGGCAAGCGGTTTTGAACTGAAACAAGCCTGATTTTGTTGGAAATGAAGTCACACCAGTTCCTTGATTTCGCTTGAAGCATATCAGGGCCTTAATGTGATCATCATTACTTTCGATGAGATAAACTGCAGTAAAATTAGCACCATAGTGTGAAACGACCATCCTGTTCTCAAGGGTTCACTAAACTTCTGTCCAATTAACAACAACACACCAGTGTTAAAATCACAGCCAGTGTCCTTGAGCTGAAGACGACTGGCTTTCACTGGACAGAATTAATGGATGCATCATCTTATGTTGGAGTTCATATGCATTTCGACTGACTTTGCTGACTAATGTGCTCCAGAAATAAACCCCAGCGCTTCCTGAGGTGTGACCAAACAGAGAAGCAGAATATAAGCAGTTTCTGACTACAGGAAACAGGTTAAAACTACCCAGATTAATCAGTCACAGGCAAACTTGACAAAAAAAAAATAAACAAATGGAGCAAATAATTGCCTCTGGCAGAAGACAGGAAACTATATTTCCCATTTTCATCTAGGGAGCGATAATTAAAGTATCATAACACAAGGAAAGAAGGTGAAATGAAACAGCCTTTATAAAACATAATTAATACATTAAAATTATCAATAAAGTGCATCAGTGCCCATCCAACAATTATTTTCCCATTCATTTTTCACATAAGGATTCATCATTTAAGAGTTATAACCACGACCATAAACCAAACCGACCAGCTACGAGGTGAATCACAACATTACAAACTTTGATTTGAAGCAAAGTTTTTAAAATCGGACAGAAATACAAAGGCACAAGACTGTGAACTTAACGGCATTAGTGAAGGAAAGAACTACAATCCCATGAAGCATTGCGAATTACATCGGCAAAATAAATACAAGAAATTTACAACCTACGGTAATTTAGGATACAGAAAGAATATATTTTACGTTCATCATAAAATTACAGAGCCCCGCACATGACATGCAAGAAAAAATTTGTGTGCACGATTTACTAATTCGTTCCCTCGATTTACTAAAACGTGCGCGATTTACTGTTTCGCTCCCTCAATTTACTAAAACGTGCGCACAATTTACTATTTGTGCATGATTTATAAATTGAGGGAACAAAATAGTAAATCGCACGCACGTTTTAGTAAATCGAGGGAACGAAACAGTAAATCGCGCACGTTTTAGTAAATTGAGGGAATGAAACAGTAAATCGTGCACACGTTTTAGTAAATTGAGGGAGCGAAACAGTAAATCGCGCACGTTTTAGTAAATCGAGGGAACGAATTAGTAAATCATGAGCACGTTTTAGTAAATTGAGGGAGCGAAACAGTAAATCGTGCGCATGTTTTAGTAAATCCTTCGCACGATTTAGCCTACTATTTTTTTCCTGCATGTCATGTCCGGGGCTCCGTACAAAATACACATATTGTATTTAAGTAGTTAAATGATTACGTTTGCAGCGCTTCACTGAGTGGGCGGAGCCAGAGTTCTTTTGGCATGAATTTATTGTTGCGACTCTCTCTGATTGGTAATAATTTCTCTGCACAATAATGTAGTTTTTCACCAAGAATTTTTCTGTTAAACACGATTATGTAAAAATTATGTTGAAATAATGCAGACTGACGGCTTCAACAGACGCATGTACCATCGATTAAAAACCTCGAAGCTCACCGTAGGGATGTTTTTAACGGTTTATAAGTTATCGTTAAAAATCAATTCCCTTATGGAGAAAATTAATACAGCTTTTACAGGTCCAAAAATATATTTACAATGTTGCTTCATTTAATATTGCCAGTAAAATTACTGTGAATAAATAAATGGTGAATATTCAATACAAACTCCAACCAAGAGAATAAAAAGATGTGATAAAGAACATAGAAGTAATGAAATGGTTAACATCAGCATGTGTTAAACAAGAAATTAACACCATCCCAGTTTAATGAATAAAAAAATAGGTATAAAGGAAGGATAAAAATTGTCACAAGCACAGAGCCAAAAGAAACCACAAGAATGATTAATGTGGAAAACAGGACACATGCGAGCCCGCAGAGAGCCTGATTTTCTCCTGGCTGGTCACCTCTGACAGATGTGCTCGCAGGACCTGCAAACAGCAGCCATTTTCTCATGAGCGGTGCCGCGAGTTAAAATGCGGCAGTCATTCCCTGCGGTCACCGAAGACGGAAGATCAGACTAATGAACCCGCAAACTGACAAGTCGCCAGCGTAGCCACTTCAACGAGTCGACTTCATACGTGACGTCTGCGAGACGATTGGCTGTGAGGGAGGAATCACTTCACCGTATTTAAAGCTGGAGAAACTTAACTGATTTTACAGCCATTAAACCCTTTTAACTGCAGGAAATCACTGCAACATATAGCCTCTCAAAACTTATTGCGTTAATAAACTAGCAGCACAAAATATGATAAATTTTTAAAAAAAAGTTAAATAGAAAATAAATGTATTTATTCTTTCACCAAGTAATTTAGTTCATTAGTCTATGCTAAATAAATCAACATCTATACTAAATAAATAAAATAATAGTTCCAGGAAAAAAATAAATAAATCACAGACAATTACACAACTGGACCCAGAGCAGTGTTATTTATATTATACTTTATATATTTTATTAATATTTTGAATACTTTTATTTTATATTTTCAGTTTTCGCTTAATTTTGTTTCATTTTTATTACTGGCAGTTTTTTTTAATTCAGTTGTAGTTTTCATTTATTACAGTTAGTAATTTTAATGCTTTATTTTACGTCAGTTAGTTGCCACAGCAACATTTCTAATTTTTGGCTAGTTTAGGTTTTTTATAGTGCTGTAAAACAATTAATCGCATCCAAAATAAAAGTTTGTGTTTACATATGTGTGTGTACTGTGCATATTTATCATACCGATTTTAATAATATGATAATATTTTTACGTTTATTTGAACGATAATAACTAGGGATGCTAACAGTTAAACGCCAATTGATTAATTGTTGATAATAGTTTAACCCATAAAACTTATCGATTGATTAAGCAAGGTCATCATTAGCGTGTGTAATTTTGAGGCGTGTGCGGCTCACGCGCAAAACACGTATAACAGTGTATTAATGTCTTCAAGCTATGCAATGGATTTAGTAGGCTAGCCATTTATTTAACTAACCAAGGGTTAAAAAAAGGAACATAAAAACTACTTACTTGCGTAAACTCCACAATAATAAAATGAGTGATAATACTATAATCATCCCTACCCACTATATCCGAGATTGAACTTTCAAATGGCGTTAAATATCACTGCGTCATGATCGCGATGCGATCGGATCCGAAAGTTCTATTGCTTAAGCGAAGCAGCATGTCAATGTCACTCCGTGATCTACACATTGTCTTATGTTGTGTTTGGGCTCGTTCGAAACCGCCTGCTCTAAATAAATATATGTGATCTACTATGGTTTACTAATATTTCATGTGTATACTGTTTACACGTGCGTCAGCAACGTTTTTTCATAAGAGGTTAAGGTTAACGAATAATCGATGAATTGATTGTTAATTTAAACAATGATCAATTATGGGAATTTATGTAAATTGACATCCCTGTCCCAGAGGCCAGATGACCTAGGCTAATTTTCTTCAAATACTAAACCATCAAAAGCAGTTGTTCTGAGCGGAGAGAAAACGTAATTCGTCAGCAGAGAGATACAGAAGTAAAATAGCTGATGGCAAAGATGTTTATGACTGACTTCACCAACCTTAAAAACGTTGCCATGGAGATGCAAAAATCCTGTGCATCACGTCAACACGCAGCCGCGAGTTGCACATTACAGCCCATGCAAATACAGACACACTCCTCTCTAATGCAATATATTAGTCTAACAGTATTGTATTGTCGTGTGCATCACTGTGTATTTTATGGGACATGTTTAGCACTGGAATATCAATGTACATACACACTAGGGTACAATATCATAAAAAAAATCATAACACGCCACAGTTATTCGACAGTTTGGGGTTAAAAAAGTCTCTCCTGCTCACCAAGGCTGCATTTATTTGATTAAAAAAAATACAGTAAAATTGTGAAATATTTTTACATTTTAAAACAGCTGTTTTCTATGTGAATATATAGTAAAATGTAATTTATTCCTGTGATCAAAGCTGAATTTTCAGCATCTTATATCAGTATCAGTTTTGTTGGAACACTAAATGTATCGGTTTATATCACCAATAAAATCATCACAAACATCATCAATATTCAGTACATCATGCAGCCCTAAAAATGGGATAAAAAACAGACAAGCCTCAAGAAAACATGCAAATCATTTTGTCTGGTTTATTATCAGCATTAAACATGGAGACACTACAGTCTCTTTCTCTGTTTCAAAACTAGGCCATTCTGGCATCATTCTTTCAGACGGATTTGGATTTGGCTTTGCTCAAATCCTGGAGAAAATCCCAAGACCACAACTCTCTCACTTCAATCCTATTAACCATTAACTCAGTCAACTTGTAATGATTTACAACTCTGTGCAAATCTAAAGCTATTTATAACAGCGTGACAAGCTGTAGCGTGGGAGTGGAAGTGATCTCCATATGAAGATGAATGGAGATTAGGCGCGGGAATCATACAGAATGTAACGAATCTCATTCTCCTTAACGACTGCATTAGGCATTCCCAACTATATCTTTAAAAAAAAAACAATACTGCGTCTTTCTTTCTTAGCATACTTAATTTACATCTTACATGTAGATTCTACTTTTGTACTGCGTTTCATCTGCATAGGTGTCCTTTGCAGAGAAAGCAATCCCATAATGCACTGCAATCAGCACAGTGGGAAAAAAAGATGGACGAATACTGAGAAACATCAATAAAAAATGTTTAACAATAATACATTTTAAATGTATTCATTTTTTAAAAAACATTTATTTCTAATTTAGTACTAAATGAAATAGTGTGATGTCATATATAATTGGCTTTATATCGGCCATTAATAATGGCATTAACATACATCTAATTAAACACTAGGGTACAGTATGATCAAAATCATGTGACACCTGTTTTTGAATAACACATATAATGTGTAATTTGTATGAATACCCATTTTGTGCTAATTTTGTTCAATATTTCATAGAGCTGCACGATTCTGGATAAATTGAGAATCACGATTTTAGAGATCATGACTCTGAATAGACAATTAAACAAAATGCAATTTACTAGAGCTTCTGACAAAGTATTAATTGCTGCAGTCTATTTTTAAAAATATCTAATTTTTTTTAAAATCGGGTTTAATGAATGATTCAATGACTCACTCATATCATTCCTGGATGAATCTGTGTTTTTGAACAAATCTTTTAAATGAATGATTCAATGACTCACTCATAAAGACTTCAATTGTTTCATTCCTGGATGAATCAGCATTTTTGAACAAATCTTTTGAATGAATGATTCAATGACTCACTCATAAATCACTTGTTTCATTACTGGATGAATCGGCGTTTTTGAAGAAATCTCTTCAATGAATGATTCAATGACTCGCTCATAAAGACTTCACTTGTTTCTCTACTGGATAAATCAGAGTTTTTGAACAAATCTCTCGAATGAATGATTCAATGACTCACTCGTAAAAGCTGCGTCTCATTCCGGAGGCTGCGTCTTCCGGAGGATGCATTTAAAGGCTGCATACATCATCAAGGATGTCTTACTTAAGAAAAGTAACTAATAAAATTGACTGTTATTCCTCGTGGTGTAAAATACTGTAATTACTTTCTTACTTTGCAATCTAACAGTTACATCCTTGATGACGTATGCAGCCTTCAAATGCGACCTCCAGAGGACGCAGCCTTCAAAATGAGACACACCTAAAGACTTCACTTCTTTCATCACTGGATGAATCAATGTTTTTGAGCGAATCTCTTGAATGAATGATTCAATGATAAATCAAACAGTCACTTGTCTCCACCTACTGGTGTAACGATGTAATTGATACAATCATTATTCGAAGCATCAAGTTACTTTCAAAAGGTGATTTGCTCTATTTTTGATCTCTACTGTAGACATCAGTGTTTATATCCGAACTATAAACTTTTATCCAGTACTTCCGTGATAATCTGAATGTTTGTAAGACTGTTTCATAACAACGCAGATCTGAATGTTCGCTGCGATCGTACTTGTCAAAGCTTTAATAGACAAGAGACGAATCGCTGTCATTTAGGAAAAAGACTGCGTGGGTGTTTGAATCGAGATCACAAACTTGATTAAACTAATCCAAATATTTAGAAACGAGCTGTACTGTTGTACAGTACGCCAACAAAAACAGATGCTGTGATGGAAATTACACACGCAGCAAGGTCAGCGATCAGATCTGGACACAGACCACAAATCACGTCTCATAAATGAAAAGCCTACAAACTAAAAACTAATGTTCCCTCATAGACCAGTTGATGCGGTCATGTGATTCAAGCAGCTAAATCACTGATATCAACAAGTGATGTAAGAATCCTGAGTACAGTATGTACTTAGTATGTACTGTTAAATCATTTCTCCTGTAGAATAACAACACGGTTTAAACCAATAAAGTATTATATTTGATACTCACATATAAAAAGATGTCTAATAAACTGTTCCATAAAAAAATTCTGATTATTATTTAATTTGTCTTGGTTTACTGATCAACCTAGAATCATTTTCCTTTCTGCATTTGAGAACAAGACTCAAAAAATGTGTCACGTGGTCACTACTTTATGTTTTAAGCGTATGTGCGTTTCTCACTGCAGTAATTAGCACAACTAACATTTGAAGTACACTAACTATCTGCTAGTAGACACCGGATCGGCCCCTCCCCCACCCGCCTCATCCTGAAGCATGTGCTGCTGCATCTGGCGGCTTCTTTCAGCGTGTATTAAGACAAAAACAACAAGAAATGAGCTCTTTTGAGTGTCCATCACTTTCTGAGGTGGTCAACAAACACATGCCACCGTGGAATTAAGACTTTAGAGGCGTTAGAGGTGAGTGGGAAAGTTCAAACATGCGTGTGTTGAGCAGCGGCACATTCAGTAGTTTCTTCACAAAGATTTCCAAGCACAAATAATCCACACAGAAAAAGTTCAAATGAATGAAATATCGCTTGTTCTTCTTACCGCCAAGATTCAAGTCGCCGCTTCTCTTTCACTTCCACTAGGAAAACACCATCCAACTTCACTGCGACTTTACACCCATCTTCAGTCAGATTTCCCCTCAGCGGTTGGGATCGTTATCGGCGGTATTCCGTTAAAAGATCGATGTGGAACAACAGTCGAGGTCTCATGTGCCAAAGTTCACGTTTAAATGTCGATCATGTGTGTTTTTAGACAAGTTTCCTGTGTGTTTCTCACAGAATGGAGCGTCGGAAGACAGACGGCAGCGCACACACTTACTACAGCCGAGAGAGAGAGGCGGGCTGTGTTCACTCACCTACTGAGCTCCCTAACTAGACAGCGAGTATGTTCTCAGTAGCACACTAGCGTAGTATTCTTAGGCTACTATTTCTGTAGTACATAATATTTATATTGAACACAGTAAATAGGCGTTTTTACAGAAAATTGAATAAAAGATACAAAATTATATTCTTTTATTTTAAACAGTAAAACATTTTAAATAAAAATGCTAAATTATTATTTTTATTAAGAAGTAACGCATTTTTTTTTTATAGGAAATTGGATGAAAATACAAAATTGTATATATTTTTATTACAAACAGCAAAACATTTTTTATGGAATATGTAACTAAAATGCTAATTTATTCATTTTTTTATTTTAAACAGTAAAGCAATTTTGATATAACATTGCTTAAAAACGCTATATATATATAACAATTAAAAATGCGAACTATTTATTTAAATTTTTTAAATAGTAAGGCTTTTTATATACAAATTTGAATACAAAAGTACAAAATTATATATTTTAAATTAAATTAAAAAAATTTATAGAAAATTGAATAAAAATGCAAAATTATATATATATATTTATTTTAAACAGTAAAGCATTCTTTTATGGAAAATTTAATTAAAAATACTATTTTTTTATTTTAAACAGTAAATCAATTTTATAGAGCACTGAATTAAAAATACTATATATATTAAACAGTAAAGCATTTTTTTATACAAAATTAAATTAAAAATGCTAATTATTTATTTACATTTTTAAATAGTAAGGCTTTTTTATATACAAATTTGAATTAAAAATACAAAATTATATATTTTAAATTAAATAGTCAGGCTTTTTATACAAAACTTAATAAAAATGCAAAATTATTATTTTTTTAATTTTAAATAGTAAGGCTTTTTTTGCATTAAAAATGCAAAATTATATTTTATTATATATAGATATGACTTGGGTCCCTTCTTTAACATGCATTTGTGGGTTTTTTCACCTGTTTTATCGCCCAGAAAATTGTGTGTCTGATCACTTAATAAACTACCAAAACATCTATGTATATATATGTATTGAGCAATGCACCAATCAAAAAAAAAAAAAATGCAATTTATGCAAATTACCATTTTATTACTTCTCATTGTTGACTTGTTTTATATAGTCATAAAGTGATTTTGCAATAAATAATATTGAAATAAATCAATATTAGGTTTGCTTCCATGCTGTCTAGGTAGGGAGCTCACTAGGTATTGAGCCGCAGCCACAGAGAATGGGGGGAGGGGGGGCGTTTTGCACTTTGTGACCCACAATGGAAAAATGAGCAGCTGACCTTAAACCTGCTTATTCAACAACACAAAATCAGAACATCCACTGTGAAATAACACTGTCTTCGCCATCTTGTGCCTCTCATGGTTAAATTCTTCATAACCGTAAATGAACCATGTGACCGATAAATGCCCTGTCATAAAGCCCAGATTTACGTGGGAAAGATAAGCTGTTATCGCTTGTTTCTTTATCACATTGTGTCTGGTGAGAACCTGGTGTAATGATTATATTTAGGCTTTATTATTTTATTATAATACAATAATTTAATGAACTAGTGTTGCCAGAACATTCCACATGATCTCCTGAGACAACAAAGAAAATGGAACGTGTCTTTCTTTCATTTTTAACGTTATATTCACTTCACAGTGTGTTTCACTTAATGTTTGACTTTTGTTTGTCGGCGCTGAATGAGATTATCTGGAGATAATCACACTTCTGTAGTTGTTATGACGCAACGTTACCGCAGACACACACGTCTCCCTCCCTCTTTTGCGCCTGGAAGGTCACACACTGGCTGATTAATTCTCTTTTCGCGCTGCACAGTCATTCACATTCGGAAAGTAAATAACAAGACAGGAGTACATTAGTGTGACACATTCCTGTGACGGCCGTAAATACTGAAGTACCCGCGCAACTGTTTACAAAAATAATAGATGCATATCTATGCTACAGTTCAAAAGTTTGGAGTCATTTTTAAAGAAATGAATACTTTTATTCATCAAGGATGCATTAAAGTGATCAAAAGTGACAGTAAAGCAGCAAATCATCATATTAGAATGATTTCTGAAGGATCATGTGACACTGAAGACTGGAGTAATTGGAAGTTTATTTCCTCATTCATACTTTGTAGACGCTAGTTGTTTTCATCTAGCAGTATTGGTTGGTAATAATAATACATTTCAATATTTGATATCTGATTTTATTTTTATAATAAACAAGCGGTGTTAAATATGTGTTTCTCAGCTGTGTTGTGTATGCTGTTGTTCCCTAACTAGTGTGCATTCACAGCAGGTTGCAGTCTCTTGCATCAGTGAGAGAAAACCTTGCACTATGATCTCTTCTGTCTCAGACAAACACCAATCACTGTTAAAGGAGTTCACCCGAAAATGACTATAAAAACCGTGTCCTCATGTGCAGTTATTGGTAACACTTCACAACAAGGTTTCAAGTGTTAACATTGATTAACTACATTAGTTAACATAGTACTAGTAACGAGTACTGTTTTTATGCTACTTATAAAAATGCACAGTATTCGAAATCTTCTGAAGCTTTATGTGAGGAACAGAGTGAAATTTAATAATTAATAATCTTCATTCTGCATATTTAAACTTATTCAAACCATGACGAAATGACGTCAGACCTGCAGGATCCATCTGTTTTTCTTAGGGTACGTTTACGACAACGATGTACTAAAACGGAATTGTTTTTCCTTGCATTTCGCACATAGACGACAACATTGTCAAAATGATCCCCGTTCACACGGATCTGTGAAAACGACTAAAATCGCTGTATTCTGCTGTCAGGCCAGTAGATGGCGATGTCACTTTGTAAATAAACACTACACTCCTGTAGACTGAACACGTAATACACGTGCGTGACGTCAGCGTTTTCACAAATTCACGTTTTTGTCGTTTACATCGAGACGATAATGGTATCATTTTTAAAAACTTGCACTTTGAAACACATTTTCAAGTTTGCGTTTTTTAGGCCTCCAAAACGCTATTGTCGTGCAAATGAACGGCCAAAACGTAGTAGTTTATGACAGCGCTGTACTTAAAAACAGAAACATTTTTCCTTTGCACTTTTTGCGTACAGACGGCAACTTGGTCAAAATGATCCCCGTTCACACGGATCCGCGAAAACGACTAAAAACTATGTATTCTGCTGTCAGGCCAGTGGATGGCGATGTCACTTTGTAAAGAAACACAAGTGCCTATAGACTGAACACGTAACACGCATGTGTATGATGTCATCGTTGTCACAAATTCACGTTTTTGTAGTTTACACGAAGATGATAACAGTATCTTTTAATAACGGTATTGTTTCTTTGGGTACGTTTTTGACAATGATGTACTTAAAAACAAACATTTTTCGCGTACAGACAACAATGTTGTCAAAACGATCCCCGTTCACACGGATCCGTGAAAACGACTAAAAACGCTGTATTCTGCTGTCAGGCCAGTAGATGGCGATGTCACTACGTAAAGAAACATACGTGCCTATAAACTGAACACGTAACACCCATGCACATGACTTCACCGTTTTCACAAATTCACGCTTTTGTAGTTTACATGGAGACGATAATGGTATAATTTTTAAAAACTTGTACTTTAAAACACATTTTCAAGTTTGTGTTTTTTTAGGCCCCCAAAACGCTGTTGTCGTGCAAATGAACGGCCAAAACATAGTAGTTTACATGGAGACGATAACGGTATCGTTTGAAAATGGTATTATTTCTTAAGGTACGTTTAGGGTACGTTTATGACAATGATGTACTTAAAAACTGAAACATTTTTCCTTTGGGTTTTTGTCATACAGACGACAACATTGTCAAAACGATCCTCGTTCACACGGATCCGTATAAACGACTAAAAACGCTGTATTCTGCTGTCAGGCCAGTAGATGGCGATGTCACTTCGTAAAGAAACATGCATACGTGCCTATAAACTGAACACGTAACACGCATGCACATGACGTCACCGTTTTCACAAATTCACATTTTTGTAGTTTACATGGAGATGATAATGGTATCGTTTGATAATGGTATTGTTTCTTACTATGCGTTCACAACGCCGGTGGTGAAAGAGCCTTGGCTGCCCTGCCAACAACGCTGTACTATGCGTTCAAACCGCCGCTGGCAGGAGGGACAAAGTAAATGACAACTTGTGGCAACCAATCAGAATCCTTTCAAGCAAGGACCTCTACATCCCGATTGGTTGCCGCTGAACCGCATCATAGCTCATTACCATAAAGTTGACCTGACTTCAACTCTCCAAGATGCGTTGCGCCGCTCGCGGCCGGAGCTCACGTTGAAAATGAATGGATAGGATACGTTTATGACAATTATGTACTTAAAAACAGAAACATTTTTCTTTTGTGTTTTTCACGTACTGACGCCAACGTTTATCACTTTGTAAAGAAACACTGCGCGCCTATAGATTGAACACGTAACACGCATGTGAATGACGTCAGTTTTCATTTTTACGAAAATGGTTTTGTTTTCAAAAACTCGCACTTTGAAACACATTTTCAAGTTTGTGTTTTCAGGCCCCCAAAGCGCTGTTGTCGTGCAAATGAACGGCCAAAACGCATAAAAAGTTTCCGTTTTTTAGTTGAAAATTTTGTCACGTAAACGGATGCAAATGAGATTTCAAAGCTTTAGTAGAAGAAGATACACTCTAAAAAATTATTCTTTTTTTTTTTGTACTTGGAAATAAATATTATTGCATTATGGCATTAGATGGCATTTCTTAATTAATTGTGAAATTTACTTTATCAGTTTCTGAGTGAAAAGTGTTTCTACACCAACCTTGCTGAGTAGCATATCATGTGACTTGGAATGTAGTGTTACTTTCGCCCTATTTAGATCTTGACGGATGTGGTTAATGATGAGAGACAGAGTGTTTGTTTCAGTGTTTTGTAATGTGTGTGTGTTTGCAGTGCTCATCATTTAGCGGGCGTACGGTAGGAGCGAGCGCTGACCTCCTAACAAAGAACAGGTTCAATCTGCCTCCCCCACCCGCCCCACCAGGGTCATGTGACCTGCAGCAGTGGGGGAAGGGCGGCTGCAGTCAGTCACAGTCAGTATGGAGAGTTTGTGTCGTCTGTGATACTGTACTTCCCCTCCCCCACTGCAGTCTGCAACAGTGTGCGCACTAGAGACACACACACACACACACACACACAAACGCACACACACACACACACACACACACACACACAATGCTGTATGATGATGTTACATCATTGATCTGCTATGTGTGTCAGGGAACATGTGCTGTATGGCACAGGTTTTCAGGGAGTGCTGAAGGGTTTGTAGAAATGTTTAGAGAAAATAAAAACTGTAAAAATAAATAAATTATAGAATAAGGTTAAAATAACTTAAAAATTAGAAAATAAGGTTAAAACACAAGATAAAAATAAAATAAGTAAATAATGATTAAATAAAACAATATTTAATACAATTTTTATTTAAAAAATAATTAAAATAATTTAAAAATAATTAAAATTGTATATAAATAGTTGTACTTATTTAAACACATAGATAAAAATGCATTAAAATAAATTAAAAATGCATTAAAATAAGTAAATAAATTAATTAATAAACATTAGATTAAAATAAGTAAATAAATTAGAAATAAATAAGATTAAAGTAAATACATAATATGAATAAATATAAATGAAACAAATTAAAATAGTAAATAAATAAATTAAAATTGTATATAAATAAATAATTGTATTTATGTAAATACATGAAATACATTCAAATAAATAAACAATACAATAAAATACATTTAAATAAGTTAATTAATAAACATTGCATTAAAATAACAAATAGATTAAAATAAGAAAAACAAGTAAATGAATAAATATAAATAAAATTTAAGCAAATAAATAAAATGAATAAATGAAACAAAATAATATGAATGAATAAATAAATAAAATATGTATAAATGTATATAAATAAAACATTTATTTTTTAAATACATAAATAAAATTATATTCAAATAAATAAAAAATACAATAAAATAATTAATTAATAACAAATAGATTAAAATAAGTAAATAAATGAAGTAAATTAATAAATAAAAATATTTAAATAAATAAATAAGATTAAAATAAATAAAAAAAAAACATTTAAATTAAGAAACTAAATGAGTAAATAAATAACTAAAATTGTTTATAAATCATTTTAAATAAAAAAATATATACATAAAAATAGATTAACATTAATAAATAAAAAATAGATTTAAAAAATATTAAAATAAGTAAATGAGCAAATGATCTGACTCTTCCTGACTGTAAAAATTAGTTTTTTTAATTAAAAAAACAAACTAATTTTTGCAAGGTATTTTTGAGGCCTTCATATCTTTTGTTGTTGATGTCAAAAGTTGTGTGTCCAAATAAACTCACCAGATGTCAACATGGACAGAAACTGTAGTGCTCGAAAACGTTATAAACATTTGGCTGAACTTGGTTTCTGTGGTTCAGAAGCACCGATCACACATTTCACACTAAACGCATCGATGTTTCACATGTTGACTGGTGCGGAGGAGAGCGCTGAACTTTGCCACTGTAGTGTACGCTAGTTTCCATGACAACGAGCTATAAAAGGAGGCGGGAAGCTTCTAGACAGTTGTGAGGGATTCAAAGGTCAGGAGCTTCGTGAACTTTGACCTCAGAGCGTTTGGAGCAGCTTCACGTCTGTGTGACCTCGCTTCGACAAGTGCCTCGTGTCTGCACAGAAATGATTTAACTTTAGTGTAGTTTTAACTTGTCATTCTGGTTCATTTTCTGTTAAAAGTGTGACTGCAAAATCAAAGAAATAATAAATCAGTTAATTCATATTAGTTTATACGGGTGAAATAATTATAAATGGCACTTTAATGATCAGAAGATCTCTATACAGTTTAAAGATCGATCTAGTGTTATTTTAGTGTCATTGAGATACTATTAGAGTTTTTATTAGTATTTTGAATTAGCTTTTATTTTTATATTATTTTGTTGTGTTTTTTTTCTTTCTAAATATCTCTATATAGTTTTTATTTATTTTTATTTCAGTTTTTAGTACATCAAGTTGCCTTAGGAACTAGCTGAAATAAATAAGTTTATGGGTTTTTTATATTTTATTTTAGATAACAATTTTATTTTATTTTATTTTTTAATTTAATTTAATGGTTTTAGTTTTAGTTTAATTGGTTTTACATGAAAAATAAGTTAATTAATAACATTTTAAAATAATAACAAATACATTAAAGTAAGTAAATGAATAAATATATTTAAATAAATAAATTGGATTAAAGTAAATAATATGAATATATTAAACAATAATATGAATAAAATTATTTAAATAAATAAATAAAATTACATTCACATAAATAAAACACATGAATTAATTATTTAGTAAAAATGGATTAAAATAAGTAAATAAATACGTAAAATATATTAAAATTAATTAATTAATTTAAGTAAATAATAAAAAAATTGTATAAATAAAAAAATATTTATTAAAATAAATACATAAATAAAATTACATTCACATAAATAAAACATACATTAATTAATTAGTAAAAAATTGATTGAAATAATAACAAATAGATTAAATTAAGTAAATTAAATGAGTAAGTAAATTAAATTAATAAAAAAAATTGAATAAATGAAAACAGTTTAAAATAAATAACTAAATGAGTAAATAAATAACAAAATAAATCATTTTAATTTTAAAAAATAAATAAAAATATATTAAAATAAATCAATTAATAAATAGTTCAAAAAGATTTAATTATAAAATATTAAAATATGTAAATAAATAAATAAATAACAGTACAGCACTAATGAGTAGAAAAAAAACTTCCCAAATATTATTTTGACATTTATAATGTTAATTTATATAATAAAAAGTTTTATAACGTTAACCTGTTTGAATCAGTCGGTATGAAAATTTTAATATTAATGTTATTTATTTGATGAAAAATACAGTAAAAATAGTGAAATATTATTAAAATGTAAGTCAGCTGTTTTCTATGTGAATATATAGTAAAGTGTAATTTATTCCTGTGATCAAAGCTGAATTTTCAGCATCATTACTCCAGTCTTCAGTGTCACATGATCCTTCAGAAATCATTCTAATATGATGATTTGCTGATAAATTGATAATTTCATGTAATCTTAGAATAAGGTTTTAATCTCTCCATTTTGTGATCATATGATGTCCATGAGGGGCTGAATTTGAAATGAAAAGTTGAAGTTTCTTCTGTAAATGATGTGATGCATCGCCATCTAGTGGCCTTTAAAGCTTCTACATGCTCTTATCACCATAAAATCAGCCTTTACAAGATAAGTAGATTATGGTGTGTATTTATTAAATTATTTATTTATAGCTGCAGTCGAGGGTTAACTTCATTATGACTCTTTCACACATGTTCAAACTGAAAACCTCTTTTTAGGTTTTTAAGATCACAAGAAACATAAATCCATTTTTTTGATGGCTAGTATATTTATAGTTATATGTGGAGTTCCATTAAAACACTGACTGAGCGTTAGAAAAACATTTACAGTGATAAAAGAACGCGTCAGGTGACCACAAGCTCAAAATAGGGAATATTGGGAATTCTGTTGGGATTTCCTCCGTCTGAAGAGATATTGTGCAGTGAGAGGTTATATTTCCTCTCGCCGCTTCACAAAGCTTTAATACTTTTTCCCACTTACTGTTTTATGAAGAGTAAATATTTGCAAAGTGGATGCTGGAAAAAAGTGCACAAATATTGATAAAGAGTGTCAGAAACAGAGACGGTAATGTCCAGCTCAGATTCTGTAATTTACAGAATAAACCGTTTTTGGTCCCCATTGACTTCCATATGAGAAAAATACTATGGAAGTCAATGGGGACCAAAAACCAGCATTCTTCAAAATATCTTCTTGCATTAAAAGAAAACCATCAAAATCTGTTTTGGATGTTTTTGAAGGTAAAAACCCCAGAGAATGTGTTTGGTTGACCTACTTCACTCATGAAGTGTTTCATATTGTTTTATAGATCGGATCCGACCGCACCGAGATGATCTGAGGAATTCTGTGCCCGGACTTCTCTTCCGCTGCGACTCGACTTCCTTCAGTTGTTTTGTTTGTTGTTTTATCCTTTGATCCAGTGCAGGTGGACCAAACAATGAACACACCTGCAGATGATGGTCATGTGATCAGAGACGCCACGGGTTCGTAAATATGGGCGGGAGTCTGTTGCCAGGAGACCGCTGAACAAATAAGGGTGAGCGTGAAGTCGACATGGATGAACTTTGGTTTACTGTACACTCTCTTAAAAATAAAAACTACAAAAAAGAGTTTTCTCAGTGATGCCATAGAAGAACATTTTAATGAACAGTTCTTAAAAGAACCTTTTTTTTCTCCCCAAAATTATATGAATAAATAAAATAATATAAATAAATGAAAAAATTAAATAAAAATAGACTAAAACAAGTTGGCAAATAAATAAAAATTGTATATAAATAGTTTTATATATAAGTTTTAAATACTTAAAAAGTTAAATAACTTTTTATTTTAAAATAAATAAAAATAGATTTAAATATGTAAATAAATTAATTAATAAAACTAGTTTAAAATAAATAAAAAATAGATTAAAACAAGTAAATAAACAAATAAATTAATAAATAATAATATTTAAATAAATCAATAAAAGTTTCAAATAAGTTACTAAATTAGTAAGTAAATAGGAATTGCCTATAAATAAATACTTTTATTATAATTTTTAAAAATAAATAAATAGAAATAGATTAAAATATGTAAATACATTTTTTAAAAATAAATAAAAAATAGATTAAAATAAGTAAATAAACAAATTAATAAAAATTAAATAAATTAATAAACATTTTAAAGTTTTTTTTTAAATGACTAAATTAGTAAGTAAATAGAAATAAAAATTTATTTTTAAAAAATACATTTTTAAAAATGAATAAAATACATTAATTAATTAATAAAACTAGATTAAAACAAGTAAATAAACAAATAAATTAATAAAGAAGTTTAAAGTAAGTTAATAAGTAAATAAATAGAAACTGTCTATAAATAAATATTTTTATTTTTTAAATTAATAAAAGTATATTAAAATATGTACATACATAAACTAATATTTTTAAAAACTAATTCGAATGAATAAACAATAGATTAAAATAAGTAAATAAACAAGTCTGTAAATAAATAAATAAATAAATAAAAATATTTAAATAGATAAATACATTAAATTGTTTAAAATTAGTAAATAAATAAATTATTTAATTGTATATATATATATTGTATATAAATAAATAATTTTATTTTTCAAATAAAAGAAGATTAAAATAAGTAAATACATAAGAAATAGAGAATTTGAAAGTGTGAATTTGAGAACTTTTTTTAGTTTTGTCAATCCAAGAACATTGCAAAAATTAATAGGATAAACACAGTAAATTAAGTTTAGTTTACTAATATCAAAAATAGTGGTGTATTATATTATTCACCTAATCATAGTTGTTGCGTTGCATTTAATCTATCCTGATTTAAATGTAAAAATCATTGCAATGCAGTCATTTAAGTTTACACTGCAAAAAAATGATGTTCTTCCTCAGTGTTTCTGTCTTGTTTTCCAGCACAAATATCTAAACATTCTGAAATCAAGATACATTTACTGGAGAAGCAAAATGATTGAAGATATTAAAAACTGATCAAAATTAAGTGAGTTCATAATTAAATCAAGAAGAAAAATTTTCCAATAGAGTCAGGAAAAACATCTAGTTTTCGCTTTGAATTAAGTTTATTTTTCTGATCCCGCTGACAGATATTTGTTCTAGTTTTAAGCACAAACTCAATCTTTTTAGAAAACAATCTGTCTTTGTATTGTACATCTGTGGCGTTTGGCAGAATAATAGTAGCAGCATTTACACCGAAACGCAAAATATTATGCTGAAATTGTTAAAGTACGAATGAAAATTCAGAATGAATTCCAGATGCTGGGAAACGTCTGCCGGCGACTGATCGGCTCTAGAGGCGAAAGGTTAACCGTCCTTGAGAAGCGTAAGGAAAACTGCCACATAAATGGGGTCAACGTGGACATCAGGGACTCATTTTTGCCTTTTGAGGGGTTCAAATATGTGGCATGAATTTTTCTTCCTGTTGCTTCATTTGATGTGCAGATGGCCATTATTCCCAGATGTCTGCTATTTTCCCAATGACAATTTGTGGGTTATTGTTGAAAGTTATTGTGTTTGATTACCTTCACTTCCTTTACTAGTTAAACATGGAATGAGAATGTGATGGATTCTGGTTCCAATTTTAATTCACTTCCTCAGGCATTACATTAATTGAGACTTTTTAGGAGAAACAGAATCAGTCTTAAAGACTAAACAATATTGTTGAATATTTTTGGCTCTGTGACAAGTTGCTTTGAATAGTAGCATCTGCTAAAGGCATAAATGTAAAAGTAAACAAAAATACTTTGTTCAAATGTAAATTCAGTCATTTACTCATGTCAATATATGTCTGTATTTTGTCAAGTCAAGTTTATTTATATTTATTTATTTTCAACAACACAGTATCATTATATTTGTCTTACAATAATTCAGATTATCACGGAAGTACTGGATAAAAGTTTATAGTTCAGATATAAACACTGATGTCTACAGTAGAGATCAAAATAGAGTAAATCACCTTTTGAAAGTAACTTGATGCTTTAAATAAAGATTGTATCAATTACATTGTTACACCAGTAGGTGGAGACAAGTGACTTTTGCAAACGTATTTGTCATTAAATCATTGTTTTATATGGAAGCTTGTTTCCGCCACTAAATGAAAAAATTAAAAAAGTAATTGTGACTTTATCTTGCGATTGCGAGTTTTTATCATGCAATTCTGACTTTATATCTCGCAATTCTGACTTTTTTTCTCAAAATTGCGAGATTTAAACACGATTGCGAGATATAAAGACAGAATTGCGAGTGATAAAGTCAGAATTGTGAGTTATAAAGTCAGAATTGTTATAAAGTCAGAATTGCGTTATATAAAGTCAGAGTTGCGAGATATAAAGTCAGAATTGTGAGATAAAGTCAGAATTGTGAGATAAAGTCAGAGTTGCGAGATATAAAGTCAGAGTTGCGAGATATAAAGTCAGAGTTGCGAGATATAAAGTCAGAATTGTGAGATAAAGTCAGAATTGTGAGATAAAGTCAGAGTTGCGAGATATAAAGTCAGAGTTGCGAGATATAAAGTCAGAGTTGCGAGATATAAAGTCAGAGTTGTGAGATATAAAGTCAGAATTGCGTGTGATAAAGTCAGAGTTGTGAGTTATAAAGTCAGAGTTGCGAGAAATAAAGTCAGAATTGCGTTATATAAAGTCAGAGTTGCGAGATATAAAGTCAGAATTGCGAGTTTTAAAGTCAGAGTTGTGAGATATAAAGTCAGAGTTGTGAGATATAAAGTCAGAGTTGTGAGATATAAAGTCAGAGTTGTGAGATATAAAGTCAGAATTGCGTGTGATAAAGTCAGAGTTGTGAGTTATAAAGTCAGAGTTGCGAGAAATAAAGTCAGAATTGCGTTATATAAAGTCAGAGTTGCGAGATATAAAGTCAGAATTGCGAGTTTTAAAGTCAGAGTTGTGAGATATAAAGTCAGAGTTGTGAGATATAAAGTCAGAGTTGTGAGATATAAAGTCAGAGTTGTGTGATATAAAGTCAGAGTTGTGAGTTATAAAGTCAGAGTTGCGAGAAATAAAGTCAGAATTGCGTTATATAAAGTCAGAGTTGCGAGATATAAAGTCAGAATTGCGAGTTTTAAAGTCAGAGTTGTGAGATATAAAGTCAGAGTTGCGAGATATAAAGTTAGAGTTGCGAGAAATAAAGTCAGAATTGCGTGATATAAAGTCAGAATTGCGAGATATAAAGTCAGAGTTGCGAGATATAAAGTCAGAGTTGCGAGATATAAAGTCAGAGTTGCGAGATATAAAGTCAGAGTTGCGAGATATAAAGTCAGAGTTGTGAGATATGACTTTTTTCTCAGAATTGATGCTGACTTTATATATAGAAAAAAAGTCAGAATTGTGAGATAAAAAATAATAAAGGTAATTGTGACTTTTTGTTTCATTGTGGAAACAAATGTCCATAGTTTCAAATTCATTCAAATTCATTTAATATTTTTTAAATAGACTGCAAAATTAACATTTTGTCTCATGTTATTTTGTTTAGTTGTCTATTCAGAATCGTGATCTCTATTTGAAACAAAAAAATTGTGATTCTCAAATTCGTGCAGCTCTATCTGAAGCGAGATTTGCTTTCCTCCAACTTTGCAACCAAAAGCATGATGGGAAATGACTTGCTGATGTTACACACATTAGTCTATTAATTCTAATGCCATTTTTAAAAAAATGTGTGAACACTCCCTGCATGTAAAACAGCTGTATGTCAAAAGCACCAACTTCATCTGCTTCTGCTTTCACAGATTGCCCGCTGGTTTCTGACGCTGCTCTTGTCTACTTTTAAGGCAAGACGCTTGGCATCTAAATCTGTGAGTGTTTTTGACCGTTTCATTACGCAGAACCAGCTCACAAGCATCATTTGTTCACAGGGAAATGTGTGTTTTCATATTTACAGACGTAAACAATAGTTGCCAGGCGAGACGCAGGGTCATTACCATGAAGTGAGCCAGAGAACCACCTTTCCCTGCATAAACATCCTTACTTGGCCGTGACACTCACTTTAAATGTTCGCCGTTAGCTGACGTCATAAAATGCTGGAGATGCATGACCTTTTTAGGCCTAAATTTAAGATGCATGCATTTGGATTACAAAGTTTGGTAACACTTTAGCCTACTTAAAGCCTTTATGTATAATGCAGTATAAAGATATTCATATTGTAGGCCTACTCTATAATGCATTATATATTTTCATAAATAATTGTAGTTAAAATGCATTATATTCCTTGTTACATCTGAAATTGGTTGTCATGAGTTTCAATGCATTATACTTTCTAAAGGTGTAACAATGAATAGATAAGCATTATAATGTTATTCATGAGGTGCATAATTAATGCATTAAAATACTTCATAATGCATTATATATAAAGACTTTTAGTGTTGAGGCTGCATTCGACACTATCGACCACAATTTCAGTTTGTAGTAGTAAACGAAGAGATTTCATATCGATCACAGGTTCAATATGGAGTACCGCAAGGCTCAGTACTAGGACCGTTGCTTTTCACTCTGTACATGCTACCCTTGGGAGATATCATTAGGAAGCATGGCGTTAGTTTTCACTGTTACGCTGATGATACTCAGCTCTATATTTCTTTATGCTGTGATGCAACTTACCAAATCACAAAATTAATGTAATGCATAGCTGATATAAAAAATTGGGTGACTTGTAATTTCTAGGGCTGGGACAATACTATTGTTGCATCGCGATTCGTGGATTGTTTCTGATATTTTCCAAATGCATCGCAAATCGATTCTGAGCTTAGTTTTTAACAGCAGATGGCGCTCTAGGCTATTTTTTAACCGCATGCTCAAATGCTCACGAAGAAGAGCGCTCGTGCATTCGGCTTTATGATGCGAGATTAATGTAAACAGCCCACTGCAAACACCTCTGTAATTCACTTCAACCTTTTCAAACTTTATTAATGATTATTTTATAGAAGGTTTAAGTGGTGTGTGTGTAAGGAATTGGAAGGAAGCGGAGTACGGCTGTTTCTAAAGCATGCAGTGCCATCTGCTGTTGAAAACTAAGCTCAGAATCGATTCGAGAGAGAATCGCGATACATACGGAAAATATCAGAATCGATCCAGAATCATTTCTCGATTCGCGATGCATGGATGTATTGTCCCAGCCCTAGTAATTTCCTACTACTAAATTCAGAAAAAACAGAGATTCTAATTATTGGACCAAAAAACCTCCGAACGTAATAACCTAGAATACTGTCTAACGCTATTAACTAATGATTCAAATCATACTTATCTGACCGTTATCAGTTTGTAGTAGTAAACGAAGAGATGTTATATCGATCACAAGTTCAATATGGAGTACCGCAAGGCTCAGTACTAGGACCGTTGCTTTTCACTCTGTACTATTGCAGAAATCTGACCTGTTTCACTTATGCATGACATAAGTTTAAGTTTATTAGTGTTTATGTTAAAACAGTGTAATCCAAACAGATGGACATTTTACATGCATTTCAAATCTTAAATTTAGGCCTTTTTTTGAGAGAAACACTGCGACCGCACACCGTCCACATGGCGCTCGCAACACACACCATAAATCCCCGTGCACCTCAACAACACATGGCTGCAATAAGCCAACAAATTAAGCCATTACAGAAGCGTTTAAGGTACACAGACATCCGCGTTTAAAGGGTTTGAGGAGTGGCCGGCGGAGCAGCTGGGAAATGGCCCTCTTGGTCAAATCTAGAAAAAACACCAGCGTAACAAGAGCGTGAGCAGATGTGTGTGGTCAGTATGGCCTTGGCCTTGAAAACACGGATTCCTCTCGGTCCTTCATACGAGCCCGACTGCTTTCATTAGAGAGGTACGCGCTGAAATATTTGGCACAGGCGGCGGCTGGCCCGGGGCGAAGTGGTACGCCAGGCCAAATCTACTGATTATGAGTCCCAGTTTCTGTCCTGCGCTGTTTAGGAGGCATTCCCATAAAAACTCATTAGACGGTGGGCAAGAGCTGTTGCTTCTCCAGCAGCAAGAACGTGAAGTCATAACATTTTATGAACCCTTCTGGGAACTTTTTCAACTCTTTGCAATGGTTATCTCCATTCGCCGTGGAGATTCGGGAGACGGTGTTGCGTGATCTGCTGTTGCTTTTTAATAAGTCTTGTAGTCATTTTTTCCACTCTACGGCTGCTTGTGACTGGTGAAATAATGCTAGACATGTTTAAAATGCTTGTAAAGCTCAGCGTTTGAAGCTCACGTGGAATGTTTCCACTAAACTAGAGAGGTTTACTCAAATTAACATCCTTGTATATCTGTAATATTTACAAACACCCATTTCAGTGTGAAAATACTCGATGCATGTGCCATAATGTTTTCACACGTTTTGCATAATTTGACCAAATTGTAAATGACGATACAAAGAATCTGTAAACACAGATATAAGTTATTTTCACACAATAAATTCTGACATGTTTATTTCACTCTTTGTTAAGATCATCATAGTTTTCATGTTGGATTTCCATTGGCAAGACTGTAGGGTCAAAATCTATTCCAAACATGATACTAAAATATGCAAATGCAGCATTATTTAATTAAATATGCACTTATTTGCACGCACTTCCAGAACAAAAATCGGAACATTGAATAAAGTCATAATTTTGAGATAAAAGTCGAAATTATGACATATGTCTTAATTATGATTTTTGTCATAATTATGACAAAAAGTTGAAATTGAGATAAAGTGGAAAGTATGACATACTAAGTCATTATGAGATTTAATAGTGAAAATAATGAAACGTCAACTTTCTATATCATAATTATTATTTTTATGGCATAATTATGACATAAAATGTCAAAATTATGACATACTAAGAGATTAAAAAGTCAAAATTCTGACATAAGTCAACTTTCTATGCCATAATTATGATTTTTATGTCATAATTATGACATAAAAAGTCAAAATTATGACATACTAAGAGATTAAAATTCGATATTGTGACACAAGTCAATTATGACAAGTTATGATTTTAATGTCATAATTTTAACTTTTCATGTTATAATTTACAAAAACATGTTTTTTTTCTCATGTGGTGGAAATAGTCTTACATGCGGTATTGACTGTGTAGAAGAGAAAAAGAAGTGTTTTCCTGTCAGAAAGCAAAACTTTCTCAATCATCCCATCTGAAGTTTCTCGCTCCCGCCCCCGCGCGGCTCGACCGCATCTACCTGCGTCTGGAGAGGCGGGGCGCGCGCCGAGCTCCACCAATGGCGCGCGCTGTCTCCGCCCCGCCGCAGCGCGAAACTTTCTTCAGTTGCAGCTGCAGTAGGAGCAGAACACACTCACTGCAGCTGCATCACTGACAGCAGGCAGGCCATCAGGCTTCACTATGTTCGCCTTCACCCTGTGGATTATAATGCTGTGGAGCGCCGCGCGCGCGGACGCGAGGAAACCGGACGAGTTCTTCAACGAGAGCGTTTACCGCGCGAGATGCGCGTCACGGTGTCTCAGCCTGCACATCACGCGCATTTCTGCTGCTTTCAAGCAGTTCCAGGTATGTTAAATTATATCATTATATCAAACAGGCGATTCATCAATATGCGTTTCAATGGAAAATTCGCATACAATTATTTCTTATGTCATCATTTCGACTTAGTATGTAATTTCTTAACTTTTAATTTATATACACAATCTTGAAATTTAGATGTTTTGCTGAAGTATGTTTTCAAATTTTCGACTGATATGTGCTTTTCAATGGCCGATATATATTCGCAAATGGAATGTACCCAGAATTTATTAAATCAAATGAATCGCTTATTTTTAATTATTATTAATAAGTATTATTATTGTCATTCTTATTGTTGTTTTACAGTATTTAAATTGACTTTAAAAATACAAAACATACACATCAGTAGATTTTGAACCTGACACACTGATGATCATCATATTGGTCTGTCGCTCATTAGTGACCTAGAAATATTACTATTAAAACTGTTTAATGACAGAAATGAAATGAACACGTATTTTACATTTACTCTAGATTCGCAGAAATCTGAAAACAGATACGGAGTACATTTTCAGTCACAATACCGGCCATTTAATCCGCTTTATCGGCCCATCATTAATTATTAATAGTTTTTTTTTTTGCTTTAAAAACGAATTAACATATAGAAATATTTAGGTTTCACGTTTAGAAAAGTTTATGACAATTAAGCACATTTCCCTTCCAAATTCATAATGTAGAAAAAATATTTTTTTCTTATTACATTTTTATTATACATATATATATTTGATCTTGATTCAAACACCCACACAATTTTATAATAGAGTAAACCACCTTTTGAAAGTACGGAGCCCTACACATGACATAAAATCGTGCGCACGTTTTAGTGAATCGAGGGAACGAAATAGTAAATCGTGCGCACGTTTTAGCGAATCGAGGGAACGAAATAGTAAATCGTGCGCACGTTTTAGCGAATCGAGGGAACGAAATAGTAAATCGTGCGCACGTTTTAGCGAATCGAGGGAATGAAATAGTAAATCATGCGCACGTTTTAGTGAATCGAGGGAACGAAATAGTAAATCGTGCGCACGTTTTAGCGAATCGAGGGAACGAAATAGTAAATCGTGCGCACGTTTTAGCGAATCGAGGGAACGAAATAGTAAATCGTGCGCACGTTTTAGCGAATCGAGGGAACGAAATAGTAAATCATGCGCACGTTTTAGCGAATCGAGGGAATGAAATAGTAAATCATGCGCACGTTTTAGCGAATCGAGGGAACGAAATAGTAAATCGTGCGCACGATTTAGTAAAATTAGGAAATAAATTAGTAATTTGTGCGCACTTGTGGGGCTCCTTATGAAAGTAACTTAAAGCTTTAAATAAAGATTGTTTTAATTACATTCTTACACCAGTAGGTGGCGACAAGTGACTGTTAAAAAATGTATTTATCATTGATTCGTTCATTCAATAGATTTGTTCAAAAATGCTGATTCATCCAGTAATGAATCAAGTGAAGTCTTTGAATCATTTATTCAACCCAATTAAAAGAAAAACAATTCTAATTTAAAATAGACTGCGGCAATTAGCATTTTGATAGAACCTTTAGTAAATTACATTTTATTTTGTTTAGTTGTCTCTTCAGAATCGTGATGTCTATTTATCCAGAATCTTACATATAAACAAAAATGGGCTGGAGATGTTTTTGATAGGAGATGATATACTTCTGATCAAGTTTAGAAATTATTACTGAAAATCATCGGTTTATAAGTTAAACTGAATAGTGTGTGAACTGTTTGTTGTAGGTGTTAAACTGTGGTTACCTAAAGGAATTATCTGGAACTTTGTCGTTTTTGTGCAGTAAAACAGATGATTCCTCAGTGAATCTTATATTGTTGTTTTGTCAGAAGTCATGCATCTACAGAATATTTGTTTCCTAAGAAACATATTCCTTCTCCTTCTAAGCGTTCCTCATTGTGTTTCACTGCTTGCGTCTGGAGGAGCACAAGTGTGTTCAAGGTTAATGCATGCATCTTATGCGTGAAACTGGCCATGCAACCAAAACAAGCTGACATCCATCCGAGGAGAACTGCGCTCGTGACGGTTTATGATGTTCTTGAAAGAAACGTCGAGCCATTTGGCAGGGATGAAGCGGAACTGCAGCCGTTAATGATTTGAGGGGAACATCTCTCTTAACTTCAAAAGGGAAGTATAGAGAAAGCTCGTGAATTTGTGATTCTCTGTGGCTTTTGTCTCCAGAGGAAGTGCCATGACAGGCTGAGCTTGATAAAGGGCTGGTTGAACTGGCTGGGAAGCTCCAGGAATAGAAAGCGATTGTTGTTGGTGCTCCATAAAGAGTGTCCAGAGGCCGTGTGTGTGTGTGTGTGTGTGTGTGTGTGATCACAGGTCTTTCATGTGAAAATGGGAGGTCTGGTCAGCTGCAAAAACATGCAGCCCCCCTCTGAACTCGCCTGGTGACCAAATGCCAGTGTCACACTCCACACTGAGCCTGTGCAACTGCTGCGCTTCCCTTCCTCTGACGGGGAATCAGTTCATCAGTGCTGCAGTTCTGCAGGAGTTACTAGAGATTCAGCTGTTAAGAAGAGTTGATTGAATGAGGATATCAATCTATCTATCGTTCTCTCAATCCGTCCGTCCGTCCGTCGTTCTCTCCATCCATCCGTCAATCCATCCATCCATCATCCTTCTATCATTCTATCATTCTATTTATCATTTTATCTATCTATCATCCATCCATCCATCCATCCATTGTTCTATTGTTCTCTCATCCATCCATCCATCCATCTGTTGTTCTATCATTCTCTCAATCATCCATCCATCCTTCCATCCATCCATCCATCCATCCTTCTATCGTTCTACTTATCGTTCTATCCATCCATCCATCCATCCATTGTTCTATCGTTCTCTCATCCATCCATCCATCCGTCGTTCTATCATTCTCTCAATCCATCCATCCATCCATCCTTCTATCGTTCTACTTATCGTTCTATCCATCTATCCATTGTTCTAACTTTCTATCCATCCATCCATCCATCCATCCATCCATCCTTCCATCCATCATTCTATCATTCTATCCATCCATCCATTGTTCTATAGTTCTGTCATCCATCCATCCATCACTCTCAATCCATCCATCCATCCATCGTTCTATCGTTCTATTTATCGTTCTTTCTATCCATCCATCATCCACCCATCCATTGTTCTGTCGTTCTCTCATCCATCCATCCGTCGTTCTATCATTCTATCATTCCATCCATCCATCCATTGTTCTATCGTTCTCTCATCATCCATCCATCCATCCATCCGTCGTTCTATCATTCTCTAAATCCATCCATCCTTCTATCATTCTATCGTTCTTTTTATCGTTCTATCTTTCTATCATCCATCCATCCATCCTTCCATCCATCATTCTATCCATCCATCCATTGTTCTATAGTTCTGTCATCCATCCATCCATCCGTTGTTATATCATTCTCTCAATCCATCCATCCATCCATCCTTCTATCATTCTATTTATCGTTCTTTCTATCCATCCATCCATCCACCCATCCATTGTTCTATCGTTCTCTCATCCATCCATCCGTCGTTCTATCATTCTCTCAATCATCCATCCTTCCTTCCATCCTTCATTCTATCATTCCATCCATCCATCCATTGTTCTATCGTTCTCTCATCCATCATCCATCCATCCGTCGTTCTATCTTTCTCTCAATCCATCCATCCTTCTATCGTTCTATCATTCTTTTTGTCGTTCTATCTTTCTATCCATCCATCCATCCATCGTTCTATCATTCTATTTATCATTCTTTCTATCCATCCATCCTTCCATCCATCATTCTATCCATCCATCCATTGTCCTATAGTTCTGTCATCCATCCATCCGTTGTTCTATCATTCTCGCAATCCATCCATCCAACCATCCATCGTTCTATCATTCTATTTATCGTTCTTTCTATCCATCCATCCATCCGTTGTTCTATCATTCTCTCAATCCATCCATCCATCGTTCTATCGTACTATTTATCGTTCTTTCTATCCATCCATCCATCCATCCGTCGTTCTATCATTCTCTCAATCCATCCATCCATCCATCCATCCTTCTATCGTTCTATTGTTCTATTTATCGTTCTATCTTTCTATCCATCCATCCATCCATCGATCATTCTATCGTTCTATTTATCATTCTTTCTATCCATCCATTGTTCTATCGTTCTCTCATCCATCCATCCATCGATCTTTCTATCCATCCATTGTTCTATCGTTCTCTCATCCATCCATCCATCCATCCGTCGTTCTGTCATTCTCTCAATCCATCCATCCATCCATCCATCCTTCTATCGTTCTATTTATTGTTCTGTCTTTCTATCCATCCATACATCCATCCATCCTTCCATCCATCATTCTATCATACCATCCATCCATCCATCCTTCTATCGTTCTATTTATCGTTCTTTCTATCCATCCATCCATCCATCCATTGTTCTATCATTCTCTCATCCATCTATCCATCCATCCTTCTATCGTTCTATTTATTGTTCTGTCTTTCTATCCATCCATACATCCATCCATCCTTCCATCCATCATTCTATCATACCATCCATCCATCCATCCTTCTATCGTTCTATTTATCGTTCTATCTTTCTATCCATCCATCCATCCATCCATTGTTCTATCATTCTCTCATCCATCCATCCATCCATCGTTCTATTTATCGTTCTATCTTTCTATCCATCCATCCATCCATCCATTGTTCTATCATTCTCTCATCCATCTATCCATCCATCCCTCATTCTATCATTCTCTCTATCCATCCATCCATCATCTGCCATTCCAATCCATCTATCCATTCATCATCTATCTATCTATCTATCTATCTATTGCTCTATCATTCTATCATTCTATCGTTCTATCTATCATTCCATCTATCCATCCATCCTTCCATCTGATGATAGGCTGATGATATAATTTGTCATGAGTCATTTTTATTAGTATTAGTGAAGAACACAGAATGGTTTCAGACTGTTGAATCCAGTTGTATGTGGTCTCACTTGTTTATTCAAGCCGCTTTTGAAACTAAGAAAGTTTATGTCCCAAATAATAGTGTGTCAGTACAGGTCATCAAAACACGCAGTTTAATGTCCAGCGAAATTAAATGCTTTTGGACTTTTTATTGTCCTATTTGACATCTAAATAGCGTAGTATTTATGGGTGTTCGAGTATCTGCGATTCCATAACAGACAGAGGGAAACACCCGGCTGTAAATCCAGCGTCTGCGACTGCGAGCTGAAAGGGTGACTCTGTTTCGGCAGCGTGCGTTTGGAAAGCATCTGCTGTGTGTGGAATTATTTATGTGTGGATGTATTAAGCCAAAGGTGTGTCAGAGAGGTCCAGCTAGCGCATTTGACGTCGTAAAAATTATTACGTTTTAAATTAAGCCCTTCGTTCCCTCCGTTTGGCTTAATGTGCCGAGCCTGAGGGACGCGCGTTCTGATCCAAAGGAAAGACAAACATTGGAAAGAAGTTTTGCCGTGTCCCCTTGTCAAGGGCCTTTGATATGAAACAACTTGGAAAGGGAATCAAACCGCGGCAGCATGTGTGTGGTTTTTCATTAGCAAAGACATGAATGGAGTCTTGTGCAGCTTCACACACTCAAACATCCACACTTTTCAGCTGTATTTGTGTTTATCGATTACCACAGAATATGATTCGTGTTCTGATCTTTGGTCTGTTGGAGTGCTGGGTGTGTAACTGAGGATTAATGGCTCTTTAAACAACCCAAGAGTCAATCTGCTCAACCCTTCATGTCTTCACTTATTTCCACTTTACAGCCCGTCTATCTCTGGAATGTGGCATCTGTAGATGTTTTGCACCTTATGAAACGCTGATAAGAACGTCAGTTTGCTGATTTACCAGCACATTGCCCAATACTGACACAAATGTCTCATCTCATTGTTTTATTTTGCTATTTTAATGATACAGATGCTCTTAGAATTGTTATATGACTTTAAAAAAATGTTTTAAAGAATTTTGAATGTGAAAAAAGCTTTGTTGTGCAAAAAATGTTAAAAAATAAAATGACTAAAATAAATAAAATTAAAAATGGTATATTTAAAAAATAGATTAAAATAAGTTAACATATAAATAAAAAATATTTATTTAAAGATTAAAACAATTAATAAACAAGCAAACAATGCTATAATGAGTAGAAAGGTAATAATTAACTAACTATTTTCCATATATTATTTAGACATTAACTTTCCACCGTATAAATTTGGTCTTTATACATATCCCATTGAAAACCCCTACATTAAACTGGAAAGGTATGACAAAATGATGGATGACGTTCGCTTCTCTTACTCTGAGACGTCTGGTGAATGCGATGAGAGACGTATGGAATGGATTTAACCAAAAAAGAGTCTGTCTTGAAAGCGATCTGTATGCTTATGGTTTCGAGTGTTTGGAGCGCAGTGGACCTGTGTTGTGTTAAACACTTGCCCCAAAGCACCGCTCTGATTAAAGCATCTGAACAATGTAAATAAAACACAGGAGAACAGCTAAATTTGGAGCAATGTGAGAAAGAATAGTTCAAAGCGCAGACATGATCCTGTGCAGATGATGAGCTCCTCCAAAAAAAGAGTCAGAACCACCTGCTGTGTGAATTCATCATCCCGTGACATCCCATATAGAGCATCTATCTATCTATCTATCTATCTAACTATCTATCTATCTATCTAAAAGTATTGGGACACCCCTCCAAATCACTGAATTCAGGTGTTTCAATCACTTCCATGGCCACAGGTGTATAAAATCAAGCATCTAGGCATGCAGACTGCTTCTACAAACATTTGTGAAAGAATGGGTCGCTCTCAGGAGCTCGGTGAATTCAAGCGTGGTACCGTGATAGGTTGCCACCTGTGCAATTTCCAAACGAAGTCCATTCGTGAAATTTCCTCACTACTAAATATTCCATGGTCAACTGTTAGTGGTATCATAACAAAGTGGAAGCATTTGGGAACAACAGTAACTCAGCCACAAAGTGGTAGGCCACGTAAAATCACAGAGCGGCGTCAGCACATGCTGAGGCACACAGTGCACAGAAGTCACCAACTTTCTGCAGAGTCAATAGCTACAGACCTCCAAACTTTGTGTGGCCTTCAGATTAGCTCAAGAACAATGCGTAGAGAGCTTCATGGAATGGGTTTCCATGGCCGAGCAGCTGCATCCAAGCCTTACATCACCAAGTGCAATGCAAAGCGTCGGATGCAGTGGTGTAAAGCACACCGTCACTGGACTCTAGAGCAGTGGAGACGTGTTCTCTGGAGTGGCAATCCGATGGATGAGTCTGGGTTTGGCGATTGCCAGGAGAACGGGACTTGCCTGACTGCATTGAGCCAAGAGTAAAGTTTGGTGGAGGGGGATTATGGTGTGGGGTTGTTTTTCAGGGGTTGGGCTTGGACCCTTAGTTCCAGTGAAAGGAACTCTTAATGCTTCAGTATACCAAGACATTTTGGACAATTTCATGCTCCCAACTTTGTGGGAACAGTTTGGGGATGACCCCTTCCTGTTCCAGCATGACTGCGCACCAGTGCACAAAGCAAGGTCCAT
Organism: Hypophthalmichthys molitrix; assembly: GCA_037950675.1. Lineage (NCBI taxonomy): Eukaryota > Metazoa > Chordata > Actinopteri > Cypriniformes > Xenocyprididae > Hypophthalmichthys > Hypophthalmichthys molitrix. Next base: position 36,254,812 of record CM075500.1, on the reverse strand, counting down.
AAAGACATGGATGAGCGAGTTTGGTGTGGAGGAACTTGACTGGCCTGCACAGAGTCCTGACCTCAACCCGATAGAACACCTTTGGGATGAATTAGAGCGGAGACTGTGAGCCAGACCTTCTCGCCAACATCACCGCCTGAACTCACAAATGAGCTTCTAGAAGAATGGTCAAAAATTCCCATAAACACACTTCTAAACCTTGTGGAAAGCCTTCCCAGAGGCTGTTATAGCTGCAAAGGGTGGGCCAACTCCATATTAAACCCTACCGATTAAGAATGGGATGTCATTAAAGTTCATGTGCACGGAAAGGCAGGCGTCCCAAAACTTTTGGCAATATTGTGTGTGTGTATATATATATATATATATATATATATATATATATATATATATATATATATATATATATATATATATATATAATATATAGACAGACGGATAGATGGATAGAACGATAGAACGATAGAATGATAGAATGACAGATGGATAGACACAGATAGAATGAATGAGACACAATAGAACGATTAGATAGCTAGATAGAACGATAGATAGATGGATAGATAGACAGATAGATAGAATGATAGATAGATGTGATACGAATGATACAGAACAATAGAATGATAGAGCGATAGACGGATAGATAGATAGATAGATTGATATGGATAGAACGATAGATAGATAGACAGACAGATATGATACAAACAGTATAGAACAATAGAATGATAGATAGAGCGATAGACGGATAGATAGATGATGGATGGAATGATAGATAGAACGATAGATAGATAGATGGATAGAACGATAGATAGATAGACAGACAGATATGATACGAACAATATAGAACAATAGAATGATAGATAGAGCGATAGATAGATAGATAGATAGAAAGATAGAACGATAGATAGAACAACAGAGAACGATAGATGGATAGACAGACAGATAGAATGATAGATAGATAGATAGATAGATAGATAGATAGATAGACGGACAGATGATACGAACGATACAGAACAATAGAATGATAGAACAATAGATGGATAGAACGATAGAATGAGAACGATAGATAGATAGATAGAATGATAGAACGATAGAACGACAGAACGATAGATGGATAGACAGACAGATAGAATGATAGATAGAACGATAGATAGATAAATAGAATGACAGATAGATAGATGGATAGACGGATAGATAGATGGATAGACGGATAGACGGACTGATGATACGAATGATACAGAACAACAGAATGATAGATAGATGGATAGACGGATAGACGGACGGATAGATAGATGGACGGATAGATAGATGGATGGATAGAACGATAGATAGATAGATAGATAGAACAATAAATAGATAGATAGATGGACAGATATGATACGAACGATACAGAACAATAGAATGATAGAACAATAGATGGATAGAACGATAGAATGAGAACGATAGATGGATAGAATGACAGATAGATAGATGGATAGACAGATAGAATAATACAGAACAATAGAATGATAGAACAATAGATGAATAGAACAATAGATAGATAGATAGAGCGATAGATAGATAGAATGATAGATAGAAAGAGCGATAGATAGAAAGACATCTATTTATCTATCTATCGGTCTGTCTGACTATTTGTCTATCTGTATATCTATCTATCGTACTATCTATTGTTCTGTCGTTCTGTCTCTCTGTCTTTTAACTCGAGTTGTGTTGTGTTTGCTACATCAGTTTAAATCCAGCACTGAATCTCTCAGTATGTTTTCCTCTAGTGTATCTCATCCATGCTCAGATGCTGCCAGCCTCAAACTCTCTTGTAAACTGAATCTTGTTGGCTGTGTGACAGATTGCTTATGCTGCTCTATTGAAAGCTGCTTTGGATAAAAGCACCAACATGATGTAAATGTACAGTTTATCTCTAAAGACAATGTCGTGCTTAGTTCCCGTGGATGAGTTTCCTTGACGGATCACGGTTGATCCACCACCGATGCTTTAGCAAACCGATTGTAAATCTGTGAGCTTTGAAACCCAAAGGCTCAAACTGTCCAGGAATACCCTTCGCTCCTAACTGAGCCGGGGTTACAGCGCTGACCTATAATTATCTGTCGGAGGTCAGGGACACAGAGCAGCAACAGCTGGGTCAACATCCCCGCCGAGTGTCCGAGGGATGAAACGAAGTCTGGATGACTTTGAGTGATGTATCGGTGGAGCTGGGATTTATTTAAGCATGCAGTGACTGTATTCACAACAACACATGACCTCCATCCCCTAAAAAATACATCTCCATAGATTTCTTCACAAATGTTGATGATTTGTTTTGGTTTGAAGCCTCTCCAGCTCATGAGGTGAAGCTATTAGTGTTTGATTTACAGTCTTTATAAAGGTGATCCAATTAACATATCTGTATTAGAGCCTGTAGAATTGCTAAAACGTTTCATGCTGCGCTGGTTTAATGACTCTGATTGAAGACACACGCTTACGCTCCATTATAGCAGCATCACAACCGATCTTGACAATTCACATGTTCTGCATTTGCTTTGGTTCCATCTTCTGTTCCACTCTTTGAAGCTAGTTGACCATTATCCTTGACATCAAGTGCGCAACACCCTACGGTACTGGATGGCAAATTAAGTCCTGTAATGATAAGTTGTTTCCCAAGGTTTCGCAGGGAATTTCCACTGGATTACATTGTTCCAGAATCCTTTGAACTTGACATTGAACTTAAGCAGACTTTTGGTTTGCAGACCCGTAAAGTTTGCCCGTTCAGATGCTTTTGGGAAAGGGAACAAAGCCCTGATTCACTTCCCTTCATTTGAAGCTGTAGTTAGTGGAATATTTTTAGTCAGGCATGGTTTTTTGGAGTGACGGTGCAAATGAATCTTTGAATCGATTCATTGAAATGAACGGTTCAAACTGATTCACTTCAGTTTGAATGTTTCATGTCTGATGTGACGTGATTTGCAGGGTTTTTATTATGTCTCTCTTCTCATTTCAGAGCAATGGATCATTGGTGTGGTGTCAGAATCACAAGCAGTGCTCAAAGGTAAATCTGTGAATCTCATGAAAACTGTCTGGGTTGTAGTTGTAAGAGAAATAAGGAAGGGATTATGAAAGACAAAAAACATTCAGTATAATAAGAAATTAGTCCTATTTTAGGACAAATTTTGGCAAGATCTTTATGCATATTTTCACTCCAAGTTATTTTTGTAATGCAATAAAAAGCCATTCTCATTACTGCAATGCAAGATAAATAGTGATGTTTTATTTAAATATTTGTAAATTTTACAAATTTCAAAAGTAAGTTTAATGTATTTGTGCATCTCATTACTATAATGCAATAAATAGTGATATTTTATTAAAATATTCATAAATTTTACAAGTTTAAAAAGGTAAGGTGAAAGTATTTAAACTTCTCATTACTGTAATGCTAGAAAAAATACTGTTTTATTTAAATATTCGTAAATTTTACAAGTTTAAAAAAGTATGGTTGAAGTATTTAAACTTCTCATTACTGTAATGCAAGAATATTTAAAAATAGTGATGTTTAAATATTCAAAAGTTTACAAGTTTAAAAAAGTAAGGTTTAAGAATGTATGCATCTCATTACTGTAATGCAAGAAATATAGTGGTTTTATTAAAATCTTTGTAAATTTTACAAAAAATAATGTTCAAGCATTTAAACATTAGGTTAAATTATTTGTGCATCCATTACTGTAATGCAAGAAAAATAGTGTTTCTATTTAAATATTCGTAAATTGTAGAAGTTTTAAAAAGTAAGGTTAATGAATGTGTGCATCTCATTACTGCAATGCAAGAAAAATAGTTTTATTTAAATATTCATACATTATATACGTTCAAAAAAGTAAAGTTAAAGTGTTAAAACACCTAATTATTGTAATGCAAGAATATTTAAAAAATAGTGATGTTTAAATATTCAAAAATTCTTTTAAGTTTAAAAAGGTGAAAGAAACAACTTGTTAATGCAATGCAAGAAATAACACTATTTTATAAAATATTTGTAAGTTTACAAGTTTAGAAAAGTAGTTATTTATGCATCTCATTACTGTAATGCAAAAAAAAGTTTTATTTAAATATTCATAAATTTTACAAGTTCAAAAAAGCAAAGTTAAAGTGTTTAAATATCTAATTACTGTAATGCAAGAATATTTAAAAATAGTGATGTTAAAATATTCAAAAGTTTACTAGTTACTAGTAGTATTTATGCATCTCAGTACTGTAACGCAAGAGAAATTGTGTTTCATTTATACAGTTGTACATTTTTCAAGTATAAAGTAAGGTGAAAGTATTTAAAGAACTTGTTAATGCAATGCAAGAAATAACACTGATATTTTATTAACATATTTGTAAGTTTACAAGTTTAGAAAAGTAAAGTTATGCATCTCGTTACTGTAATGCAAGACATTTTTTTTAAATATTTGTAAATTTTACAAGTTCAAAAAAGTAAAGTTAAAGTGTTTAAACATCTAATTATTGTAATGCAATAATATTTAAACATATTATTGTAATGCAATAATATTCAAAAATAGTGATGTTAAAATATTCAAAAGTTTACAAGTTTAAAAAAGTAAGGTTAAAGTATTTATGCATCTCATTACTGTAATGCAAGTGTTTTATTTAAACATTTGTAATTTTAAGTTTAAAAAAGTAAGGTGAAAGAAACGTCTTGTTAATGCAATGCAAGAAATAACAGTAATATTATTAAAATATTTGTAAGTTTACAAGTTTAGTAAAGTTATTTATGCATCTCGTTATGGTAATGCATGAAAAAATTGCTTTATTTTAAATATTCGTAAATTTTACAAGTTCAAAAAAGTAAAGCTAAAGTGTTTAAACATCTAATTTTTGTAATGCAAGAATATTTAAAAATAGTGATTTAAATATTCAAAAGTTTACAAGTTTAAAAAAGTAAGGTTAAAGTATTTATGCATCTCATTACTGTAAGGCAAGAATGTTTAAATGTCTTAAATTTTTCTAGTTTAAAAAAATAAGATGAAAGTATTTAAACAACTTGTTAATGCAATGCAAGAAATAACAGTGATATTTTATTAAAATATTTGTTAGTTTACAAGTTTAGAAAAATAAAGTTATGCATCTCATTACTGTAATGCAAGAATTTTTTTTTTTTTTTTTTTTAAATATTTGTTTAAAAAAGTAAGGTGAAAGTATTTATACATCTCCTTACTGTAATGCAAGAAATAATAGTGATATTTTATTAAAATATTAGTAAATCTTACAAGTTTAAAAAAGTAAGTTTAAAGTATTTATACATCATGATGGTAGTATTTGTTGTACTTCCTTTATTTAGGTATAAATTATGTTGAAATGCAGTAAAACACTGTATTGCAGTGACAAGAATCTATTGAGAATAATGGGAACTACAAAATACTATTTAGATTTTGAGGTGAAACAAGTTTTGTTAAATTCAATGCCTCACATGTTCTTAATATTTCATGTATAGAACTGAGGTCAGATGCAGTATTGAGCGTGTTTAAATGATTCCCCTGTATCTAGCATGTGTAAATGTGATGCATACTCTACAGTTTACTATGGTAACAGTAATATTGAGTCCCTGTAGGGGTCTGAATCAAACGCTGATGGTACAGACGTGTCCCGTGTTGAATCATTCACAGGGAGGCATCATGCATGACGCTCGTTCACACAACAGTGGTTATACGAGACGCATATTTGACGGTAGTGCATATTTGATGAACAGAAAACTTCATTTTGAGTCTTTCATGCATTTTACATAAGCAGCGTATCAAATAAGGTACAAAACTGTTATTTTATTAATAGATGAAATATTGAATTGCCATGTTTTAGCACTGCCGTATTTGAAGTTGAGGTAACATTTCATACATTAGTTAATGCACTTTTCTAACATTAACAAAGATAATAAATGCCTTGGTCATTGTTATTTTTTGTTAGCTAATGCATTAACTAATGTTTACAAATGAGACCTTATTGTAAAGTGTTCCCAAAGTTCATTGTCGTGAAATCGCGTGACGAGTGAAGTTCAGCCAAGAAGAACAGACATTAACAAGGCAAAACACAAATTCATTTTGCTTCACAAGAGGTAATGAGGATGTCAGAGGGCTTCAAAAGGAGATACACTGTGCTTTAAAAGCAAAGCCGCTTTGTTTTTGCGCTAGAATGCAACAAAAGACCTGCTCTTTTCCTTTCCATGGAGTTGGCCAGTGTTGGATCTTGGCAACGGCGCTGTCCCCAGTCATTCATCAAGAGCTGCTGTGTTAAAGAAGGATTTGGCTGTTTGTGTCTGAGCGTTGGGCGTTCCCATTACAACTGGCCCTCTTCATCTCTGAGAGTCAGAAAAACTCTTGACGCCCGTGAGGAGATCATGCCATGCTTTGACTGAGTGTGTTTCTGTTGCTAGTTATCTGTCAGGCTTACTTCAAAATCATGTTTTTTATAATGGTAATTAGTAATGCATATGTTGTCGTTCTCTGGGTGGGACGAGGCCAGAGGAGTGAGTTCAGTCTGTGCTAATTTTATGTGTTAGTCAAAGTACACATGCGTCAGATGGACGTTTTTTGCCTGTTGCATCATGTTTCGCTGTTTCGTGTCTTGAGATGTGTTGAGTTAATAGTTTGAGTTTTTAAAACGTGCTCTGTGCCGTTATAATCGATCATCTAGCTGTGTTTAAACGCAGAGTTGTGCGCCATTCAGAGTTGAATTGACAATATGTCTTTTAAATTCAGTTCCTGGATTTGAATTTGAATGTAGAAAACAGGACGCAGAAATGCAATTCTGGTTTTGGGAATGCAAGGAAGTAGAATTAAAATGAATTGAAATTCAAAGAAATTCATATAACTGTCATTTTTAGCTAGAAAAACAATGGAAACTAAGTTTGAAAGACTTAAAAAGGCTTGAAGTTTTATGGATGGATAGATGGATAGATGGAAAGAGATGGATGGATGGATGGAAAGAGATGGATGGATGGATGGATGGATGGATGGATGGATGGATGGATGAACGGATAGATGGATGGATGGATGGATGGAAAGAGATGAATGGATGGATGGATATCTATCCATCCAGACAGACAGACAGACAGACAGATAGATGGATGGACAGATGGACGGATGGATGGATAGATAGATAGATAGACAAACGGACGGACGGATGGACAGATAGATAGATAGATAGATAGATAGATAAATGGGCAAATGGATGGATGGATGGACGGATGGATGGATGGAAAGAGATGGATGGATGGATGGAAAGAGATGGATGGATGGATGGATGGATGGATGGACGGATAGATGGATGGATGGATGGATGGATAGATGGAAAGAGATGAATGGATGGATGGATATCTATCCATCCATCCAGACAGACAGACAGACAGACAGATAGATGGATGGACAGATGGACGGATGGATGGATAGATAGATAGATAGACAAACGGACGGACGGATGGACAGATAGATAGATAGATAGATAGATAAATGGGCAAACGGATGGATGGATGGATGGATGGACGGACGGACGGACAAATAAATAGATAGACAAACAGACGGACAGATAGAAAGATAGATAGATGGACAAATGGATGGATGGATGGATGGACGGACGAATAGATAGATAGATAGATAGATAGATAGATAGATAGATGGACAGAGACAAATGGATGGATAGATATATATATGGATGGATGGATAGATGGACGGACGGACGGATGGATAGATAGAACGACAGATAGATAGATACACAGACAGATAGATAGAACGGTAGATAGATGATCGATAGATAGATAGATAGAACGGTAGATAGATAGATAGATAGATGATAGATAGAACGATAGATGGATGGATGGACGAATAGACAGATAGACAGATAGATAGAATGGTAGATAGATGATAGATAGAACAATAGATGGATGGACGGACGAATAGACAGATAGACAGATAGATAGATAAATGGACAAACGGATGGATGGATGATGGATGGACGGACAAATAGATGTTCTGACCGGTCGATGTTTGGCTGTTTGGAGATGATCTGCATCAGTCGTTAACTGTGATGGATTTTCATTTTGTTGTAATGTTGTTTAAGTTGCTGAAGTGTCGTTCTTGAGCTGGTGAGTGTTTTGTGTGTTTGAGATGTTACCGGCGGGGATTGTTAGCGCAGTTAGAGGAGTGTGTGTGCTCACGCTGCTCATCTGCTCTTAATGAAGTGATCTGTTTGTAAAGTCCTCACAACACAAAGCAAGACCCACACTGAGCCGCTCATATGGGGCTTCCCAGTACATTGTTCCATACAGTGTGTGTGTTTGTGTGTTTGTGAATAGATCTGTTCAACCTGTTTAGCCTTTCCACTGAGTCACTGCAGACGGCAAACAAAAGCAAAGCTCCGACCGAATGCCGGTTTCTGTCCTCTAGAATGGCTCGTCGTGGTGTCGCTCCTCCGACAAAAGTGAAGCAAAGGTGGGTTAATTATTTAAACAAAGCTAAAGTGACCTCTCGGATCCGTCAGCGCTTCGCTCTTCATCGGAGAAGGACAGTCTTGGCCGTCTCCTGCGAAATGTCCATCTCCAGAAGCCCCCCGTTGTTATGATAATTAACCCCGCTGCCCTGCATTTGTGAGTATTAGAGCTTCATTAGCATGCCACAGCATCACCATCACCCTCCATTCACACCCGCGGCCCTTTGTCAGGCCTTTTTGTGTTTCTTTTCTTTATCTTTCGTGTGACCACTTCGGCCTTCACACGCCAAGAAAGTTTGACAACTTCTGGATGCTTGTTCAAGCGAAAGTGGGTGGAAACGAGGAGCTGAAAAGCAGTTTCAGTTGCTCACAAGGGTCAGACTTCCAAGAGTTGATTTGCTTTGCAAATAAGCGGCAGTGCCAAACTCGCTCTCGAAAATAGACTTAATAAAGTCTGTTTTTTTAGAAATAGAGTTTATTATTCGGCTGGACAGGACTATTCACTTACTTGTTGCTGAAATGAATGTTTATGACTTTTGAAGCATTGATTTGACTTTTTCGTTCTTTTGGTTTTGTTGTGATATTTGACTTGGATGTGATTCTTATTACTGAAAGAATCGGAATGTTTTGCTTTTGAGCTTTTTTTAACAATATAAATTGCAATAATTACAGTAATGAATTTTTTTTCTTATATTTAAATCATACATTTTTACATTTTAGGCAGTAATATTACTGAGATATATTTTAAAACAATTTTATATATATATATCTTGATTTGTGCTTAATGTGGAAAGGGAATAATTCTGACGAAATGTAAAAATAAATTTCTAAAATGACAAATATATATATATATACGCTCTAAAAAATGCTGGTTTAAAAAAAAACAACCCAAGTTGGACACAAAATGGACAAACCCAGCGGTTGGGTTAAATTTTTGCTCAACCTGCTGGGTAGTTTTATTTAACTCAACTATTGTTTAAAAATAACTGTATGTCTGGCTTAAAATGAACCCAAAATATGTTGGAAATTAACAATCAGACACATAATTACTAGAGGAAACAATAATAATCAAAAGGTGAACATTTATTAATAAGCAATTTAATAAATGTATATTGTTTAATTATTATTCATTAAACTTATCAATAAATGTTAATTTCCAGCTTATTTTGGGTTCATTTTAAGCAACAATACATTCATTTTTAAACAATAGTTGAGTTAAATAAAACTACCCAGCAGGTTAGGCATTTAACCCAACCGCTGCATTAAAACAACCCAACCACTGGGTTAAAACAATCCAGTCGCTGGGTTAAAACAACCCAACCCAACTGGGTTAAAACAATCCAGTCGCTGGGTTAAAACAACCCAACCACTGTGTTAAAACTATCCAGTCACTGCGTTAAAACAACCCAACCCAACTGGGTTAAAACAACTGGGTTAAAACAACCCAACCACTGGGTCAAAACAATCCAGTCACTGCGTTAAAACAACCCAACCCAACTGGGTTAAAACAACCCAACCGCTGGGTCAAAACAATCCAGTTGCTGCGTTAAAACAACCCAACCCAACTGGGTTAAAACAATCCAGTTGCTGGGTTAAAACAACCCAACCACTGGGTTAAAACAATCCAGTCGCTGGGTTAAAACAACCCAACCACTGGGTCAAAACAATCCAGTCACTGCGTTAAAACAACCCAACCCAACTGGGTTAAAACAACCCAACCGCTGGGTCAAAACAATCCAGTTGCTGCGTTAAAACAACCCAACCCAACTGGGTTAAAACAATACAGTCGCTGGGTTAAAACAACCCAACCCAACTGGGTTAAAACAATCCAGTCGCTGGGTTAAAACAACCCAACCCAACTGGGTTAAAACAATACAGTCGCTGGGTTAAAACAACCCAACCCAACTGGGTTAAAACAATCCAGTCGCTGCGTTAAAACAACCCAACCCAACTGGGTTAAAACAACTGGGTTAAAACAACCCAACCGCTGGGTTAAAACAACCCAACTGCTGTGTTAAAACAATGCAGTCGCTGCGTTAAAACAACCCAACCCAACTGCTGGGTTAAAACAATCCAGTCGCTGCGTTAAAACAACCCAACCCAACAGGGTTAAAACAACCCAACCGCTGGGTTAAAACAATCCAGTTGCTGCGTTAAAACAACCCAACCCAACTGGGTTAAAACAACCCTATTGCTCCGTTAAAACATCCCAACCGCCGCTGTTTAACACAATCTTTACATTACGAAAACTGGTACAAGAAAAAGCTTCACTCTAAAAAAAAATGTTGGGTTAAAAACAACCCAATTTAGGTTATTTGGCAACCCAGGGCTGGGTAAATATTGGACAGAACACATGCTGGGTTTTATATATTTGCTGGGTTGTTTTTTAATCAGTGCTGGGTCAGTCAATTTGATATTTGTTTTTAATTTTAAATAATAAAAATGCACTCTAAAATCTCTCTATACAAATAGAACAGGAACAGTTCATATACAGTATTTTTATTGGTAAGTCAGTCTTTCACAATCATAAAATACTCCATAACATTTAATAAATATTTTAGGACGTGACAGAAGCAGAAACAGCAGCCAAAGGGAATCTGTGGAAAGAAGACTGGTATCAGTAGACTGTTCCAGTTCATTAAATTGCAATCTTATATATTCACTTTTGAAAAGTTACATAAAAATATCATTACCTTGTGCCATCTCCTCTGTCAGGCGTTTAAGTTTCAACCGTGACCACAGCTGCAACGCACATTCGTTTGACGGCCGTGAATCATTCATGATGGCGGCGGCGCGTCGTTCGCTTCGACTGTAGATCCGGTGTGTGCTGCGTTTGTAGAAGGCTAGCGTTCCAAGCAGACTGCGGCGTACATGTAAACAAAAAAAAGGTAAAATGTGAGACTACAGACGTTTTTCTCTTGGTACAGTAATAATCTGATGGGAATACAAACCTTAATTTCATTCAGGAAGTTTTCTCTCAGAACAGAAAACAAAATGACCGTTAAGTTCCAGTTTTAACCGGTTTGGCACAGACTACCCAACATTGGGTTACTTTGACCCAGCACTGGGTAGGTATGTGAGGGGGTTCATTGACATTAAAAATGACCTAGCAGCTTAGATACAGAAAAACTACCCAGCACCTGGGTAAAAAATAACCCAATAAAATTAATGCTGAACAGCATTTTTTAGTATGTTCTCTCAAAAGCTAAACCAGTGAAATTCCTTATATTAACTCCAACAATTCCAAAATTTTTCTATTAAAAGAACAACAACAAAATTGAATTTGTTTTGTTATATGCATTCACTTACTCATATATGGGTCAATGACATGACGCCTACATGTTCTGTCCGATTGCATTTTGTTTCAATTAAAATTTGGTTTAAATGCATAAAAAGATACCATATATATATGTAGTACCTCTCCCGTGCATGTACTCACTTTAGCTTTTCAAAAAACATTAGTTATTTGTAATTTTCTGTTATTTAAAGTGTCAAAATATCATGTGGTGCGACCGTCTGGCCATAACTTCTGTTTTGGAAATGTCTTTGAAATTACTCAATTTATTCGAATTCATATTCTGCACTATTTGGCATGATTTCCAATGTGTTTTATAATCCTGTAAAAAAAAAATTGCAAAGCATTCATATTTATATTTCCATCATAATATACAAACAAACTTTCCATTTTATGAAATGTCATGTGGTGCGACCATCAAAAAACGACCACTTTGGGACTTTCATGTTGAAATCTATTCAAAGACAGGATGTTGCATCATATACCAATTTGCGAAGGACCCATGGAAGCAGCAAGCAGGTTTGTAACTCTGTTTTAAATTTGGAAAAAAATAACCTTTTTAACGGCTGGAACGTAGTTACCACATTTGGATATCATGTGGTATGACCTCAAAAAAAACTATAAATATTAAGTTAGTTTTGCAAATATATACTTGTATTACAAATTTCATAGTGACCTTTTGTGGCAAGATAGCTTGTTTTGTTTAGGTGGCCAATTCTGTGCCTGTAAATTTTGACTGAATTTGAAAATATCATGTGGTGCGACCACTGCAGAGTGTTTTCCATGATAGATATATATCCTAGATTGAGCTTTTATGCTCAATTGATGATTTATATACATAAAGTACTTAATTTTAGTATCATTTGGAATAGATTTTTATGCAATTTGGGTCATTTTATAAAATATTGCAGACAGTTTATGTTTGTATTGTACAATATGAGAAAAATGCAAAAAAAAAAAAAAAAAGTTTAGTTTGGTGATTATGCATTTATTAGTAATTTATTGTTTATTTATTTTAACTATTTCAATCTATTTTACCACTACCAAAATTGTCCTTGATAAATTAAAGTATTAATTAATTTCAACTTAAATGAAATGGTGCACTTATGTTTTCAATGTGATTTTTTTTATTATAAAAAAAATGTTTATAAAATTTGTGTTCATGAAAATTCTGTGAAATTTTAATACAATCTGGTTTAAATCTATTTTTTTGTGTAAAATTGATTGTTTATTGATCTCTTTAAATAATTGAAATTTTAATGATATTTAAGGCCTTCGTGTCATTTGGAGCGACCACACGTCATGTGGTGCGACCAATAATAGCGATAATTGTATTAAATTAAAAAAAAAATATCTAATTTTGTGGCTGAAATATGAATCACTGATACAGCATGCTTAACTAAATGGTATTTTTAAAACATTTTTATCAGTTTTATGTGATTTACAGGAAAAATAAGTGTTGAACTACATTTAAGAAGGCAACTCTGAAGTTTTAGAGCAAAAATATAAGGTCATTCTTTACAGAATCTCCAAAGAAATACTTTGTTTCTAAACACTTTTACTGAGAACTTGTAAAAAAAAAAAAAGTGTTAAGCATGTTAAAAAAAAATGAATTAATTTTAAGATAAATCACGGTCGCACCACATGACATTTTTTAAGGCTATGGCCAATTCATCTAGATGAAAAAACACTAAAATCATTTAATTTAAAATTTTAATATGAATTCATGTGTACACAACATTCTTAATGTTAGAATAATTGCAATAGATATTATTTTTTGTATTTTAAAATTGGCCTGTCGAAAATCCTTATACGTCATTGACCCATATAAGAGACTGGGGGATTTAAACTCTTGACATCTGGCAACCACAAGTCTGAAAGCTTGTGTTTTCAGGATAAATAACCAGCAGTAAAAATATCGCATACAATTATGTTTAATTAGTCGGACGATTAAAAAACGATTTATCGTGCCACCAAAAGCATGCGTTGATTGAGGTGTTTAGATGCATTGCTTTTGTTGAAGCATGTTTTTAAATAGAAAAGCATCCTCAGGTGTTTGTTGTGTTTCTGGGTAAGATTGCATGCCTGTGCTATTCCTTTAAGATCGGAGATTATGTTTTTGTGGCTAACAAGAATCCTGGGAAAAGGGCGTAATGCTTTTAAGACCTCCACCATCACCACCTCCTTTTCACAGGGTGGAAATGAGTCTGACTTTTGTGACTTTTCAATGGAGTGCTTTTCCAGGTCAGTTGCTGCAGCAGCAGTTCAGTTTGTGTTTTCATGTGATCTGATTCTGCATTGTGACGGGTAAGGATGGGAATCAAGAAGATTCAGAGCAGTTTCATTCTGAGTATAGATACTATGCACCACAAAATCAGATTATAAAGACAACCAATATTCTATTGCGTTGTCTGAACAAACAAAAAAGCAAGCCAGTGTGTAGTCCACATCAATAATGAATGAATGACTCTTATGAGTATTGAATCAGCTCAAAAGAATCATAAATCAGTATGGAACTCATGTGCTGAATTCCAATTCACATACTTATCCATCCTAAATAGTATTCGAAATTAGAATTAGTGTGTCCCAAATTGTAGCATGTTGAGATGAGTATTCCAAAGATATCCAGATGTTCTACTTTTCCTGGTTAGAATCCGTGCACACTCTAATATTGCCCATTGCGGATTCAATTAGAACTACAAACGTATTATCTAACCTGACGAAAAGATATTTATTCAATGCTGTCCTCTAATAACATTGTGAACTTTTGGTTTGAATCAGTTAATGACTCACTGAATCAGTTCTAGACTACTATTCCCTGTTCAAACTAATAGACACATGGTTCTTCTAGCGACATTAATCAAGGCATCACAGTCCTTTAGCAAAGCAGTTCACATGTTCTCTGTCTTGTGAAGCTGTTGGTTTTACTGTGGAGGTTTTGGTCTTCAGGAAGGACTTCAAAGCTCCTTTTGTTGGACACGTAAACCAGATGAGTTACAGCAACACCTCGCTCAACGTGAGCATGAAGGACATCATCCTTCAGAGGACAGAAACACTCGCTTTCTCTAGTACATCGAGCACTTTTACTTTATAGTGACATGAACAGTGATATTATATAAGTGCATATTGCTTCTCATTCACTTAATGATGTAATAAATCATACACAAGTTTATAATAATTACGATTTTTTAATATTTTTAAAAGAAGTCTCTTCTGCTCATCGAGGCTGCATTTATTTGATCAAAAATACAGTAAAAATTGTGAAATATTATTATAATTTAAAATATCCATTTCCCATGTGAATATATAATAAAGTGTAATTTATTCCTGTGATCAAAGCTGAATTTTCAGCATCATTACTCCAGTCTTCAGTGTCACATGATGCTGAAAATTCAGCTTTGATCCCAAGAATAAATTAAATTTTACTATATATTCACATAGAAAACAGCTGTTTTAGATTATTACACAATTTTTACTGTATTTTTGATCAAATAAATGCACTTGGTGAGCAGAAGATCTTAATTATTCCCACTGTTGACAGTCAGTTTTCTGTTTCTCTGTATTGCAAAATTCCTTCTACTCTCCCAGTTTGTGTAAACGGGCGAATGAGTGGCTTTATTTGCTTCCTGATATGAGTGTCCCGCTGGGGCGTCTGTGCTGTATGTGTGTGGCGAGGGCTGGTCAGGACCCAGCAGGAGATGCCCTGATGGGACATGGCTGTTAAGTTTGATGGGCTTCTGTCTGCTATCTGCTCAGCTCATTACTCATCATGGTGGGTGGCACAACAGCGGCGTAAAGGAGCGGCTGTCAGGAGAGAATATGTGGCCAGACGCACACGCATCCAGACGTTCACACGCTTTCACGCTCATTGTGCTGCATCAAAAAAGGAAAGTCTATCTTTTCATCCAAATAAATGTCGCTTTTAGACATGGTCAAAAATTCTATTGTGATTTCAGGATTCCGAAAATGGTAAAACAATGTCAGATGCAAATGTCTAGAATTCTTGTTTTTTAATGGGAATGTGGGGAAAATTAAATCCTCAGACTCATCTCTGAAGGTGATTGCATTGTTTGGATGTTAAAATACCTTTGTGAAGTATAAGTAACTCATAATAAGTGGAATTATTAAAACATTCTGTCTAGTCTGATACAGCAACACTGACTCAGCCAATGACATGAGTTCGGGGGCGGGACTATTTGTTCATTTGACCAATGACAGGCAGGAGGGAGTGTCCAGAAAACCTGTTTGAAACTCATTTTTTTGAGATTCCATTTGGTGACAGCAGTGGTGCCAAATTTTATATTATTACCATTTTTTTATATTTTATTTTTAGGGGTTTAAGAACGTAACGCTGAAACTCTATTGTAAATGTTAATTTCCAAGGATCATCATTCTCCTCTGAAAGTGATCAGGCAGACGAAACTGTAAGTCGTAGAGACTTGAAACTTTACCAAGACTCGCCCCGATTGGCCTGACGGGGGCGCTACAGCGGTCAAAGGTATGAAATGGCTCATAACTCCATTAGGAGTCTTATATTGATCGAAATTTTTAGGTATTTTGTATTTTTTGAAAAACCTACTTTTGCGAACTAGTCCTAGGTTTTTGGCCTGATCTGAACCAAACCACTGCAGTGAGATTCTCTGGAGTCTAATTGTCAATAGTTATTTAAAAAAAAAAAAAAAAAGTTGAAATTTCGATTCACAGTCTCTAAGGGGCGCCAAAACGTTCAAAGTGGGCGGAGCCACTTTTACTAAAATGGCTATAACTCGTGAACGGAATGAGATATTTTCACCAAATTTGGCACACCTATGTAAGAGCTCATTCTGTGGTCGCGTGAAAAAGAATGTGGAGACTGGCCACTTGGTGGCGCTAAAACATAAAAAAAAACATAAAAACGGCTATAACTACTTCACTGTTAGTCCGATCCACTTGAAAATTGGCATGCAGTGTCTTCATCCGAGGTGCCATGAGGACATTGACGTATCTAAAAAAGCATGTCCGCCATCGGCCAATGATTTTTTAGCAGCTATCAGACAAGGTTAACGGAGGCTGATCGGAACGAATCACGCTGGGCCTGTTTGACAGAAATTCAAAAGAAATTCGCCGGTGGGCGCCTTGTGTAAAGTATCGTGAATCACATGCTTTTCGCACATGACCACGTCTTTCTTACCACATGGTAGAACTCCTCATCCTCTAGGACCACCGTTGTCCATTGAATCGTTCGTTAAATATTGGAGATTATTTCAAAAACCAACTTTGGCGAACTAGTCCTAGGTTTTTGGCCAGATCAGAGTTAAACCAGTGCAGCGAGATTCTCTGGAGTCTGACTGTCAATAATTATCAAAGAAGTCCTTGTTAGTCCAAATGACTTGAACATTGGCATGCAGCGTCTTCATCTGAGGTGTCATGATTGTCTTTGAGGACATTGGCGTATCTCGAAAAACATGTCCGCCACCGGCCAATGAAGTTTGAGCAGCTATCAGACAAGGTTAACGGAGGCCGATCGGAACAAAACTCGCTGAGCCTGTTTGACTCACGGCCCTAGAGGCCTGTGAGAAATTAGAAGAAATCGGCCACTGGGGGGCGTTAAAAACGTAAAAGATCTTGCATCACACACGCCCACGACATTCATACCACATGACAGAACTCCTCATTCTGAGCAGCTTTGCCTCTAGGACCTCCGCTGTCCATCAAATCATTTGTTAAATATTGGAGATTATTTACTATTCCTCAGTTTTTAGCTCAACTGCGGCACAATTCTCGGCACTCTCTAGGTCAATGTTGAACTTTCGGATAGCTATAGCAGGGTCTTTTAAAAAACAGGTGAGGCCAAGTTTTCCTAAAAGCCTATCACTCCTAAATGAAAACTCAAAACTTTAAATCATTACATGAGCACATGCAGCACATGATTCTAAAGAAGCATGCATACTTTTTTAATGGAGATTCGTCCATACAGGTGGGGCTATAACTGTTAAAAAGTTGGAAAAAACTATGGTAAATTGCCTGCATTTACTTTAAATGGTCTTTTCCATCTATGATCTAAGTGGATACAGGCTTGCTAATTAAAACATAATACCTTTTTTATGAATGTGCTTAAAGGCCTTAAAGTGCTTGAACCCAATAATTATCTACCAAAACCAAATATATTTTATTATTTATTACAGTGATGTATAAATGCTGTTCTTTTGAACTTTATATTCATCAAAGAATCCTGAAAAATAAAAATCCACAAAAATATGAACTGTTTTCAACATTGATGATAATCATAAATGTTTCTTGAGCAGCAGATCATCATATTAGAATGATTTCTGAAGGATCATGTGACACTGAAGATGCTGAAAATTCAGCTTTGATCACAGGAATAAATTACACTTTACTATATATTCACATAGAACAAATTGTAATAATATTTCACAATTTTTACTGTATTTTTGATCAAATAAATACAGACTTTCAAAAACATTACTTTGACAGGTACATCTATAGAGACACTTTAAATCAATCAAACTATAAAGTTGAACCATGTTTTCATCTAGTTGCTTCTTTACATTTTACGCAAATCTTATTTGGTACATATTTGGTGGAAATAATTCAGTTTATTGACATTTGATTTGTACTTCTTCTTCATTTTACTTTAAAATGTTTCTCTGCTCTGAATGTTTCAGAATTCTGAAACTCTCAGTTTCCAGGTTTACATTTCTTTGCTGTTGGACTCTGTGGTGAAAATAAACAGCGGTTTGGCTGTAACGGCGTTCCTCACAGCTGTGATGATAGCGCGGCCTTCAGCTCGGTTTTTTAATTTTCTCCCGGTCCTGAGGGATTATCATAATCAGAGCAGCTTGTAAAATCCTCTCGGAGTGATAAACAGTGACGGTTGTTTGACAGCGCTGGACGGAAGCGGCCTGTTCTCTTATCAGTGTACAGATGTGCCGGCGCTCGATTAATAACCCTCAGTGTTTTTCCTTGACGTCCGCTGTCGTTTATTTGGCTCATGAGCGTGTTGCATTGAGTTTACTGACAGATGCATCTTTTCTTCGCCCTTCTTTGCGTAGGATGCATTAAGAGGAGCCGTGAGTTCTGGAGTCTGTCAGAGCACAAGTCATTAGTCATTGCTAAACCCTTCGTTAGTCCTGCTAATCTGTTTCCTGATTACCAAAACCTACCGTTTAAAAGATCTACATCTTGTTTAAATGAATCACTCGTACTAATTTCTTAAAAATAAAGGTGAAAATAAAATCTAACGTTACTTCATGTTCCTGTTTTTCCTGTTTTATATAATAAAGGTTACTGGAGTGCAAAATTTCAGTTTTTCTAATTCAAAATTTCACGTTTAATTGAATTGTTACTTGTTGTTTTTTGTAATTGTGAAATTTGCAAGCAAAATCTGAGTGAAAATTGTTTCTACACCAATATATTTTCTTGTGTATAATGATAGCTATATTAGAGTCCACAATATGATATCACACAATATCGTTCTGTTTATTATAAGCGTTCGCTGCAGTTTTGTCGTCTGTCGCTTTAAATGCTCGAGCGCTTCGAAGCAGGATGTTTTTATCGTTCATCAGTTTTATCGTTCATTATTCTTGTGTGTCGTTACCATTAGATGTGATGTGGACTCTGATATCTTATAGTTTATTATTGATTTTTATTATTAACACAGTTATCATTATTGTTGTGAATGTGAACAAGCCTTTATTGTGAATGATTCATCAGTACATGTTCAATTTAATTTTTTTAAATATTATAATTTATCTATTATAATTATTTATATTATTTTTTTAACAATAATAATAATAATAATACAGTATTATATATTATTAGTTATTATAATTTATCATCAAAATAAATTGCTAAAAATAAAAGAGCAATTTATATAATATGTCTTTCTTTTAATCTTTCTAAATAAATTATTAAAAATCAAAAGGCAACTTTTGATTACATGTTTTTTTCATAATAATCTTTCATAACTTAATGGTTTTGCTTAATGTTTCATCATAATACAATGCTTAAAATAAAAATGCAATTTATATAATATATTTTTTCTTAATCTTTCATCTAAATAAATTGTTAAAAATCAAAAAGCAATTTCCGTTTACAACTTATAATGTTTTTTCTTAATAATCTTTCATAATTTAATGATTTTACTTAAATTGCTAAACATCAAAAAGCAACTTTTGTTTACAACTTATATGTATTTTTCTTAATAATCTTTCATAATTTAATGTTTTTTAACTTAATCTTTCATAAAAACAAATGACTAAATTGCTAATAATAAAAAGGCGACTTGTTCACAACTTAATGTTTTTTTAAAAAAAAAAAAACTTTCATGATTTACTGTTTATTTTCTTAATCTTTCATCAAAATAAATTGCTAATAATAAAAAGGCAACTTTTGCTTATAGCTTAAGTAATATTTCCTCTGTGACATCACGCCGGTGCTGTACACAGATTGGTAAAGTTGTTTTGCATCAAACTCACTTAGTTTCATTAGATTTATGCTTAAAACAACATTTCGCATTTCAAGTAACCAAGAATTCCTAAATATTTTTGATTGGAAAAGGCCCAAAATACTGATTAAAACTCAGTGTTTTTGCAGTTTAATGTTTGTTTTTAGACTGAGAAGAACCACGAGTGCCTTATATAACATGTTTTTCCTCGCAGGTGTTTCTCCATCAGCACCTCTGAAATATCGCGGGCCGTTATGGACGCGCTCATATACAGTAAATCAGATATTCGCCCCGGCGACAGGGACCTCCTAAACTCATTTCCCAGGACGTTATCTCAGATCTGACCCTGTTCTGATGGATGCGTCCCGTCGAGGCGTCGGGTCATGATTTGTAAACTGAGCTTAGAGAGGAAAGATTAATCGAGCTTGAGTTACAGGGTCTGTCTTCACTCGCTTTATTAGCGCTCAATGATACATGAATGTGAAGCTTTTAGGCTGATTCCTGTTTGTTTTTATATGCTTTAGATGCTTAGTTCTTTCTTTTTACCCCTTTTGAAAAACTTTTCACCTCCACTAGTTTCTTTTAAATGATGACAAATGAATGCAAATATTAAATGTATTTGAAGACTATGAGCTGTTAGATGATTTTTGAAGGATCATGTGACACTGAAGACTGGAGTAATGATGCTGAAAATTCAGCTTTGATCACAGGAATAAATTACACTTTACTATATATTCACATAGAAAACAGCTGATTTACATTGGAATAATATTTCACTGTTTTTACTGTATTTTTGATCAAATAAATCCACTTAATTATTCCAAACATTTGACTGTTAGTGTAATAGTGTGCTTATGGACAAACCTTGCCTTTTTCTTCAAGGACAGAGAAATAATTAGTCCCGTCCAGCTCGCACTCACAGATGTAGGTCATATTTAAGAGGCGTTTATCTCAGAACGGCGTCTGTCAGCGAGCGTCTGGAGCCTCATGCAGTATTAAAGCGCAGCACTATTACATTCCAGCGCAGACAAAGCGTGATCCGGCCGCTCCGTTTCCACAGCTCATAAATAACACAGGCTCATCTGATTGTGGACCGCATGTATAATTTATGTTGGCTGGATATGCATCAGGGTCTTTTGTTGTCGGCTTCTCGCTGCATTTGGATCAATAATTTAAATGATATTTCACAGCGCATGTCTTTGATACACTGTGGTGTTGGTCCTGTTGTTTGTTAGCGCTCCTTTCTCTCCTGAGCGTGAATGTTAAGGTTTGTTTTGGATGAAATGATCCTGCGGCTTTGGACACGTTTGCTGAAAGTTCATGTTGTTGCTATTGTTTTTTTATTCATCAAGGACGCTTTAAATTAATCAAAGTGACAGTAAAGACATTTATAATGTTACAAAAGATTCTGTTTAAAATAAATACTGAACTTTCTATTCATCAAAGAATCCTGAAAAATAAAATATATGATGGTTTCCACAAAAATATTTTTTAAAATATGAGCATCAAATCATCATATTAGAATGATTTCTGAAGGATCATGTGACACTGAAGACTGGAGTAATGATGCTGAAAATTCAGCTTTGATCACAGGAATAAATTACACTTTACTATATATTCACATAGAAAACAGCTGATTTACATTATAATAATATTTCACAATTTTTACTGTATTTTTCATCAAATAAATGCAGTCTTGGTGAACAGAAGAGACTTCTTTAAACAATACAAAAAAACTATTCCAAACATTTCACTCTAAAAAATGCTGGTTTAAAAACAACCCAAGTTGGGTTGAAAATGGACAAACCCAGCGATTGGGTTGTTTTAACCCAGAGATGCAATTGGGTAG
Source organism: Hypophthalmichthys molitrix (assembly GCA_037950675.1). NCBI lineage: Eukaryota > Metazoa > Chordata > Actinopteri > Cypriniformes > Xenocyprididae > Hypophthalmichthys > Hypophthalmichthys molitrix. The sequence goes on along the minus strand of CM075500.1, from coordinate 36,232,768 downwards.
TTTTAACCCACTGAATGGGTTGTTTTAACCCAGTGAATTGATTGTTTTAACCCAGCGATTGGGTTGTTTTAACCCACCGAATAGGGTTTTTTTTAACCCAGCAAATGGGCTGTTTTAACCCAGCGATTGGGTTGTTTTATACCAGCAATTGAGTTGTTTTAACCCACCGAATAGGTTTTTTTAACCCAGCAATTTGGTTGTTTTAACCCAGTGAATTGATTGTTTTAACCCAGCGATTGGGTTGTTTTAACCCACCTAATAGGTTTTTTTAACCCAGTGATTGGGTTGTTTTAACCCAGCGATTGGGTTGTTTTATACCAGCAATTGAGTTGTTTTAACCCGGCGAATAGGTTTTTTTTTAACCCAGTGATTGGGTTGTTTTAACCCAGCGATTGGGTTGTTTTATACCAGTGATTGGGTTTTTTTAACCCACCGAATAGGTTTTTTTAACCCACCGAATAGGTTTTTTTAACCCAGCGATTGGGTTGTTTTATACCAGTGATTGGGTTGTTTTAACCCACCAAATAGGTTTTTTTAACCCAGCAATTGGGTTGTTTTAACACAGTGAATTGATTGTTTTAACCCAGCGATTGGGTTGTTTTAACCCACCTAATAGGTTTTTTTAACCCAGTGATTGGGTTGTTTTAACCCAGCAAGTGGGCTGTTTTAACCCAGCGATTGGGTTGTTTTAACCCAGCAAATGGGCTGTTTTAACCCAGCGATTGGGTTGTTTTATACCAGCAATTGAGTTGTTTTAACCCGGCGAATAGGTTTTTTTTAACCCAGTGATTGGGTTGTTTTAACTCAGCGATTGGGTTGTTTTATACCAGTGATTGGGTTGTTTTAACCCACCGAATAGGTTTTTTTAACCCAGCAATTGGGTTGTTTTAACACAGTGAATTGATTGTTTTAACCCAGCGATTGGGTTGTTTTTAACCCACCGAATAGGTTGTTTTAACCCACTGATTGGGTTAAATGTTTGCCCAACCAGATGGATAGATGGATCGTGAGCACAGATCTGTTGGATCTGCAGCATCAGTCGTTCACACAGGCACATCATTAAGATCATCAGGGTGGTTTTGTGTTTCTTCTGAACACTTTCTCTCTGCAGTAACGAGTATCTCTGCTGAAGTCCTGATTAACCCCGCGTGACCTTCACCATGATGTCATCTCAGAGTAAACATGACCAGTGCTCAAACTAGGGCTGGGCGGTATATCGAGTTTGTACGATATACCGATATATTTTTAATATACGATACGGAATGAGGCGATATCGATACCTATACAGTAGTTTTATAGGAGCGCATCTGAAAAACAGCGGTGGACGTCACAGAGTGCTGCTGCGGGGGAAATGCATAATACAATTTGGCTTAAACATGAGACGTGCTTAATATTAAGGGCTTTAAAAATAACTCAAAAGATTAAGATAAGTTAACACGTAGATAGGCCTATCGTGCCCCGCCTCTGATTCATGTGCTGACAGATGTTTGTGCTGTTTAATGCTTTTGTGATGTGGGGTTTTCCTCAGCGCATAACTTACATTCCACAGGTATATTCTCCATCTGTAGAAAGTCATACAAATATTTCCATTTTGCTGTCAGGAGTGGACGAGCCTTCTGCTAGTGAATCTCATTCTGCTCTAAACTTCAGACTTCCGTGAACGAGCGCCGCAAACAGACGGAGCTCAACAGAATGGGATCGCCATAATTCTGACTAAAATATACTTTTTGATAAAATGTTTGTTGTTGAACAATAAATGTGCCATATGTAGAATTTTAAACCTACAAGTAAGTATATTTTTATGATAGCAGTAACTAATATATATATATATATATATATATATATATATATATATATATATATATATACACTACCAGTCAAAAGTAAGATTTTTAATGTTTTTAAAAGAAGTTTCGTCTGCTCACCAAGGCTGCATTTATTTAATTAAAAATACAGTAAAAACAGTAATATTGTGAAATATTATTAAAATTTAAAATAACTGTTTTCTGTTTGAATATATTTTATAAAGTAATTTATTCCTGTGATCAAAGCTGAATTTTCAGCATCATTACTCCAGTCTTCAGTGTCACATGATCCTTCAGAAATCATTCTAATATGATGATCTGCTGCTCAAGAAACATTTATGATTATTATCAATGTTGAAAACAGTTTTTTTTTCAGGATTCCTTGATGAATAGAAAGTTCAAAAGAACAGCATTTATCTGAAATACAAAGCTTTTGTAACATTATACACTACCGTTCAAAAGTTTGGGGTCTGTAAGAATTTTTATTTTTATTTTTTTTAAAAGAAATTAAAGAAATTAATACTTTTATTCAGCAAGGATGCATTAAATCGATCAAAAGTGACAGTAAAGACATTTATAATGTTACAAAAGATTCTATTTCAAATAAATGCTGTTCTTTTGAACTTTCTATTCATCAAAGAATCCTGAAAAAAAATATTGTACACAATAAATATTTCTTGAGCATCAAATCATCATATTAGAATGATTTCTGAAGGATCATGTGACACTGAAGACTGGAGTAATGATGCTGAAAATTCAGCTTTGATCACAGAAATAAATTACTTTATAAAATATATTCAAACAGAAAACAGTTATTGTATTGTTACAGTTTTAGAATGTAAAGTAACGTTCTCTTTTTTCACATTCTGTAGACCTGTTAGTGTGTCAGTCTACATGTTACATTCACTATATCTGTATTAATAGCTTTCAATATAAACTCTGTTTGCAGGATGTTAAATTAAGATTTTTAAAAAGTAAAGTCTTCTGTCAGAATCTTCCCGTAACAGCTGTTGTTTTCTGTGAAGACGATGTTTCTCTTTAGCTGTCAACCACTAATGCTGTGCTTTGATACTTACTGGTTTTTATACTACTATTTTTCATTTTTACTAGTATTTTCTATATAATCTGAAGAGCAGTTGAATGTTTGTTCAGTCACACACCCTGTTGAGTAATCACACCTGCTCTATAGAGTTTCTTCTTTCATTCGTTCACTGTAAGAGTCCTCTTCTGTTTCTCTGTTGTCGTGTCGTTTTGTGTCTCACGCTCCATTGACTGCAACAAAAACTCCTAAGCAACGTTTTCCACACTCATTTCCCTGTAGTTTGTGTTACCACAGCTGTCGCCTGTGTCATATTTATTTTTCCAGGATTTTTCCTGTAGGATCTTGTTGTTACGTGTGAAGCGACATCAATCTCTTTCTGTGTTTTTGTGAAATAAGCCGCTCGTGTTGTCGGCGTTAACCCCGCTCAGACAGTTTCTTTCTGCTCTCACAAAGCAGCGTTCAGCTTCCCACATGTTAATGAAGGTGAATGAAATGACTGCGTGATCTGTTTCTGTTTAGCCGTGCAGAAGAAGTCCAAGAGAAAGGACACATAGCAACAGAGGACAAACACAACCAGCTAAAACAAACAAACCGCTGCATTTCTCGCTGCAGCGCTGACGCTTGACTTGAGCTGAAGGACGTTCTATTGAATATTTGCATTATATTCAGTTTTTCTGCCAGTATGAAATTAAAAAACATGCTTTATTTGGAGATTAAGTTTCTTGAGAGTTTAGAAAATTAGGAAATCAGCCAGTAGGAAGGTATGTTTTATATGTGAAGCAGGATTTGATCCAATAAGATTTCACGGTGGGCGGGACTTCCCAGAACAGGAATAGAAACTGACATTGAATGTAAGAGAGAGAGAAAGAGCTGTTTTCTCTTTATCTTGTGCAGATCAAAAGTGTAAGTCATGGAAAACCTGAAGATATCTTGGACATTTCTATAGTAAATGTACATTTATCTGTTCATGTTCTTCTAGATGAAGATCAAAACTTGCCTGTTTGCATTTGAATTGGTTTTCTTCAATGAATCAGTTCAATCTAAATTTGTAGATCAGTAAAAATCTGCTTGATTTGGGGGAAAATCATATTATTCTGATAAAAATTTCAATTTAAAATAATAATAATTATTATTATTAAATAAAAAATTTAAACTAAATGTTGTAATATTTCACTGTAAAATAAAATGCTGGTATTTAAGAAAAAATATAATAATACCAACAACAATAATAATTATTATTATTATTCTATTTTACAGTACAAAATTTTAACATTATTAATACTAATATTTATGTCAGTCTTAATTTCTTAATTGTTAAACACTATAATAATTTCTTAATTGTTAAACATATTATTATTATTATTATTATATTATACAGTGCAACAGTAAAATTACTAATTTTAACATTTCATAATTTATTCATTTTTAAACATTAATATAATAATAATTATTATTATTTTATTTTACAGTACAACAGTAAAATAGTAAAATTACTAATACTAATATTTATGGCAGTGTTAATTTCTGAATTGTTAAACATTATAATAATAATAATTTTTATTATTCTATTTTACAGTAACATTAACATTACTAATACTTATGGCTGTCATATATTTTTTAAATTTTTAAACATTACAATAATTATTATTTTATTTTACAGTACAAATGTATGGCTGTCTTAATTTCTTAATTGTTAAACTATAATAATAATAATTATTATGATTATTCTGTTTTACAGTACAACAGTAAAATTACTAATACTAATATTTATTGAAGTCTTAATTTCTTAATTGTTAATAATATATTTTATTGTACAACACAACAGTAAAATTACTAATACTAATATTTATGGCTTATTCTTTATTTTTAAACATCAATATATTAGTAATAATAATAATAATTAATATTATTTTATTTTATTGTACAGTACAACAGCAAAATTACTAATACTAATATTTACGATTTTCTTTGCGTTTATGTAATAATAATACATTTTTGTTGTTGTTTTACAGCATGATAGTAAAATTAGTAATACTAATATTTATCTTAATTTCCATTAAACCATAGAGCTTTTATTTTGGCAGAAAACGCATATATTTTTGTTGATTAAGTAAGTTTGGTTTTATTTCTAATAACTCGTGTGATCACAAACGATCTCGTGTAAATCCGTGGCTCACTGCAGCGTTAAATCGTCAAAGCTGGAGTCGGTAACGAGAGTTTGAGTCGACGTGATGTTGAATCGGTGCACATGTGAATCCACACCTCAGTGTACGTTTATATGTTTGATGTCAGTCAGTTTGTGTCTCGTCCTCACTCCATTTAACTTCAGATAAACGTTTGCCTGTCAATCGCAGAATAACGACAGCGCCGCTAATGAGCTAATTAAAACCCCATGAACGGGTCAGCGCACTTACTCAGCACTTCTCACAATATCACTTTGATTCTATATGTAATTTGTTTCAAAGATGACGACGAGTCTAAATGATGGATTTAAAGATGTTTGCACTGGTTATTATTGTCTGTTACGCTGGTTGATGTTTTGCACGTATCTGTGGAAGCTCGTTTTGACTTTTTTTGTGCATTTCTAAATGTATATCTCACTCTTTAGATGTTTAAACTCAGAATTGTGAGGTACATAAAGAAGGAAAGTGTGGTGCGTCAGTGATCGGTGAGCAGATTGAAGCTGAAGCGCTCTGAGCTCTTTGGGTTGGCGCTGCTCGTGTGGTTTGGGTCAGACCCAGCGCTGGTGCGGACGTCTCTCCACAGATTCACAAGTGCATGTGAGGAATGATTTCCCATCAGCAGCATCTGCTGAGGGATTCTGACACACAATCACTGGACTCGTGAATATATCTGGTTACTGATGAACGAGTGATTCACCATCATTTATTCTCCCTCATGATTCCTCCTGTTGGACACTGTTGAACATGCTTTTAATCTGAACTCGTATGATTCTGATTATTTTAGTTATATTTTTATTATCTAAATCATTATCATTAGTGTTTTATTTTGATTGACTTTACTTTAAAAAAATTTGTTTTTATTTTTTTATTAGTTATTTAATTATTAGTATTTATTTTTTTATTTTAAAATTGCATTAATTATTTGTTTAAAATTACTTTTTTGCATTTGTATGATTCAATTGATCATTAGTGAGTTTTTTATTGTTTTCATTTTTTAATTATTTTTAAATTTAATATTTTTTATGATTTAATGAATCATTAGTAACTGTTTTATTTTAATTGTGTTTATTGTAAAATTACATTTACTTTTTTATTTATTTATTTATTTTTAATTTGATTTCTTTTATTTTAAAATGTATTTATTTTAGTTTTGTATTTTTATGATTTAATTATTAGTAAGTGATTTATTTTTATTATTTTTATTTTAAAATAATTTGCTTAATTTTACATTTTTATGATCTAACTAAATTTTTATTTATTATTTTTATTAAAGTTTTATTTTGATTGCATGGATTATTTGTTTAAATTTACTTTTTTATTATTTAATTGTTGTTTTATTTTGATTTCTTTTCATTTTAAAATGTACTTTAATTTTGCATTTTTATGATTTAATTAATCATTAGTGATTTTTATTGTTTTTATTTTTAAATTATTTGCTTAATTTTATATTTTAAGATTTAATGAATAATTAGTAACCGTTTTATTTTATTGATTTTATTGTAAAATTATGTCTAAATTTACTTTATCATTTAATTATTAGTAAGTGTTTCATTTTGATTCTTTTTATTTTAAAATGTATTTATTTTAAATTTGCATTTTTATGATTTAATCATTAGTCTTTTTATATTGTAAAATTATTTGTTTAAATTTACTTTTTATCATTTCATTAATAGTAAATGTTTCATTTTGATTTCTATTTATTTTAAAATATATTTATTTTATTTTTGCATTTTTATTATTAGAAAGTGTTTTATTTTATTATTTTTTATTATGAATTTTATTTTTGATTTTCATTATTTAGTTTTTATTTTAAATGTATTTATTTTTACATTTTTATTAATTAATTAATAGCTTCAGTGTTTCATCACCTCACAAACATACTGCTGTTCCAAGTCTGAAAAACCCTGGACTGCGTAAAACATGAAGCGTTTGTGATTCAGACTCATTTTAATTTCTCTGATTTTCCTCGTCTCTCTGTTTCTCCGGGATGTGATAATCTGACGCCCCTTCTCCTCTTTGTTTCTCTCTTCCAGTGTCTGGAGCCGTGCAGGGCATCATGGGACCTGAAGGAGAACCAGTGTCAGGACTTGTGTGAGGTACGTCACTGCTGCGATGGAAACTCTTAATGACTCTTTCCTTCTCAAATGCCTTCCCTCGTCAAATGAGTCACACGCCACTGTGTAAACAAGACATTTCCCCTGCACTAACCACCCTAAACTGTCAAAGCTGGCGTCTGTACAATGACTAGCAGTTCGTTTTAATCATCCTGTTCTGCTTCTGATTTCAGACTCACTTTCCAAAGAAGCACTATGAATGCCTCACGAGCTGCGAGTTCCTGCGCTCCGTGGAGACGCTGAAGCAGGGCGACTGTCCGGCGCCGGAACGCGCCAGCGGATTCGCAGCGGCCTGCGTGGAGAGCTGTGAGACGGACGTCGAGTGCATGACTGTAAAGAAATGCTGTCCCAATGGATGCGGACACACTTGCCAGGTCCCGAAGAATCTCTATAAAGGTACAAACTCTTTCTCAGCACCATCATCAACCCAAGTTAGTGGCTTAATTCACCCATAAATCATCATTGTCGTTTTGGACCCCATTGACTTTCATTGTACGAACAAAAATCATACAGATTTGCATATTGTTATGACTGTAATATGTCTGAATAGTTAACTTTTTAATTGAAAAAACATTGATAAATATAGGGGTCAAGCCGAATAAGGGCAGAAAAAGAAAATATGCGTGGACAAAAAAGATACAGCCGCATATCCATTTTGGCGTGCTCGCAGTCACATTTGTTGATGAAGTATAAAACAACGGTTGGATCAAGTGTCTGTAGATGCTACATACCAAATTTCGTACGAATCAGACAAATTTTGTAGGAGGAGTTTGAAAAAGTATGTTTTGAATAAAATTCTATATGGCGAACAGTAAGTAAGGTAGAATATGGCAAATTTGGTATCATAGGACTCAAAAAAATCTAACGATGTAAGTGAAATGACAAATATGTTCTTTGACCACTAGGGGGCACTGACCTAAAACTTTACAGGTCCTCTCAGAACATGGCCTTGATGAAGCATACAGAATTTCCTAACAACATGTTCATGCTTTCGTAAAACATAGCATTTTATGACAAAATTCAAAATGGCTGACCAAAGAAAATTGGATATCGTTCAACTTGGCATGCCTCAAGGAATCTAAAGAGACCATCCACATGATTTTAGGACAAGGCATTCAAAAGTTCTAAGCAAAAATAGCCATTTTTCATATCTCGGAATATGACCAGGCTTGGGAGTGTTACTTTAAAAATGTATTCCGTTACAGTTACAAATTACTTCACAAAAAAAGTATTCAGTAACGTAATCCAAGTACCACAATATGAAAGTAATGTAATCTGATTACTTTTGGATTACTTCAAGGTCACACACACACACACACACACACACATATATATATACACAGTATATAAAAGAAAGAAAGAAAAATTTGAGGGGGATCAACTTTACTACAAATAAATTACATTTTTAAATTTAATTTTAATTATTTCTTCTTAATTTCTGCAAGTTGTTAAATGTCACACGTTCCATACTTTTGAATGGGTCTCAACAAAAAAATATTTTACATATCTGATAAATTATCTATTGCAATATTATTATCGTTGTTGTTGTTGTTTAGAGCTTAAAAATATAAAAGTCACATCAGATCATAAACAAACTGAACAAGCTCGGATCAAACATTTCTGTTTATGTTTGTTCTGCTTTAATTTTAATGTTTAGAATTTTGGTTACTTTTAAAACCTATTAAATGTAAAGGAATTATGTCTCATTTCCATAACTTGGGAATACACAGCCCTGAATATATATATATATATGTAAAGGGCTATTCAGACATCTAGTGGCTACAGTATGGTATTACAGATTATTTTTAGTCCTTTGATAAAGAAAGTGTTTTCGTAGCTGCATTTTCTTCTTTGAAAACAAAATAGCAGCGAAATTTCCATGAATTAAAAACGTTTTTTCCCACGTGCAGCATTGTTTCAACTAGCAGCAGTGATTCAGTCTGCGTCTGAGGAGATTGTAGACGGGTGTTATTTGCGCATGCACCAGCGGGTGGCTCACGTGAGTCATCACTTTCAACAGAACCAGGAAATACTGTATAATCAAGCAGCGCTTAATGTGTTATAATGGCAAAATAATGATTTATTTAGTTTTAAATTAAACGATTGTAATCCTGATAGTATCCCCCCTTTTTTCAAAATTCAACTGTAATCTGATTACTACGTATTTTGACGTAACTGTAACAAATTACAGTTACTGGATTTTTGTATCCTGATTACGTAACGGGAATAGTAGAATTGTGCGCATGATTTAGTAAATCGAGGGAACAAAATGGTAAATTGTGCGCGCGTTTTAGTAAATCGAGGGAACAAAATAGTAAATCGAGCGCACGTTTTAGTAAATCGAGGGAACGAAATAGTAAATTGAGCGCACATTTTAGTAAAACGAGGGAACGAAATAGTAAATCGTGCGCAAATTTTAGTAAAACGAGGGAACGAAATAGTAAATCGTGAGCCTGTTTTAGTAAATCGAGGGAACGAAATAGTAAATCGTGCGCACGTTTTAGTAAATCGAGGGAACGAAATAGTAAATCGTGAGCCTGTTTTAGTAAATCGAGGGAACGAAATAGTAAATCGTGCGCACGTTTTAGTAAATCGAGGGAACGAAATAGTAAATCGTGAGCCTGTTTTAGTAAATCGAGGGAACGAAATAGTATATCGTGCGCACGTTTTAGTAAATCGAGGGAACGAAATAGTAAATCGTGCGCACGTTTTAGTAAATCGAGGGAACGAAATAGTATATCGTGCGCACGTTTAGTAAATCGAGGGAACGAAATAGTAAATTGAGCGCACGTTTTAGTAAATCGAGGGAACGAAATAGTAAATCGTGAGCCTGTTTTAGTAAATCGAGGGAACGAAATAGTAAATCGTGCGCACGTTTTAGTAAATCGAGGGAACGAAATAGTAAATCGTGCGCACGTTTTAGTAAATCGAGGGAACGAAGTAGTAAATCGCGCGCACATTTTAGTAAATCGAGGGAACAAAGTAGTAAATCGTGCGCACGTTTTAGTAAATCGAGGGAACGAAACAGTAAATCGAGGGCACGTTTTAGTAAATCGAGGGAAGGAAATAGTAAATCGTGCGCACGTTTTAGTAAATCGAGGGAACGAAATAGTAAATCGTGCGCACGTTTAGTAAATCGAGGGAACGAAATAGTAAATCGTGCGCACGTTTTAGTAAATCGAGGGAACGAAGTAGTAAATCGCGCGCACGTTTTAGTAAATCGAGGGAACAAAGTAGTAAATCGCGCGCACGTTTTAGTAAATCGAGGGAACAAAGTAGTAAATCGTGCGCACGTTTTAGTAAATCGAGGGAACGAAACAGTAAATCGAGGGCACGTTTTAGTAAATCGAGGGAATGAAATAGTAAATCGAGCGCACGTTTTAGTAAATCGAGGGAACGAAATAGTAAATTGTTCGTATGATTTAGTAAATCGAGGGAACAAAATAGTAAATTGTTCGTATGATTTAGTAAATCGAGGGAACAAAATAGTAAATCATGTGTGTGATTTAGTAAATCGAGGGAACAAAATAGTAAATTGTTCGTATGATTTAGTAAATCGAGGGAACAAAATAGTAAATCATGTGTGTGATTTAGTAAATCGAGGGAACAAAATAGTAAATTGTGTGCACAATTTAGTAAATCGAGGGAATGAAATAGTAAATCATGCGCGTGATTTAGTAAATCGAGGGAACGAAATATAAAATCGTGCTCACAATTTATTTTTTTCTTGCATGTTATGTGCAGGGCTACGTAGAAGAGACTCCTACAAAAAATTTAAAAATATTATTATTCCAAACCTTTGATAAGTAGTGTGTATGAAGTCATGATTACCGCAAAGATTTTTAAAGTTGTAGAAAGATTTTTCTGTTTAAGTTTATGATTGCTCATATGCAAATTTGTGTGCGTCAGATTACTACAATGTTCTTCATGCTCACAGAATGAGCCGAAACATGACCTCTGAAAGTGTCTGCTCTCTTCATTTCGCCAGGCAAGTGAAGGAAGCTTTACGGTTTGTCTTGCACAATCCTTATTAATGTCAGATTTACTGGTTCCCCCTCATTTGCAGAAAGCCATAAAGCCTTTTATTGAAATCCAAACCCAATCAACATGATTCGTTTGTGTCAGAAGCGTAATTGTTTCTCTCTGTGTCATCGCTCTGGTGAGGCCCGGATAGAAGATGCTGGAAACCATTAACAGGCTCAATTGAGCATTGACTGTTTCTGGTGCTGTAGATCGCTCTCAGATGTTGCTGCAGGTGGCCGACTGTAACCTTGCGTGTCTCTCTGACCCAGAGATGGAGCGGTTCCTTTAGTCTCTGAGGTTTCGCTGAGTGCTGAGGTTTCGTCCCTGACGCCCTGTGAGGTCCGTCCACTGCATCTGACGTGTGACGTAGCGCTTCTTATTTGCTCCGGCTTCAGAAACACTGCCGCTGCATTTATGTTGGGGTGACAAACCCAACACACTGATCTACTATTTAAGCTGCTGCTTCTTCTTCTTCTTCTGAGATCAAAATTCTAAAATTATTTCCACCCAAACTGTTCTAGCTGTGATTAAACTTGGCTCAGGCCTTCAGACTGTTCTGACTCACTGTTTTTGTAACCCGGCGATCAAATCTATGAAAGATAGACTGTCATTGCGGGGATCAAAACTTTAAAACACGAACTCTTGCTGAGTATTTACCATCCATCCATCCAACAGCGTGCTAAATCATGCTATCAATATGCAGAAACATGCCAGCAACGTGGTAAATAATGCTAGCAACGTGTTAAGTCATGTTAGCAACGTGCAGAAACATGCTAGAAATGTGCTAAAACATGCTAGCTTAGATCATGCTAGCAGCGTGCTAAAACATGTCAACAGCGTGCTAAATCATGCTATCAATATGCAGAAACATGCCAGCAACGTGATAAATAATGCTAGCAACGTGTTAAATCATGTTAGCAACGTGCAGAAATATGCTAGAAACGTGCTAAAACATGCTAGCATAGATCATGCTAGCAGCGTGCTAAAACATGTCAACAGCGTGCTAAATCATGCTATCAATATGCAGAAACATGCCAGCAACGTGGTAAATAATGCTAGCAACGTGTTAAATCATGTTAGCAACGTGCAGAAACATGTTAGAAACGTGCTAAAACATGCTAGCATAGATCATGCTAGCAGCGTGCTAAAACATGTCAACAACGTGCTAAATCATGCTATCAATATGCAGAAACATGGCAGCCACGTGGTAAATAATGCTAGCAACGTGTTAAATCATGTTAGCAACATGCAGAAACATGCTAGAAACGTGCTAAAACATGCTAGCATAGATCATGCTAGCAGCGTGCTAAAACATGTCAACAACGTGATAAATCATGTTAGCAACATGATAAAACATGCTAGCAATGTGCTAAATCATGCTATCAACATGCAGAAACATGCTAGCAATGTTCTAAAACATGCTAGCCTAAATCATGTTAGCAGCGTGTTAAATCGTGCTAGCAACATGCAGAAACAATGCTATCAGTGTGTTAAATCATACTATAAACATGCAGAAACATGCTAGCAAAATGTTAAATCATGCTAGCAATGTGTAAAATCATGCTAGCAACATGTTAAATCATGTTAGCAACGTGATAAATCATGCTATCAACATGCAGAAACATGTTAGCAATGTGCATGTTAGCCTAAATAATGCTAGCAACATGCTAAAACATGTTAGCAATGTGTTAAATCATGCTAGCAAACATGTTAAAATGTCAACAACGTGATAAATCATGCTAGCAAAATGATCAAACATGTTAGCAACATGCAGAAACATGCTAGCAAAATGCTAAATCAGGATAGCAGCGTTTTAAATCATGTTAGCAGCGTGTAAAATCGAGTTATCAACATGCAGATGCATGTTAGAAATGTGTTAAAACATGCTAGCCTAAATCATGCTAGCAGCGTGTTAAAACATGCTAGCAACGTGCTAAATCATGTTATCAACATGCAAAATCATGTTATCAACATGCAAAATCATGCTAGCAACATGTTAAAACATGCTAACAATGTGATAAATCATGTTAACAACATGTTAAACTAAACTAATCACATTAGAAACATACTAGCATTGTATTAAATCATTTTAGCAACATTTTAAATCATTCTAGAAACATGCTAGCAATATGCTAAATCATGTTAGCAATGTGTTACATCATGCAAGCAAAATGTTAAAATATATTAGCAATATGTTAAATCATGCATGTTTGGATTTATGACAGTTCATCACTGAAGGTTTGATGGCAGATTTAGTCGCAGCTGAATGACACTTTCATTTAAGCAGAATCTCTCAATTGGAGCAAAGTTAGAGGGAGCATGTGCGCATGGTTGCCAGATTACAAAGATTAAGAAAAACACTGATTGAGGGATTTAAAATCTTGACATCTGGCAACCGCAAGCAGGAAAGCTTGAAGAGGCTCGTTAAAAACAGTCTGTAATATATTGTCTCCTCTTTTTATTCGACAAAAATAAAGAGAGATTTTTTTTATGTTTGTGGATAGCATTTATGTTTGCATTCATGCATCTGGCTGACAAGATCTGCATTTCTTTAGTTCAAGCATTCCCTGGGAATCGAACCTATGACCTTGCCGTTGTGAGCGGCAGGAATACTTCACAGCAGTAAGACAGGTTGCATCGCTGTGTGTTGTGGAGGAGATGGCATGCACCTGTGGAGGTTTCATATGTGATTACAGGATGAATCTCAGTCGGAGCGAGTGTTTGAATGTGTGGCAGAAGCGGTTAGTCGCGGATCGCTGTGGGGTTTACTGGAGCGCTGGGGTTTGGATCAGACGTCACACACGTGCTGGAGCTGTGAAACCGCAGCACAATGCAGTACAGCTGGTGTTCGACTTGTGGCCTTCAACACCACTGCTGTTGTCATATTTTCAGTCCTTGAACTTCTTCATCCACTCTGAAAACGTTCATTCATGTTGTATTCGCCATCCTGATTGTAATGCAGTCAAGATGTTGAGAATAACTTTTTTTTTTTTTTTTATTGCTTTTAAGATTGTCTTTCCACCAGTGCTAATAAATAAAAAGTAAAGCAAAACATAATCTTAATAAGTAATATTTAAAAGAAACTTTTTAATTTTTATTTTTTTTCCAAGTTACACAAATGCTTTTGATGGTTTTAGATGTAGTGAAGTATAATAATCCACTGTCCTTGTCTCCTGCGCTGTTCTCCGATGGAAAGTCGTCTCAACAATAGAGACACACGTTCACCAGAGCTCAGCTGATTTATGGAGACGTGTGGAAGATCTTTGAGCTTCATGAAGTCCTTCATGTCTGCTGCTCAATCAGCAGCGCTCCATCACAGCTGTAACGAATCGAGGAAAGACACGGAGCAGAACATTTTCTCCTTCTCAAAGCTTCGTACTTAATAAATCTTTAATTTATTACATATGAAAGACTTTCAAATGTCTTTGAGGGTTCAGTTATGCGAGCATCACATTATATCATCATTTATCATGAGTTATTTTTAACTATTGCACATTCAATTAAACAATTTTATATTTTAAATAATCATGTGATAATGTCTATTTTTGTCTAACCCAGTGAATGAAATACTTTACAAATGAAAGAGTGGATTATTTTCTCTTTTTATTCGGACGTTTTATAGTAAATGGGCATCTCAATCAGCACTCATGTATAGTATTTTCAGGTGATATTATGTGTGATTAAAGCACTCTCTGTCTGTCTTTGGCTCTCACAGGATCTCCTCTGAAGCCGCGGAAGGAGCTGTTGTTTTCGGAGCAGCCGTCGGGACAACTCGAAGTTCGCTGGTCGTCGCGGTTCAACGTCTCCGTAGAACCCGTGCTTTACGTGCTTCAGCAGCGCTGGAACTTCGGCATCCACCCCAGTGAAGACGACGCCACCCAGTGGCAGGATGTCGCCCAGGTCCTTCCACCCCTTCAGTCAGTCATGCAACTGCAGTTTGGGGCGTGGCTACTGTAGCAGACATGGAGTTTGGGGTGTGGCTACTGTAGCAGACGGAGAGTTTGGGGCGTGGCTACTGTAGCAGATAGGGAGATTGGGGTGTGGCTACTGTAGCAGACAGAGTTTGGGGTGTGGCTACTGTAGCAGACAGAGTTTGGGGTGTGGCTACTGTAGCAGACAGAGTTTGGGGCGTGGCTACTGTAGCAGACGGAGAGTTTGGGGCATGGCTACTGTGGCAGATAGGGAGATTGGGGTGTGGCTACTGTAGCAGACGGAGAGTTTGGGGTGTGGCTACTGTAGCAGACAGAGTTTGGGGTGTGGCTACTGTAGCAGATGGGGAGATTGGGGTGTGGCCACTGTAGCAGATGGGGAGTTTGGGGTGTGGCTACTGTAGCAAATGGAGAGTTTGGGGTGTGGCTACTGTAGCAGACAGAGAGTTTGGGGCGTGGCTACTGTGGCAGATAGGGAGATTGGGGTGTGGCTACTGTAGCAGATAGGGAGATTGGGGTGTGGCTACTGTAGCAGACAGAGTTTGGGGCGTGGCTACTGTAGCAGATGGGGAGATTGGGGTGTGGCTACTGTAGCAGACTGAGTTTGGGGTGTGGCTACTGTAGCAGATGGAGAGTTTGGGGTGTGGCTACTGTAGCAGACAGAGTTTGGGGCGTGGCTACTGTGGCAGATAGGGAGATTGGGGTGTTGCTACTGTAGCAGATGGAGAGTTTGGGGTGTGGCTACTGTAGCAGACAGAGTTTGGGGTGTGGCTACTGTAGCAGATGGAGAGTTTAGGGTGTGGCTACTGTAGCAGACAGAGTTTGGGGCGTGGCTACTGTGGCAGATAGGGAGATTGGGGTGTTGCTACTGTAGCAGATGGAGAGTTTGGGGTGTGGCTACTGTAGCAGACAGAGTTTGGGGCGTGGCTACTGTAGCAGATGGGGAGTTTGGGGTGTGGCTACTGTAGCAGACAGAGTTTGGGGTGTGGCTACTGTGGCAGACAGAGAGTTTGGGGCGTGGCTACTGTAGCAGATAGGGAGATTGGGGTGTGGCTACTGTAGCAGACGGAGAGTTTGGGGTGTGGCTACTGAAGCAGACAGAGTTTGGGGTGTGGCTACTGTAGCAGACAGAGTTTGGGGTGTGGCTACTGTAGCAGATGGAGAGTTTGGGGTGTTGTTACTGTAGCAGATGGGGAGATTGGGGTGTGGCTACTGTAGCAGACAGAGTTTGGGGCGTGGCTACTGTAGCAGATAGGGAGTTTGGGGTGTGGCTACTGTAGCAGATGGGGAGTTTGGGGTGTGGCTACTGTAGCAGACAGAGTTTGGGGCGTGGCTACTGTAGCAGACAGAGAGATTGGGGTGTGGCTACTGTAGCAGACAGAGAGTTTGGGGTGTGGCTACTGTAGCAGACGGAGAGTTTGGGGTGTGGCTACTGTAGCAGATAGGGAGATTGGGGTGTGGCTACTGTAGCAGATGGAGAGTTTGGGGTGTGGCTACTGTAGCAGATGGAGAGTTTGGGGTGTTGTTACTGTAGCAGATGGGGAGATTGGGGTGTGGCTACTGTAGCAGACAGAGTTTGGGGCGTGGCTACTGTAGCAGATAGGGAGTTTGGGGTGTGGCTACTGTAGCAGATGGGGAGTTTGGGGTGTGGCTACTGTAGCAGACAGAGTTTGGGGCGTGGCTACTGTAGCAGACAGAGAGATTGGGGTGTGGCTACTGTAGCAGACAGAGAGTTTGGGGTGTGGCTACTGTAGCAGATAGGGAGATTGGGGTGTGGCTACTGTAGCAGACAGAGTTTGGGGCGTGGCTACTGTAGCAGATGGGGAGTTTGGGGTGTGGCTACTGTAGCAGATGGGGAGTTTGGGGCGTGGCTACTGTAGCAGATGGGGAGTTTGGGGTGTGGCTACTGTAGAGTTTGGGACGTGGAAATTGAATTTATTTCATAATAGACTGCAACGTCGACAATTATGGAACTGAGCTGAATAATGACACTATTGTCTTCTGTAGAGCTGTTTTATTAGTTCATAATTGTTTTTTCTTTTTTTAAGCAAAAAACACACTTAATTTTGATAATTTTTCAGCATTTAAGACTTAATATCTTCAGTCATTTCTCTTCTCCAGTAAATGTATCTTGATTTAAGAATGTTTAGATATTTGTGCTGGAAAACAAGACAGAAACAGTGAGTTAGAAAATGCAGTGTTTAAACAAAAGCACTTTAAATAAAGTCTCTCCAGTCCTTCTTCGACTCAACCTTTAATCTCATTCTTTTTCATCTTTTAAAATAGATCAGATTCCAAACTAATATTCTGAGGCACATGTACGTGACCCCGTGACCTCAGGCCGTGACCTTTTACTCTTTGTGACCCTCAGATTGCTGAAGAGCACGTCCTGTTGAGCGACGTCAGGCCGACCAGGTGGTACCAGTTCCGCGTGGCGGCGGTCAACGTTCACGGCACCCGCGGGTTCACGGCCCCCAGCAAGCACTTCCGCTCGTCCCGAGGTGAGTCTTCCTTGGTGGCCTCCAGACAGCTGAAATCCTCTGTGATTTACTGCGCAGGCAGGTGGAAAAGCCTTTTATCTTCTGCTCTAATGGCCCGTTTTAGCCAAGAGTTTTACGACAGAACCGCTCGTCGTTCACAGAGCTGCCTGAAGGACATGTAGGCCTGATTGAGAAAAGCCTAAATGAGCCAAATAATGAGTCCTTTTTATTTGTTTGCTTGGGTGTTAAAATTCACTTCTCCCGTGATTCTAGGAAAAATATAATTTACATTCAAAATCAGTTCATAAATGCAGTTTATTAGATGAGTGAAAATACTGCCTTGTAAAAATCCCTTATAAAAGACTTTATTAAAAGAATATTTCACACAGAAATGAAAATTCTGTCACTATTTATTGGCCCTCATATTGTTGCAAACCTGTTTGATGTTATTTTTTCTCTGTAATACAAAAAGAAAATTGCTTTTTTGTTCAATAACAGTTAGAGTACAGGTTTGGAGGGAGTAAATAATGACCAGTGTTACTTTAGCATCATTAATGTACTATTATAGTTTTATATATATATATACAGTGAAATGAGAAGTGTTTCTGTCCTAAAAACGAACAAACTGAACACTTTCTTGCAGCTGAGATGTTTTGAAATGTATTTGTTTTCATTCTTGTAAACATTTATTTTGCAAATTGCAACTCCGTGGCTTTATTTATGTTAATTCTGCCGTTATTTATCATATTGCAGGGTAATTTCTTGTTATTTAGACATCATCTGGTGCCCGCGGTCTCACAGGATCATAATCTTGTTTATTCCACCTCTGTAATTATGACTTACAAACTCATAAGTAGTGACTTCCCAGCAGGATTTGAGGGCCTCGTCCTCTTATATTATAACCTCTTCAATTAGTGCTCTGTACTCACATTAGTGATGATTTATTATTCAATCAGCGAGTACTGTAGAATTAATGAGTTATTCGAACCACATCCAGTCAGATCAGCTGATTTTTGTGCTAACATCCCTTGTTGAAGCAATTAGCAGAAACTTGATTATTTATGCGTGTCGGCTCCGGACGAACGTCTGGTGTTCAGGTGCAGACGGGCCTCAATAACAGGATCTGACGGGCTCTAGATTGGGCCATTTTCCATTAAAATCCCATTTGCCTGACTTTACTTCCTCTACACAGGATGACATCATATCCTGCTCGCAGTGGAGAACACCACCGTCACATTCAGATCTGCGCAAAGAAAACTCGCTACATCAGACAACATTTTATTTCTTTTTAAATTTGTATTGAAACTGCGAGTGACAAAAATGCACTGCTTCAAATATACATACGCATAATTATAATATTAAATAGAACATATAATTAATTGAAATAAAATATTAAACAACCAAATTATTTCATTATCACAAAGACAAAAATATATAATTTAATTTATTTATTTTATTATTATAAAATATTAAAAAAATAAATAAATAAATAAAACATACCATTTTATGACTGGTATAGTTTCTCAATTTTACCTGTAGTGTTGTTACTGTTAACTAAATCTAGAACTAAAATCATTTTTGTTATTTGAAACAAATAAATAAAATAAAATATAATATTAGTTGATATAAGTGTACAGTTTATTAAATATTAAATACAAATATATAAAATTAAATAAAATATAAAACAGCCAAATTAATTTATTACCACAAAGTCAAAAATATATAATTTAATTTATATCTAAAATTTATTTATTTTAATTATAATTTTTTTTTTTTTAATAAAATATAATAATAAATAAAACATATAATTTCATGACTGGTAAATTTTCTCAGTTTACCTGTAGTGTTATTATTGTTAACTATTACTAGAAATATTTAAAATCAGTTTTGTTATTTGAAATAAATCTGAAATAAAATCAAATAAAACATTAAATGGAAAAAGTTACAATTTATTAAATATTAAATTAAAAAAATATTAAATTAAATAAAATATAAAACAGCCAAATAATTTCTATTATCACAAAGACAAAAAATATATAATTTATTAAAAATAAATCAACAACCATTTTCTCAATTCACCTGCAGTGTTATTATTGTTAACTAATACTAGAATTATTAATTTAATTAAAGCTGAAATAAAATATAAATATTAGATTAAAAGTTTAAACTTTATTAAATATTAAATTAAAAAATAAAATAAAATAAAAATAATTCCATTATCACAAAGACAAAAATATATTATTAATTAAAAAAAAAAACTAAAACTAGAACTATTCAAAATAATTTTCATTAATTGAAAGCTGAAATAAAATACAAATATTAGATAAAAAAACTAAAAGTCTAAAAACTGAAATAAAAATAAATGGAAGCTAAATAGAAATATTTAAATAAACAAATAAAAAAGCACAGAACACAATCAATGAAATTATAAAAAATATAAATGTGAAAATATAAAAATAAAAGCTAAAATATTAACAAGCTTCAAAACATTAATAAACTCATTAATAGTATATAAATAATGCTAAAATAATACTGTTCACTCACCATTGACAGATCTGTAAATAGAAAAAAAGATCAATCGTTTTCACTCGGATATTCTGTCAGGTGTTTGTTCACTTAAAAATGACATTTTACTCGTCCTCATGTTGTAGTAAAACCTTATGGCTTTATTTCTTCTGTACATGTTTATATGACAAAACAAACTGTTGAGTGTTCATGATTTCTGAGCTGAGTTTCTCTGTGTTCAGACCCGTCTCCTCCTCCAACCCCGTCTGCACTGAGAGCCACAAACATCACGGTGGGTCAGGACGGTCTGCTGACGGTCCGTCTCAACTGGACCCTACCGGCAGAGTCCGACATCCCCGTCCACCACTTCAAAGTCTTCTGGATCTGGAGTGTCCCGGGAAAATCACTGGTGCCTTCCAGAAGAAAGAGGAGAAAGACCACCGACGGGGTAATTGATGCTTTCTTCCCTCGCCGTCTGTGAACTCAGAGATAAACACAGAGAGACGAGGCTTTCACTGTGTAAACTTCTGAAATCTTTCATTTGTTAAACACACACAGCAGGCCTTTTATTACGGATTAGTTGAGGGGAAATTTGAGTTCTTCTACAGAATCGTATGATCACACGAGAAGTCAGAAGCTTGTTGAATGAAAGTCCGTCACACAGTCGAAGAGCTGTAGTGACTCTGAACTTCACGCTATAATAATAGATATTTAGTTTATTTCAAAATCAACAATCAACAGCTATAAACACACAAACAGAACAGCCGTCTACATACGTCAAGAACAGACAAAGAACTGAACAAAACACAGGGCTTCAATACAAACTCAACCAATCAAATGAACAAGAAACAGGTGTGACTGATCATCACAAATCAAAGCAAAGAAACTCCCAGAAAACCCTAGAAACAAAGGAAACAGAACTAAACAAACAAAACCCCGCCATAAACAGAAACAAACACGGATAACTTTAACAATATATATATTCTGACATAATTACTTTTTGGTAATTAATTTGGATTTCCATTCGGATTA
This sequence comes from Hypophthalmichthys molitrix, assembly GCA_037950675.1. Classification (NCBI taxonomy): domain Eukaryota; kingdom Metazoa; phylum Chordata; class Actinopteri; order Cypriniformes; family Xenocyprididae; genus Hypophthalmichthys; species Hypophthalmichthys molitrix. The sequence goes on along the minus strand of CM075500.1, from coordinate 36,211,655 downwards.
TCTGTCATCGTATTTATTTATTACTTAGTATTGAATGTGCTGTATTTAATTTCAGTAATATTTATTCAACTATTTATTTTATTTCAATAATATTTGTTCTTTAATAGCCTAATTATGTATTTAATAATTTATTTAAATATTTCAACATGTATTTAATGATTTAATTTGTCCCTTCATATATGTATGGTATAATATATATAATATAATAATATGGTATATAGTATAATAATAATAATGTAATAATAATTATATTATTATTATTATAATATTATACCATATATATATATATATATATATATATATATATATGGAATTTTATATATTTTAGTATTTTATATTATATCTAATAAATAAAATAATAATATCTAAATAATAAAATAAAATTATTTTTATATATATATGTTATTATTTTTTGAGTATTTTCAGACATAATTACTTGCTTTTATTTGGTTTTGCATTTGGATGTATATATATATATAATGTATTTCCCATTTACATTCCATTATAAAAATATATATTTATTTCAGACATAATTACCTGCATAATTACTTAAAATACCTTATATATATATATATATATATATATATATATATATATATATATATATATATAAATGTCAAATATATTATATATAATGTATGTGAGTGATGTGTTATATATAAAATGTAGCATGTCAAATATATTACGAAATACATGTTAGATTAAATATCAAATGTATATATCAGATATATTATATATTAAATATATACTAGATATTTTATATATATATATATATATATATATATATATATGGAATTTTATATATTTTAGTATTTTATATTATATCTAATAAATAAAATAATAATATCTAAATAATAAAATAAAATTATTTTTATATATATTTTATTGTTTTTTGAGTTTTTTGAGACATAATTACTTGCTTTTATTTGGTTTTGCATTTGGATATATATATATATATATATATATATATATATATATATATATATATATATATATATTTATATAATGTATTTCCCATTTACATTCCATTATAAAAATTTATATTTATTTCAGACATAATTACCTGCATAATTACTTAAAATACCTTATATATATATATATATATATATATATATATATATATATATATATATATAAATGTCAAATATATTATATATAATGTATGTGAGTGATGTGTTATATATAAAATGTAGTATGTCAAATATATTACGAAATACATGTTAGATTAAATATCAAATGTATATATCAGATATATAATATATTAAATATATACCAGATATTTTTTATATATATATATATATATATATATACACACACACACACACTACCAGTCAAAAGTTTGGAATCTGTAAGATTTTTAGTTTTTAAAAGAAGTTTCATCTGCTCACCAAGGCTGCATTTATTTAATTAAAAATACAGTAAAAACAGTAATATTGTGAAATATTATTACAATTTAAAATAACTGTTTTCTGTTTGAATAGATTTTATAAAGTAATTTATTCTGAAGTAATTTATTCATTTTCAAAGACTTCATCATCGTGGCTGATTTGTAGATTGTACCCCCAAAAATGTCTCTGTATTTTTGTATTTCCCATTTATTTCCATTTGCCGATCCTCTTAGCGTTTTCTAATCATGTCCACATGATTTTCACATAGTAGTGCCGCAAAGTTCACCAAGTTTTGTACCATTCTGATAAAGTAGACAAGAAAAGTTCAGTGTGACGTGAGCGAAGGTCAGCCGAGGGTTTGAATAGAGCGCAGAAGCTGCTGGAAGCCTGTAGATCTGACCTGATGACATGCTGAAGTGATGCGGTTGATCTGCTGACAGTGACTCTTGCTACTGGAGCTCCTGCAGTCTCCAAACAAACCCTCCGGAGAATGTGTTCATAATCTCAGACACACGATCTGTCTGTTGACACGCAGACCGCTGGTTCCTGCTTCAGCACCTCAGGGTTTGGTTAGTGACCCGCTGGTGCTGGAATGCCCAAACTAACCCGTCAATAACTAAATCCAATCAAGCACACGCTGATAGAGGAATGCGGTGGCCAGGTGAGAAGTGGAAACTCTCATCGTGTCCCACACGTGTTCCTAATATACGACCTGCCCTCTACAAACGGGTTTGGAGATTATTTGGGCGTTTAGTGGTCTGAACGTGCTTCTATGATGAAGTCTTCATGTCAGAAACACTCCAGATACTCTTAAGAGCAGCGTCTGTCAGGACATTATTCATTCAGGTGTTTTGTCATTTAACCCACCAAAACCCACAAACATAATAAAGTTAACAAAAAAAAAAAAATGCTTATAAATGTCTAGATTGTTCCTTAAATCGTATTTGTAAATTTACTGATATGAATTTTAGTTGTTATATATTTAACAGATCACCTGCTAAATCTCAAATATATTATATATTAAATATATGTCAAATATATTATGTATGAAATATGTCAGATATGTTATATATTTAATACATATCAAAACATTATATATCAAATATATGTCAGATGTTATATATTAAACGTCAAACATTTTATTTATTAAATATATATCAGAAACATTATATATTAATGTTATATATTAAATATGTCAAATATATATTAAATATACGTCAAATATTTTGTATATTAAATGTATATCAGATCAATTAAATTGTTAAATTGTATACATGTCAGATATATTATAAATGTCAAATATATTATATATTAAATACATGTCAAATATATTATATATCAAATGTATGTCAGATATGTTATATATTAAATGTCATATATTTTATATATTAAATATGTATCAAATATATATATTAAATATGTCAGATATGTTAATATATTATATATATATTAAATGTTTGTCAAATAAATTATATATTATGTTAAATATATGTTAGATGTTATATATTAAATTTGTCAAATATTTTATATATTAAATGTATATCAGATATATTATAAATGTCAAATATATTATATATTAAATATGTCAGATATTTTATATATTAAATATATATATATATATCAGAAATATTATATATTAAACATACGTATGTCAGATGTTATATATGAAATATGTCAAATTATTATATTTTAAATAAATGTCAAAAATATTATATATCAAATATATGTCAGATATGATATATATTAAATATGTATCAAATGTATTATATATTAAATATATCTCAGATATGTTAATATATTATATATATTAAATGTATTTCAAATAAATTATATATTATGTTAAATATATATTAAGTATATGTGAGATGTTATATATTAAATATACTTCAAATATTTCATATATTAAATATGTCAGAAACCTATATTAAATGTCAGATGTGTTATATATTAAATATGTCAAATATTTGATATATTAAATGTATATCAGATAAATTGAATTGTTAAATATAGTATACATTAAATGTCAGATATATTATATATGAAATATATGTTGTATTAACGGTGATATATATATTATATATTGAATATCTGTCAAATATGTGATATATTAAATATATGTCAGATATAAATGTAATATTAAATGTCAAATATATTATGTATTAAGTATTTCAGAATATATTCTATATTACATGTAAGAAATGAAGTGTTGAAGCAGAGCGTTAGAACTGCACACAGATCTGTTGAGTTAATTACAGTGATTTAGTTGATTAACTGATTAAACGAGACTCTGTTATTGGTTGTGTTTCAGGCCCAGAGCTCTGTAGATCTGGAGGGACTTCTGTCCAACTGCAGCTACACCGTGGAGGTTCAGGCCGTCACATACTGGGGTCAAGTGCGTCTGAAGAGCGCCAAAGCCTCGATCCTTCTCAACACTCAACAGAACAACCAGACGAGTACGACAGAACTGACCTACATCTGCTCGACTTCTGCTCTTACACGCCAAAACATCTCTTATTAGCACTGGCTGATAAAACTAAAAACTGATATAATTAAAAATGTTTTTCATTTTCTTATGTAATACATTTTTTTTACATATTTTAATTATCTAATTTATATATTTAAAAAATATTATTTATTTATTTAATTAATTATTAATTTAATAATTTCATTTCATTTTAATTTTTATTTATTTAATAATTTTATTTATATAAATCCTAAAAAATATATATGAATATATAATAGTGTAATAGTAATAATATATATATATATATATAAAATTAAACATGTTTTTATTTTTATACATTTTATTTTAAATATTTTAATTATTAATTTAATCATTTTTTTATTTTTTATTTATTTAATAATTTAATTTATTTTATTTATATAAATCCTTAAAAATAAATATATAATAGTATAATAGTAATAGTGATTTTATATATATATATATATATATATATATATATATATATATATATATATATATATATATAAATATATAAATTAGTTTTTATTTTTATTTTTTATACATTTTATTTTAAATATTTCAATTATTAATTATTTAATCATTTCATTTTTATTTTTTATTTAATAAAAAAAAAAAAAAAGTATATATATATATATGAACATAATTAGGGATAAATTTGAGCATTCTGGGAAATAAAGTGTTCTTCCACCATAAAATGTCAATATTTTAATTGTATAAATTAAAGCATTTAATAAATGTTTCTGGAAATACTCCATGTGTTGTGTGAATGAGAACATGTTTTATTTATTTAATAATTTTAGTTATTATATGGACCATGGTGGAAGAACACTTTTGTCAATTATGTTAATATATATTTATATAAATCCTAATAAATATATATATATATATATATATATATATATATATATATACAGTAAAAATCGTATTCAAATAGTCAAGATTTGTCTTTAACTAAATGAACCCAAGGACAAATCAAAAATTTAATCACTTTCATATTCATGCACCAATGTAACAGTTCATACGAATCGATTTATTGAATCAGAGTTATGATTTGATTCATTGAACTGATTCACAGAAATTAATCAAACTTATTAGCTCTAAGTTACGAATATTAGAATAAGTCCAGAAGTTTAGAATATGAATGTTGATTGATTTTGTGTTCAGAGAATCAGATTTTTAATGAAGTTGTAGATTATTGGAGCATGTTTTACAAGAAAATACTATTTCAGTTTTTCTGCTTAAAAATTTCAGTGTGTCATTTGCCGTTTCTCTGTATTTATTTGTGAAATTTACTAGCAATTTCTAAGTGAAATTTTATTAAAGTAAAAGTAGAACTCGACTAGATGCAGGAAAATTGATTGATTGTTCACCTCTTGAGTAAAGACAGTGAGATTTGATGTGTTTAATGTTGATTCAGAGGCCGTTTCTAAGGCGAGGAAAGTGGCGGTTCCTGCTCTGGGATCAGCGTCGGTGAAAAGACCCTCGAGCGCTCTGGAAGTCGGCACACCGTATTACCAGGACGGACAACTGCAGGTGCGCATCTACTGGAAGAAGAGAGCAGGTACGACACACACACACACACACGTGAACACGACACACACATCACACTGAACATCTGCGTCTGCAGCTGCTTCCTGTTACACACGAGGAGATCCAAAGAATTCAGTTAGTCAAGTATAGAAAAATAAGGCTTTGTTCCTTCAGTGTAAACATGACAGTAAAGTTGGCAGTATATTTAATATGAGGACGTGCAAAACTGGAGCCTTTATGTAAACATGCGTCACATGCAGCATTCGTCCAATCAGTGACTCTGACACCGCAAATATGCAAATAAGAAGGCTTTAGGAATGTACCGTGTGAAACAGCAGCTTATAAATGAGTGTATTTCATGTTGCTGTGAGCCGAGTTTAATTTCCCACTGCGGTGCTGAAATCCCGAAGCCGGCGGGTGGACGCAGCTCTGCATCAGAGGAAATATTGAAACCCTGTGCTCCTGTCAGGCTCTATTAGGTGGTCTGTGTTACGTTACTAATAAATGTCATCGCCCGAGCCAGACTGAAGTTCAGGAACGAGCGTGATGGAGTGTCCCTCCGTTCCACGCTAATGAAGGAAATTCCTTCTGGTCCGGAGCTGTTAGCGCAGCCCGACTGATTGTGACCCGCTTTGGCACTTCCTCAAGCTGCGGCGCTGTACTGAAGGATGACAAACTCGGGGTTTTGCGCTGGCTGTGTTACGGTCTGAGCGATTAATGAGATTCCTCGTGCCGCTCCGCTTCTGCCGTGTTTCTGCTGACTCGTTCTGTGGCTCAGCGTTTTTATTCTGCCAGCCTCAAAGTGTCAGGTCAACCTGAACTAATCTCACTTCTGCTTCTGAAGAACATCATCCTAAAATCACACTCTCTCTCAAGTAATTACATGATTCAGTTAGCTGGAGGTTTTTCTAAACGACTAAAGTTGATAAAATTAACTTGAAACTAGAAATTTAAATTTATTAATTTAGTCTATTGAAATGACTACTTGATAGAGAATTTAGAGATTTACAATAATTTATTGTTTATTTATATATTTTTTTATTATTTTTTTATTTGTATATTTATATATTTTTTAATTAAGTCTAATTTAGAAATTGATAAAACAGCAAGATTACAAGAACATTTCATAGCACAAAAAATTAATTTATTTTTTTAATATTTTTCATTTAGAAAAATAACTAGTAGATAAAACAGTAAGAAAAATATCTTAATTTTTATGGCACTAACTACATATTTTTAGAAGAATTTAATTTATTTATTATTTAATTTTTAATTTAGTCAATTTAAATAAAGACTAATTGATAAAACAGTGAGATGCAGGATGAAAAATATCTTAAACTTTTTACAGCAAAACTACAAAATTTCGAATCATTTTATTTTTTTTTTTAATTTTTAGTCATTTAAAAAGAAAAAAAAAACTAATTGATAAAACAGCGAGATGCAGGATGAAAACATCTTGAAATTTTTAGAGCAAAAAACTGCAAAATTTAGAATAATTTAATTTATTTTTTATTTAGTTATTAGTTACATTTTTATTCAAATTTATAAAAAAATGACTTGTTGATAAAACAGTGAGAAAAAATATCTCCAACTTTTTATAGCACAAACTAAAAAATGTAAAATAATTTAATTTATTGATTATTTAATTTTTAAGTTAGTTAATTTAAAAAAAAAAAACAAAAACAAAATTTAGAATAATTTCATTTTATTTTTTAATTTAGATTTTTTTTTAAAAAATTGATAAATTGATAAAACAGCATGGATGAAAAATATCTTAAACTTTTTATAGCAAAAACTGCAAAATTTAGAATAAATACATTTATCATTTATTTAACTATTAGTTACTTTTTTAGTCAAATTTAGAAAAATGACTTGTCGATAAAATATCTTTTATAGCACAAACTAGAAAATATAAATAATTTAATTTATTATTATTTAATTTTTAATTTAAATGTCCAGTTGATAAAATAGTTAGATGCAGGATTAAAATTGAGATTAATATAATTAATTTAATATTATTTATTTTTAAATTTTTAATTTAGTCAAATTTAGAAAAATGACTAATTGATAAAACACAGAGATGCAGGATGAAAAAATATCTTAAAGTTTTTATAGCAAAATACTACAAAATTTAGAATAATTACATTTATTATTATTTATTTATTTCATTTTTAATTTAGTCCAATTTTAAAACATTATTAGTTGATAAAACATCAAGATGCAGGACGAAAAAATATCTTGAACTTTTTATAGTAAAAAAAAAACTACATTTAGAATAATTGAACGACTAGTTGATAAAACAGCGAGATGCATATATAAAGTACTAACTAGATGCACCGGATCCCATTTTTACTTTTCAACCAACCACCGAACCACATGCACAGGATTGTGGGATGCAGCAGACAGGTAGACAGGATGTTGTACAAGCGTTGTATTCGGATGTTCCTCCGTCCACGGCGTGCGAAGGAGTGTTTTCAGGTTTCAGATGCAGCACTTGTTTATTCTACTCAGTATTATTTCCTCCTTCTCCAGCTGCGGTTCCTTTTTTCTGCTTCCAGAAATGTTCCGCGCTTCACGTCGGCTCCTTCAAAGGGTCTTTTATCTCCCGACCGCAGTCGAGTCCCTCTGCAGAGGCTGAGCCAGTGTAACTCAATTATTAATCTGAAATGTATCATTTCACGTCCAAACGGCGCAGTTTGATGAATAATAAACTGGAGGCGTTGCGTAAACACTGCTGATTAGCGCAGCGAGCCTCTACTGGAGGAGCCCAATCAGATGAGGCCGTCCTGCTGCTCTTGATGACTGACTCGCAGGTACTCATGATGATGAACGCCTGATGTAGACTTCAGGAACAGTTCAGCCAGAACATAAAATACTCGTGTTGTTCATGTTTTTACACACTACAACACTTCACAGTGATTTTAATGCTCTTTTTTGACTGCTGTTTTGTAATCCCTGTTGTTGGATTAGTCATGTGACACTGTAGACATTCTACTGACTATAAGAAACTAGATGTCAGCTAGTGGACTGTTATGTGTTAGGATCGGGTTAGTAGAATAATGACATGTAGTTACTTGTAGTCAGTAGAATGTCTGTTGGGAGCATCAAAATAAAGTGTTTTTCAGATATTAAACACTAATACAATGAGTGCTAGATGACATGTAGTTACTTGTAGTTAGAATGTCTGAAGTGGACTGTGTGTGTGTGTATGTGTGTGGTGTGTGTGTGAGAGAGAGAGAGAGAGAGAGAGGGTGTGTTTGTGAGTGTGTGTGTGTGTTGTGTGTGTGTGAGTTTGTGAATGTGTGTTTGTGAGTGTGTTTGTGTGTGTGTGCGCCCGTTTGTGTGTATGTGTGAGTGTTATGTGTGTGAGTTTGTGAATGTGTGTGAGTTTGTGTTGTGTGTGTGTGTGTGTGCGTTTGTGTGTACATGTGAGTGTTGTGTGTGTGAGTTTGAGTGTGTGCGTTTGTGTGTACGTGTGTGTGTGTGTGTGTGTGTGGGCGTTTGTGTGTATGTGCGAGTGTTGTGTGTGTGAGTTTGTGAATGTGTGTGTGAGTTTGTGTTGTGTTTGTGAGTGTGTGTGTGTTTGTGTGTGTGTGCGCCCGTTTGTGTGTATGTGTGAGTGTTATGTGTGTGAGTTTGTGAATGTGTGTGAGTTTGTGTTGTGTGTGTGTGTGCGTTTGTGTGTACATGTGAGTGTTGTGTGTGTGTTTGAGTTTGTGCGTTTGTGTGTACGTGTGTGTGTGTGTGTGTGTGTGCGTTTGTGTGTACGTGCGAGTGTTGTGTGTGTGAGTTTGTGAATGTGTGTGTGAGTTTGTGTTGTGTTTGTGTGTGTGTGTGTGTGTGTGTGTGTGCGTTTGTGTGTACGTGCGAGTGTTGTGTGTGTGAGTTTGTGAATATGTGTGAGTTTGAGTTTGTGTTTGTGAGAGTGTGTGGTTTCTGTGTTGTATTCTGTGTGTCTTTGTGTGAGAGTTTGTAAGTGTGTGTATTTGTGAGTGTGTGTGTGTCTTTGTGTGAGTTTGTGAGTGTGTGTATTTGTGAGTGTCTTTGTGTGAGTGTGTTTGTAAGTTTGTGAGTGTGTGTGTGTGTGTTTGTGTGTGCATTTGTGTGTGTGTGTTGTGTGTAAGTTTGTGAGTGTGTCTTTGTGAGTGTGTCTTTGTGTGAGTGTGTCTTTGTGTGTGTGTGTGTGCTTGTGTGTGTGTATGTTTGTTGTGTTGTATTCTGTGTGTGTGTGTGTATGTTATGTTGTATTCTGTGTGTGTGTGTGTATGTTGTGTTGTATTCTGTGTGTGTGTGCGCGCGTTTTTGTGATTTATGTGGACGTGTGTGTGTGCGCGCGTGCATGTGGGCTTGTGTGTGTGTGTATGCTGTGTTGTATTCAGTGTGTGTGTGTGTGAGTTCTGTAACTCATGTTGGTGTTTTATCTCCAGACGCTCTGGTGAACCGTTATCATGTTCAGTGGATGCCTGAATACTGCAGCTACAACCAAACCAGATCGCCGGAGAAATCCGTAACTCAGGTGTGTGTGTGATCTCCATCTTTGCTGCACGAAACACTAAATCTCCATTGTGTTCATGTGTATTTATGATCCACAACAGCATCAGCCAAGAGTTTCTGAACAAGCCTCCTGCTCTCCATAAACGCAGCCTCTTACGGGACCAGAGACTCATTTCTCTTCATTATTGGAAGCAAATTAGCGAGTGTTGTTTCAGATGATGTGGTCAAAATGTGGTCCAGTGCCTAATAAAACACATGTATTAAAATGACATTTCCAGGAAGTAGGATTGAATCCATCAAACCCCCCTCCGGCCCCACCGGAGCCTTAACCTGCGGCCCGAGGCCTGTTTCAGCTCGACTCCTACAGATCGACGCATTCTTGACTGCGTCTCGCTGCTTTGCTAGGAAATGTGCTCTCGTTTCAATAGATGGCCGGGAATCAGGCAGTTTAAAAGCATCACGCCACTTTGTGAAACTAAACTACATTTGTACCTTTTACAAAGAAAATGTGATTGTTGTTTATTTCTTCAAATGTTGCTAGAGTGTTATGCATGCTAGGTGAAAATGTGTCACTACAAAGCTAGAGTTTTCTGGGTAGTTGCCAGGATGTTGCTATGAGGTTACTAAAGTCGCTAAGGTATTGCTACTCAGTTAGGTTCTAAGGTCTTCTCGGTGGTCACCAGTACTGTCCTGTGGGGTTGCCGAGGTGTTCTAGTTGGTTGCTAGGGTGTTGCTATACAGTTTCTAATTTGTTCTGGGTGGTTGCCAGGACATTAAGGTGTTACTATGTCGTTTCTGTAGTAGGTGGTTCTAGGTGGTTGTCATGACATTGCTTTGGGGTTGCTAAGGAGTAATAGGTGGTTGCTAAGGTGTTGCTATGCAGGACTGCCCTATTGGGTTGCTGAGGTGTTCTAGTTGGTTGCTAGGGTGTTGCTATGCAGTTTCTAAGATGTTCTGGTTGTTTGCTATGGTGTTGCTATACAGTTTCTAAGGTGTTCCGGGTGGTTGCTAAGGTGTTGCTATACAGTTTCTAATTTGTTCTAGGTGGTTGCCAGGACATTAAGGTGTTACTATCTCGTTTCTGTAGTAGGTGGTTCTAGGCGGTTGTCATGACATTGCTCTGGGGTTGCTAAGGAGTAATAGGTGTTTGCTAGGGTGTTGCTATGCAGTTTCTAAGATGTTCTGGTTGTTTGCTTTGGTGTTTGGTGTTGCTATACAGTTTCTAATCTGTTCTGGGTGGTTGTCATGACATTGCTGTGGGGTTGCTAAGGTGTTCTAGGTGGTTGCCACAGTGTTCCTGTGCAGTTAGGTTCTAAGGTGTTCTAGATGGTCGCCAGGACTGTCCTATGGGGTTGCTGCAGTGTATCAGGTGGTTGCTAGGGTGTTGCTATGCAGTTTCTAATGCGTTCTGGGTGGTTGCTAAGGTGTTGCTATACAGTTTCTAATTTGTTCTAGGTGGTTGCCAGGACATTAAGGTGTTGCTATGCCGTTTCTGTAGTAGGTGGTTCTAGGTGGTTGTCATGACATTGCTTTAAGGTTGCTGAGAAGTTCTAGGTGGTTGCTAGGGTGTTGCTATGAAGTTTCTAAGGTATTCTGGGTGGTTTCCAAGACATTGATCTGGGGTTGTTAAGGTGTTGTAGCTGGCTGCTAAGGTGTTCTTGGTGATTGCCTGGACATTTCTATGGGATTGCTATAGAGTTCAAGGTGGTTGCTAGGTGTTGCTATGCAGTTAGGTTCTAAGGTGTTCTAGGTGGTCGCCAGGACTGCCCTATGGGGTTGCTGAGTTGTTTTAGGTGGTTGCTAAGGTGTTGCTTTGCAGTTTCTAAGGTGTTCTGGGTGGTTGTCATGACATTGTTGTTTGGTTGCTAAGGTGTTCTAAGTGGTCACTAAGGTGTTCCTATGCAGTTAGGTCCTAAGGTGTTTTGGGTAGTTGCTAGGGTGTTGCTATGCAGTTTGTAATGTGTTCTGAGAGCTTGTCTGGACATTACGGTGTTACATTACTTCAATGCAGTCTCTATGGTATTCAGGGTGATTGTCATGACAATCCTGTGAGGTTGCAAAGGTGTTCTAGGTGGTTGCTAGAGTGTTGCTATGCAGTTTCTAAGGTGTTCTAGGTGATTGCCAGAACGTTGCTATGGGGTTGCTGTAGTGTTCTAGGTTGTTGCTAGTGTGTTGCTAGGTTCTGGGTGGTTGCCAGGGCGTTACTATGCAGGCATTGCTATATAGTTGCTAGAATGTTCCAAGTGGTTGTTTCTGTGTGGTTGCTAGGGTGTTCTGAATGGTTTTGAGGGTGTTGCTAGGGTGTTTTGTAGCTCAAACAGAGCATGGCATTAGCAATGGGTCATCTACCAAAAAGCATCTACCAAATGCATGAATGTAATGTATTTAATTTTTAGGCATTGGTATGACCTGTTTTTAGGGTGGTTGCTAACTGCCCAAGTCAAAAGCATCCAGTCACAGAGACTTTTGCATGGACAAACACCAGTTTTCCTCATAAAATACTCAAGTCACCTGACCAGTGGAGGATTGTCACTCTTTAATAAATGTGCTTCTCTTTTGCAGGAGAACTACATCAATCTTCCCAGCCTGCTCTTCTCCTGTAAGTACAGGGTCACCGTTCACACCCTCAACGCCAAAAGACGCTCTAAAGACGAGAGCACCAGCTTCCTGACGCCGTCCTGCGCGACTCTCAGGAGCAAGAGCGTCAAGCCCATCGCCTGTCCCGGAGACGCAGGTGAGCAGGACCGCCTGGATTTCATGAGGTTTTGGATCTTTAATTAGGAAGTGTTTGTTTTCAGGATGGATCATCATACGGTTCATACATTCAGCTTGAAATATAATTACAGTGGGATAAATGTTCAGGTTTATTTGGCAGCAACAGTATGCAGACGTGGTGCTTTTTTCATGTGGACGTGGTCTTTAATATGCAGTTTTTCTGGTGCATATCTAATTTACTTATTTACTGAAATTTTAGGATACTGTTTAAGTTTTTAATAATATTTTGAATTAGTTTTTTTTATTTTCTGTTTTCATTTTCATTTCAGTTAAAGTTTATTATTTTTAGTAATTTTAGTAAAAAAAAAAGTAACTTTTTTTAATATTTTATTTTATTTCATTTAACATTTATTTTTATTTATTTAATTTTTTATTTTATCTTTGATTTATAGTTTTTAATAATATTTAGAATTTTTGAGTTTTGAAATTGAAATTTTGCAATTTTCTGTTTTTATATTCATTTTAGTTAGTGTATTTTTTTATAAATAGTATTATTTTTTAAAAGTAGTAACTTTTATTTAATTTAACATTTTTTATTTTTTTTATCATTGATATACTATTACAGGTTTAATTAATATTTTGAATTTTTGAGTTTTGAAATTACAATTTTGTTTTTATATTTTCCGTATTCATTTTAGTTTATTTTTTAGTAATAAAAAAAACGTTTTATATTTATTTCATTTAACATATATTTATTTTATTTTTTATTTTATCATTGATATACTATTATAGTTTTTATTAATATTTTTGAGTTTTGAAAATAAAAATGTGAGGTTTTTTTTTTATATTTTTGTATTGTTTTTATATTTGTTTTTCCTTTTAATTTTAGTGAACGTTTAAGAAATTTTGTTGTGTTTTGTCATTTTTCTTAATGACAAAAATGAACAAAAATGAGAAATGTTGCCTGGGCAAATAAATAAAATAAAATAAGTTTACTTTTTTGTGGTTTTAGTGAACTATAATAACCCCTGCACAAGTTCCTAAAACAAAACTCTCAATAACTTTCATTCAGTGATTAGTTCTTCCTTTATTCATAATTTTGTTACCTGAAATATTTCTAAAAACTGCTGCATCCTGACAGAGCTTGCTGTTTTCACAAGTGCTTTTCAGTTTTGTGTGTGTTTTGAGTAACCCTTCCACTGTCATCATGATATATTTAATATTTTTCTTAAACCCTCCAGCGGCGTCAAAAGTTTTGGCCAAGCCTGAAAACCTGACAGCGGCCTTCACCTTCCACGACAGCAACGTGACGGCTAATTTCCTCTGGAGGGTGTCGCGTCCCCAGCCGCATCAGCCAATCACAGGTTTCCAGGTCACATGGGCGGAAGTTTCCACGGAGAGCCGTCAGAACAGCCTTCCCAACAGCATCATTTCCCAGTCTCAGATCCTGCCACCTGTAAGTCGTCTCAAAACACGCAGTTCTCCCATGAAAGCTCACGGCCGCACATAAATTACACTTGCATTACGTGTTCTTGGCCGATGCTTTCTAACAAGAGCGTTTCTCATGGAAAATTGGTTACATATTAAAGTCCAAGAGTGTAAAATATGATACACAATCATCTTCCGTGGATAACGGCACCGCTGGCATCGGCCCACAGGATCCTGCTGATAAATCGAGCACTACATGAGGAACAGAGGCTGTTCGTTTAGCCACCTTTTACTGACCAGAACTCATATCAGGATGTTTGAGATGTGAAGTAAGCTTGAGTAATATACTGAATGTTCACAGTATGTTTGTATATCATTTTGTTGGCAATGTAAAACTAACTTTAATATTAAATGTTAAAGAGGATCTATAATGCACCTTTCACAAGATGTAATATAAGTCTCTGGTGTCTCCAGAATGTCTCTGTGAAGTTTCAGCTCAAAATCCCCCACAGATCATTTATTATAGCTTGTCAAATTTGCCTCTATTTGGGTGTGAGCAAAAACACGCCGTTTTTGTGTGTGTCCCTTTAAATGCAAATGAGCTGCTGCTCCCGGCCCCCTTTCCAGAAGAGCAGCATGAAAAACAAAACTTTTATTCTTAATGTCAGTGTGTTACCAACAGGGTCATCGTGATTTTGCCAAGTACGACATGTTCCTGGATTAACATCTTTGTTGATCCTGGAACAACATTCCAATCAACCAATCAGATTTGAGGGACAAGTTTACCTTTATGTCAAGTTTAGGCTTGCAACCAGGGTTAGGTGCTTCTACATCAATGTTATTCACCTATCTTTCCCCTCTGATTTTAGGGATAAGTTATGGGTCTGATTAGGTTTAGGGGTAGGAATAGGGTTAAGATTAAATTTTCATACTGGAATGTTGTTCCAGGATCAACAAAATATGTTGATCCAGGAACATGTCTTACTTGGCAAAATCACGGTGACCTATAAACAGAAAGCAAGCAGAGAGCGCTCCCATTACAGATCTGTCGTCACATCATTAAGCTAAAGGAGAATATCTTATTTATCATGTTTACAACGTTGGTTAATTAGATAATTCATGAGACTGTGATTGGGAAAAAAAGAAAAAAGATTGGATTCTGACTAAGGTAGGTAATAATAATAAAACCTTTGAGCAACCCTGTAATAAATAAATAAATAGGCGCTATAAAATGTGTTAAAAAGGTGCAATGGAGTTAAAAAAAAAACTATAAAAAAGTGCAGTGTTTTCGTCTTACTGACAACAGCCAGACCTGAAATTACTTGTGAAAATAATGCAGACATTTCACTATGAATAAGGACTTCTTTTCATCACTTCTTGTTTTTCTTTATGCATTTGTGGATTAGGAATACAGCAAGACAAGCTATTTTTTAAATGTCTACATTTTTTAATAATTGAATAATTGTATTTAATATTTAAACTGAAAATATAAATATATATAATTTGAATAGTAAATGTTAATGATTTAATGTTAATATAATTAATAATTAATATAATTTAATAATTATATTATATGTAAATTGAATATTTTTAAAAAGCTGAAAAACATAATTTTAATATATTAAATGTTGATATTAATACAACTTAATAATTGTATTTATTGTTTAAAAAAAATATTTTTAAAGAGCTGAAAAAATGTGTATATGTATATATATATATATATATATATTTTTTTTTTTTTTTTTTTAATATATTAAATGTTATTTAATATTTATCATTTTAAAAAAGTATTTAATTTTAAAAGCTGAAAATATATGTACATAAAATTAAAATAATTTGAATATTAAATGTTAATATTTATTATTAACCCTTATAGGGTCTTTTGGGTCTTTTTAGACCCCAAACGACGTTTGCTAAAATGAAATAAAATGTTCTCTTTGTCCAAATGACATGAAACTTTGTACAGTGGTTAACACTTTCTCGATCTACAAATAAAAAAAAAATTGGAGTGATATCTTGTTTTTATGTTAGTGTAGAAAAAAAAAGTCACACTCATGGTCTTTGGGGTCCCCAGAGACCCCAGGCAACAAAATGTAATTTTGTAACAAAATAATTGTTTTTTTTTAAAAACAAATGTAATTTTACTCTGTTTATTAATGTTTTTACTTCATATTTGTGCAGTTTTTGGAGGAGTTATCATATCTTTTAAATTTATATAAATAAATAAATGTTTTGTTGAATACGTTTTTATACAAAAACAGCTTTTTATGTAAAATTCACTTTATAAAAGACCCACATTTCTAACTTTCATTCATGGGGATAACATGGATAATTTGACATGGTTTAGTGTAAGATTTTAGCCCATCTTTTGGAAAATGCAGTTTTAAAAGTAAAAAAACTATCACTTTTAACGGAAAGATCTTTTCAGAAGTATTTTTCAGTTGGATTCATATCTACATATTATGAAATCACAAAAATTACTTTTTGTCAAAGTTTAGCATTCTTTTGTACTGAAAAAAAAAAGTTTTTCAATAATATTGATTTTGAGGATGAATTTTGTACATTTTCTAAGCGGGGTCACATCATAATGTAACAATATTGAAACACTGATTTTTTTTTCAGTACAAAAATACTAAACTTTGACAAAAAGTAACTTTTATTGTTATAATTGTGATTTCATAATATTTAGATATGAATCCAACTGAAAAATACTTCTGAAAAGATCTTTCCGTTAGTCAAATAGCACATGCTCTGCTGCCATCTACTGGTAAAAGTGATATTTTTTACTTTTAAAACTGCATTTTCCAAAAGATGGGCAAAAATCTTACACTAAACCATGTCAAATTATCCATGTTATCCCCATGAATGAAAGTTAGAAATGTGGGTCTTTTATAAAGTGAATTTTACATAAAAAGCTGTTTTTGTATGAAAACCTATTTAAAAAAATATTTTTTTAATTTATTTATATAAATGTAAAAAATATTATAAATCCTCCAAAAACTGCACAAATGTGGAGTAAAAACATTAATAAACAAAGTAAAATTACATGTGTTTAAAAAAACAAAATTATTTTGTTACAAAATTACATTTTGTTGCCTGGGTCCCCAAAGACCCTGAGTGTAGCCCCCAAACGAAGACCGCATATATACAATTTAGACTGATTAATTAATATATAATATAATTTAATAGTATTTAATATGCAAGCTTTGAATATTAAATAAAAAGCTGAAAAGTATCTATATATGGATATCATTGATATCATTTTTAGCTACATCACACTAATGGGAAGGTTTATCTTGAAGTAATTCATGGAGATTTATTAGTGTTATTAGTAGTGTTATTAGTGCTCATATGGTAAGTATTAGTATATTAGTATGTTCTCATGGATGGAGTGTCGTTTTGAGCCCCTACATCATCAGTGCTGTCAAACATCCACCAGATCTTCTCCATCACTAACACTGGCTGCTTTCCTTCAGGAACAAACAGTCCTCACGCACCACATACGACACGCTCACATTACCTTTAATATTCATGTCCTTCTGCTGAAGCTTTAATCGACTCTCTCCGGTTTTCATCTGCATGATTCCTCAGATGTTTTCTGACAGAATATTGAGGCCGGTTTGGAGCACGTCATCATTATCAGATTGGATTCGTGTATGAATGATGTGGATTCGGTGAGGTTTATTCTTCTCAACGAGTAAATCTGAAGAGTTTCCAGTGAGCTCATAACAAACATGACATGTAGACACTGGACGACGCCTCGTGGAGAAAATCTACATGAGCTTTTTTTATGTGCAGTAATCTCATCATTCCATCTGATCTGAAAACAGAAAACTGAACTGTATTTCCAGGAAAAACGACTGTATTGTGATATAAAAGAAGCATCTGAAGTGATTCAGTGCTGACTGTGAACGCTGCTGTGTTTTGTGATGTTTTTCAGAATCATAACCTCCTGGTCGTGTCCAACCTCCGACCGGCCACGTTTTACAGGTTAGAGGTGCAGGTGATCACCACGGCAGGAGAAGGACCTGCGACAAAGAAGATCTTTCAGACGCCCAGCCGGCCACCACTTCAGCAAAGTAAGAAAACACACTTTAGAGGAGATCTTCTCTATATCAGTGTCAGTGTTTCTGAACTCCCTCAAACGCCTCCATTGTAGTCTTGAGTTTTAGTCACAATATTCCTCATTTAAATAATTCATACGCAGAATAAACGGGCGGGGCCTGCTTGAGTGAGTTAGTAGTGTGTTGAAACTGGCGGTTATGGTAAGGGGCGGGACATTTCCCAGACACGCTCAAAGCGCTTGACCAATCACCATTATTAAATGACATAGACCAATCACAACAGACTGGGCCATCTAACCAATCAGAGCAGAGTAGACCAATCACAGGGTTTAGAGAGAATGAATCTTCAACTTCGAATCTTCAACTTAATCATTTTTTTGAACTGGTTCATCAAATTAATTGGACTTCCAATTATTATTAGTAAGCGACAGGTGAATTAATGATTAGCTCTATTGAACTGAAGTCGATTCCCCTGGATGGAATCGATTCCAACTTTTGCAGTCAACTCTTGATTCCCATGCCTCGGAATCGATTCTTTTTGCAATCAACTCTTGATTCCCATGCCTCGGAATCGATTCTTTTTGCAATCAACTCTTGATTCCCATCGCCTCGGTATCAAGGAATCAATTCTTTTTGGAATCACCTCTTGATTCCCATCGCCTCGGTATCAAGGAATCAATTCTTTTTGGAATCACCTATTGATTCCCATCACCTCGGAATCGAGAAATCGATTCTTTTTGGAATCGTCTCTTAATTACCATCGCCTTGGAATCGAGGAATCAATTCTTTTTGGAATCACCTCTTGATTACCATCGCCTCAAAATCGAGATATCAATTCTTTTTGGAATCACCTCTTGATTCCCATCACCACGGAATCGATTTTTTTTGGAATCGTCTCTTGATTACCATCGCCTCGGAATCGAGGAATCGATTCTTTTTGGAATCGACTCTTGATTACCATCGCCTCAAAATCGAGATATCAATTCTATTTGGAATCACCTCTTGATTCCCATCACCTCGGAATCGATTCTTTTTGGAATTGTCTCTTGATTCCCATCGCCTCTGTATCGAGGGATCGATTCTTTTTGGAATCACCTCTTGATTCCCATCACCACGGAATCGATTCTTTTTGGAATCGTCTCTTAATTACCATCGCCTCGGAATCAATTTTTTTTGGAATCGTCTCTTGATTACCATCGCCTTGGAATCGAGGAATCAATTCTTTTTGGAATCACCTCTTGATTACCATCGCCTTGGAATCGAGGAATCAATTCTTTTTGGAATCGTCTCTTGATTACCATCGCCTTGGAATCGAGGAATCATTTCTTTTTGGAATCACCTATTGATTCCCATCACCTCGGTATCGAGATATCAATTCTTTTTGGAATCATTTCTTGATTCCCATCACCTCGAAATCGAGAAATCCACTCTTTTTTGGAATCACCTCTTGATTCCCATCGCCTCAAAATTGAGATATCAATTCTTTTTGGAATCACCTCTTGATTCCCATCACCTCGGTATCGAGGAATCAATTCTTTTTGGAATCACCTCTTGATTACCATCGCCTTGGAATCGAGGAATCGATTCTTTTTGGAATCGTCTCTTGATTACCATCGCCTCGGAATCGAGGAATCGATTCTTTTTGGAATCGACTCTTGATTACCATCGCCTTGGAATCGAGGAATCAATTCTTTTTGGAATCGTCTCTTGATTCTCAACGCCTTGGTATTGAGGAATCGATTCTTTTTGGAATCGACTCTTGATTCCTATCGCCTCAGAATGGGCGATTCCCATACAACTCTGCAGCTCGTGTTGGATGAGCTGGATGGGATTGAAGCGACCGTTGTCCAACTGAATTAAATGGTTTTTATTTCTATAAAAAGCAAAACGACAGTGGAGGCGTTATTTAAACGTTTAGGTAGCATATCCTATCCTAATTTCACCCTCACACTTCATCATGGCAATATCAGCTTTTCATCTTTCATCTTCACATTTTAATCTCGCGAGATCTCGTCACACCCCTACAATATATATTATACTGTATACATTCAACAAAAAAAACACAGGATTCCTATAGACTTTCATGAGAAGTGTGTCTGATAATGTGACTGATGTCTAAGTTAGGGTTGTTCAGTAAAAATGATTAAAATAGCATAAATGGGGAACTTTAAGTCAGTGTGCAGTTATATTCTTGACATCTAAGATGCCGTGATGTTTTCATGTGTAATGAAGATGTGTTTTTGTTCCTCACAGAAGCTCGACTTCATCAGCAGCACCATCAGAAGTCTTCAGTGGAGAAACACTGAAATGGTCAGAAAACGCGACACAACGTGCAGCTAATCCGGCTTTCATCAGACGCGGTTCTTCAGCGTCCGCTCTAAACGCCTCACCTCAAGATCTACGGTTTTCATCGCACAAACACTGATTGAGAAATCACCCCAAACTCTTGTGCTGCAGCACCGTTTCACGTGTGAATTCACACTCAGAAACCCTTTCAGCAAGTTAAGATCGACGACGATGCATGTCAAACCTATTCTGTCAATGTTTCCCAAACTCGTATCTTTATTCAGCTCTTTTCCATTCAACACCAGTTCATAGTCGAGCATCAAAGCAGATCATTGGTGCGATTTCGATGATGCTTTTGGGAGACGCAGTAGACCGCAGACAGGTTTGTGTGATTAAATAATGACTGGATTTGTATTTTGGGTTGAACTGTTCCTTTGATTTGGTATGAAATCCATCTTTGAAGCCTTTTATTATTATATTAGCAATTTTCCATTACAGATTAACAGAGAGTGTTTTGTTTATTAATGAAATTATTACTTATGCGTGTTTTTTGATGAAATGATGTAAACTATATATGTTCTCGGCTGTAGAGATATTTGTTGTGGCAGTCAGTGAATGTTGATGTTGATATTTATTTATGTGTGTTATTGCAACGCTTCATTTGTATGTGAGTATGTGTTTTTTTCCATGTATTAGCAAGTCAGTGTTTTATAAAATACAACTTCTTGTAAAGACACAATGTAAAAAAAGTGAATTGTACATATAGTCATATGTTCCGTTATTTCCATGGACAGAACTTGTACATACTTTTAAGTAAATAAAATAGTCCCTCTACTCCTTCAGCTCATCTGTAGTCCTGTGTGAAACACTCGCTGTCAGTGACGCACCTCAGATCTGTGGGAAAGAAAGAAAACACATCACTGACTGAAATAAATACATGTCAAACAGAAATACGTACTGCTCGACTTCCTTTAATTCCTTTAAAATAAAAACAATAGAAATAAAACACAAAAAATAAATTGTTTCTGAATGTGAATCTTTGGAAGCGAAGCCACACGCAAAGTTACAAAAAAAAATACGGTGCACACCGCCACACAAAATGGGGTCTTGCGCACTGAATGTGCACGACCACCCTTGCCACCTTCGCGCTTGTGCGGACGTGACAAGTATAAACCAAGCTTAATGCTTTTAAAGCTAGCTTTCTATTGTTAGCCTGTCTGAAATTGCCTACCCTACCTTTAACATCTAAACGTGGAGTAAGAGAGAGAAGCAATTGGCCATTCGCAAAGACCAGCCCCCTTTAGTTACTGTTGCTACGTCCGTTGCTATGCCGCTCTCACGCCACAGTAAAGAGCTGACAACGTGTCGACAGACAAGACGGAACAGGATACTTTTGATATGAAACAAAGTCTCAAATTTTGTCATTTTTAAAAGAAATCTAAACAATAAATACTGTTTTGTGGCTCTTTAATGTGTCGTTACAGATCGCTGTAGTGCCTCAGTTCAAAAGGCTCATGAACCAATCATCTCTTCCTACTAGTTAATTATAGCATCAAATAAACATGAATGAACATCAGAAGGAATGTTGTTTCAACCGCGGAAAGACATCAGTACACACAATTTTTTAAGTTCAAAAATGGCGGATTTGGCATTATGATTGGTTAGATCGCCTGTCAATCAAACTCCCTGTGAAGGGTCGATTCCAAAGTCCCTTTAAGGGGCCGTTCACATATCGCATCTTTTGCGCGCTCAAATTCGTTATTTCAAATGTAGCAGGTGCGCTCATAATGGAAGCGGTGCGGTTGCGACGCGCATGCGGTGAGTTTTCCAGGCTAGTAGTAAAGCTAAAGCAAGGGCTAGAAATCAATTTATTCTTTGCTGAAACTTCCTATAGCGCAGTTCATGGTTGCATAGCAACGACAGACGCCACGGAGCGCAAGTGCTTTGGAAAGAAGGAGAAAGGGGTGCAGCCACGCATTTTTAGACGCAATATGTGAACGGCCCCTAAGACAAGTAATTTCACTCGGCGGCCATTTTTGAAACTCCCCTCGGGCATTCAAGTGCAGCTCCTATCTCTTTGAATGGGGAAACATCAAATTCTGCCAAGCTTTCGATTCAATTTCATATTTGAAATCACCAATGAAATCTGACAACAACTGTCTCATAAATTTTGTTTCTAATCGTTCGAATCATGACAAAAAATTTTATTTTTTAGGCTGGATCAAGCTAATGCGCACGCGCAGTCCTAAATTTCAGAGGCGCGCGTCTGACTGTTTCTGAACCGGAGCTTCTAACGGCCGCTGCAGTGACGCGATGACTTTACCAATCGGCGATTGCCTCTTATTTAGAAGGCGGGACTTATTCCGCCATAGGAGTGATGCGTCTTGTGTTATTCTATCTATTCGGTTGTTAACTCTGACGGCAGCGCTTCGAGTCCAAACGCTCTATCTCATACCACAAGAAAACAACAAACGGTGCTAATATACACACACAATACTACCAAAAATATAAATCGTTCAAAATATTAATATCTGTAACACTGTGAGCATGGAGACTGTTGTGTAGACTGTAAGTATTTTAAATGTTTATTATGAATAAATAGCGCTCATAAACGGCCGTCGAGATGGCATTCTCAAGTGAAACGAGTCGAGGCTTGGACCCGGAAACGGCGTTCCTTACGTCACGACTTAACAAGCGGATAGTCTTTGGTCGATTCCGTGGCGCGGGCGAATCAGTACGTGACGCACTGGCTGCTTCCCGCCACTGTAGTTCAGTCAGTGTAAACTACTGAGAGACCAGAAACGCAAACGCGAATGTTCACGTCTCTGTTAAACCAAGACTTTCCTTCAAAACTCTGAGCCTTTAAATCGGACATTATTATTCAGGTATGTTTGATTGATTTCTTCAGCAAGATTCAAGAACTGTCAGTATTGTGAGAGTCCTGCTGAACGTCAGTGTCTGCTGTGTGTGTTTTTCCTTTCTGAAAATGTCGGCAGCTCTTTTTTTACAGCAGAAAGAAGGCCTTTCTGCGTCCAGTTATTTCAGTCCATTATCCATTGAACTCTCCTCACACTCTTCATCCATCAGTGATGTTCTTTCACTGTGTTTATGTACAGGTCTATTATGTCACAATCCATTAGTTCCTGACTGTCCATGTGAGTTAATCCACTTGAGTTCAGCTCTGGTTTCTTTCTCTCAGGGTCAAAACCAGAACCTTCTATTCAGCCCTGCTTTCCAGCAAATGCCATGCTGCTCGTCTGATGCCTTCAGACCTTCTTAAAAGCAACAAAGGGCAGTGACAATCAACAGTGTGTTGTGGATCCTTCTTCTAAATCCTCTAAAAAGATGCAGAGAGAAAATCTGATAATGAGTCTTTCCTTTGTGTATAATCAATGATTTTCATCCAAACATAGTTTGATCCTCATTACCCATCGCATGATGTGAGTGGTTCAGATTCCTTCTGTTTTGATCTTGCGTGTCTTTGTCGTGGTTCAGCAGGACTGACAGCATCTCACGTGTCTCTTCTTCTCCTCTGAAGTCGTTCTGGAGATTAACACAGATCTCAGCTGCTCATTTCTGTTCACTGGCGCTCTCACGCGACCTTCACTGCAGGCTTTTCATCTGGACCCATGTGATTTACATTCTTTGCTGTGCTGGTTAAGTCTTTCTTACATAAAGGGTATTACATTTTGGTTTGCATTATTTGGTAACACTTTACAATAAGGTTCCATTAGCTAACATTGGTTAATGCATTAACTAACAACAAGCAATATATTTGCAACAGTCAAGTTCCGCAAGTAAAAACTCCATTCATTTCCTCCATATCGTTTTTTTAACGATAACTTATAAACCTTTAAAGACAGCCCTACTGTGATCTACGAGGTTGTTAAACGTTATTTGCTTCTGTTAAAGCTGTCAGTCTGCATTATTTAAAGTTATTAAGTTTTAAAACAATCATGTTTAACAGCGGAGTTTGTGGTGAAAAACTACATTACCCATGATGCTGTAAGAATATTTCACCAATCAGAGAGTCAAAAGCAAAATGCACCTCTTCAGCTCCGCCCCCTCCCATGTTAAAGCCATAACGACATTAAGAAATTTGTAATATTTTTCCTTATATTAAGAGTGATTGTTTTTCAATAAATGTATATTGTGTGTTATTTGTATCATGTGACTTTTGACTAGTTTTATACGTTACATAGGTTTAAAAATTTGTTGACGAAGAATAAGGAAGAAGGAAGGGTTGGTGCAAGTTTTTGGAAAGTGAATAAGATTTTACTCAAAATTTTGAGTATTTAATTTGTTTGACAGTGGTTTTGTTTCATTTATTGTTCTATTTTATTTAATTTCCGTAATTTTTGGGGATTTCTAATTTTTTTGTCTCATTTGCATTTTCGTTTCATCATTCCAATTCTCCTGCATTCCACAGTGTCACATTTTTTAAAATTTTAAACCACCTAAATTAACCAAATTTTACCATTTTCATTTCTATATTGGCACTTCTTCAAAATCAAGCAGTAAATGATGCATTTCTACACTCTTGCAAATAAAGGTTCTTCATTGATGGTTCAGTGAAGAATCTTAAACATCAGTGGAACCACTAAAGGTTCTTTGATTATTATAATATTCCTCATATAAAAAAATTGTTCTTTTAAGAAGTGATCACAGAAGATTCTTTGGGGAACCAGCAATGGTTCTTCTATGGCATCACTGCGAAAACCACCCTTTGGAACCTTTATTTTCAGGAGTGTATTTCTAAATCCTATCAATTCCCATTTTGTCCCTTTCACCACTTATTAGATGTCCCAGGCTGGCAGGAGACCTCGTGACCGTGTGCTCTGGCTTTGGGGTGTTTCTGGTTAGACTCTGCGCACATGAAAGACTGATTCTGCCAAGCCACTGGGATGTTTCGTCTACATGTAATGAAGAACAGAGAACACATGTGCCACGCAAAAAACCTACAGCTCCAGCACCCATGTGTGGGTAGACAACACAACACCAATTATGGCAAGGTGAATAGGGTAAAAAAATTAACTAATACTGCAGAAATCACTATACTTTCCCAGTTGATTGATTACATTAAGAATGGCAAACATTTATATTACAAGCTTTCTGAAATGTTGTTTAACCTGTGTTGTTCGGTTTTGAGTTTTTTTTTTTTTTGAAGTTTTGAATTTTTAAAAATTGCTACTTGCTATATGGTACTCTGTGACTTTTGTGGCAGTTGCTACGTAACCACACACAGAAGAGGACTTGATTAAAAAAAGCCTAAATGGTCATAAAAAAAATAGACTTGTGTTGTTCGCGGTTAGAAATGACCGCCATCGGAAATGAATGGGAAATACAAAAAATATGAAAAAAGACAGCAATTTTTGGGGGGTACAATCTACAAATCAGCCACGATGCAGAAAAACACACAGCAGTGAAGGAGCAAGATAGACACATTTAACCCTTCACAAAAAGTAGTCTTTGAGAATGTCTAAATATATCAGAGCCTTAAATGAACAATACCACAGGGTTAAATGAACATGAACAATACCAGAGAGTTAAATGAACAATACCAGAGGGTTAAATGAACAATACCAGAGGGTTAAATGAACATGAACAATACCAGAGGGTTAAATGAACAATACCAGAGAGTTAAATGAACAATACCAGAGGGTTAAATGAACAATACCAGAGGGTTAAATGAACATGAACAATACCAGAGGGTTAAATGAACAATACCAGAGGGTTAAATGAACATGAACAATACCAGAGGGTTAAATGAACAATACCAGAGAGTTAAATGAACAATACCAGAGGGTTAAATGAACAATACCAGAGGGTTAAATGAACAATACCAGAGGGTTAAATGAACAATACCACAGGGTTAAATGAACATGAACAATACCAGAGAGTTAAATGAACAATACCACAGGGTTAAATGAACATGAACAATACCAGAGGGTTAAATGAACAATACCAGAGGGTTAAATGAACAATACCAGAGGGTTAAATGAACATGAACAATACCAGAGAGTTAAATGAACAATACCACAGGGTTAAATGAACATGAACAATACCAGAGGGTTAAATGAACAATACCAGAGGGTTAAATGAACAATACCAGAGGGTTAAATGAACATGAACAATACCAGAGAGTTAAATGAACAATACCACAGGGTTAAATGAACATGAACAATACCAGAGGGTTAAATGAACAATACCAGAGGGTTAAATGAACAAGAACAATACCAGAGAGTTAAATGAACAATACCAGAGGGTTAAATGAACAATACCAGAGAGTTAAATGAACAATACCACAGGGTTAAATGAACATGAACAATACCAGAGGGTTAAATGAACAATACCAGAGGGTTAAATGAACAATACCAGAGGGTTAAATGAACAAGAACAATACCAGAGAGTTAAATGAACAATACCAGAGGGTTAAATGAACAATACCAGAGAGTTAAATGAACAATACCACAGGGTTAAATGAACATGAACAGTACCAGAGGGTTAAATGAACAATACCAGAGGGTTAAATGAACAATACCAGAGGGTTAAATGAACATGAACAATACCAGAGAGTTAAATGAACAATACCAGAGGGTTATATGAACAATACCAGAGGGTTAAATGAACAATACCAGAGGGTTAAATGAACAATACCAGAGAGTTAAATGAACAATACCAGAGAGTTAAATGAACATGAACAATACCAGAGGGTTAAATGAACAATACCAGAGAGTTAAATGAACAATACCACAGGGTTAAATGAACAATACCAGAGAGTTAAATGAACAATACCAGAGAGTTAAATGAACATGAACAATACCAGAGGGTTAAATGAACAATACCAGAGAGTTAAATGAACAATACCAGAGAGTTAAATGAACATGAACAATACCAGAGGGTTAAATGAACAATACCAGAGAGTTAAATGAACAATACCAGAGGGTTAAATGAACAATACCAGAGAGTTAAATGAACAATACCACAGGGTTAAATGAACATGAACAATACCAGAGGGTTAAATGAACAATACCAGAGGGTTAAATGAACAATACCAGAGGGTTAAATGAACATGAACAATACCAGAGGGTTAAATGAACAATACCAGAGGGTTAAATGAACAATACCAGAGGGTTAAATGAACATGAACAATACCAGAGGGTTAAATGAACAATACCAGAGGGTTAAATGAACAATACCAGAGGGTTAAATGAACATGAACAATACCAGAGGGTTAAATGAACAATACCAGAGAGTTAAATGAACATGAACAATACCAGAGGGTTAAATGAACATGAACAATACCAGAGGGTTAAATGAACAATACCAGAGGGTTAAATGAACAATACCAGAGGGTTAAATGAACAATACCAGAGGGTTAAATGAACATGAACAATACCAGAGGGTTAAATGAACAATACCAGCGGGTTAAATGAACAATACCAGAGGGTTAAATGAACATGAACAATACCAGAGGGTTAAATGAACAATACCAGAGGGTTAAATGAACAATACCAGAGGGTTAAATGAACATGAACAATACCAGAGGGTTAAATGAACAATACCAGAGAGTTAAATGAACAATACCAGAGGGTTAAATGAACATGAACAATACCAGAGGGTTAAATGAACATGAACAATACCAGAGGGTTAAATGAACAATACCAGAGAGTTAAATGAACAATACCAGAGGGTTAAATGAACATGAACAATACCAGAGGGTTAAATGAACAATACCAGAGGGTTAAATGAACAATACCAGAGGGTTAAATGAACAATACCACAGGGTTAAATGAACAATACCAGAGAGTTAAATGAACAATACCACAGGGTTAAATGAACATGAACAATACCAGAGGGTTAAATGAACAATACCAGAGGGTTAAATGAACAATACCAGAGGGTTAAATGAACATGAACAATACCAGAGAGTTAAATGAACAATACCAGAGGGTTAAATGAACAATACCAGAGGGTTAAATGAACATGAACAATACCAGAGAGTTAAATGAACAATACCACAGGGTTAAATGAACATGAACAATACCAGAGGGTTAAATGAACAATACCAGAGGGTTAAATGAACAATACCAGAGGGTTAAATGAACAAGAACAATACCAGAGAGTTAAATGAACAATACCAGAGGGTTAAATGAACAATACCAGAGAGTTAAATGAACAATACCACAGGGTTAAATGAACATGAACAATACCAGAGGGTTAAATGAACAATACCAGAGGGTTAAATGAACAATACCAGAGGGTTAAATGAACATGAACAATACCAGAGAGTTAAATGAACAATACCAGAGGGTTAAATGAACATGAACAATACCAGAGGGTTAAATGAACAATACCAGAGGGTTAAATGAACAATACCAGAGAGTTAAATGAACAATACCAGAGAGTTAAATGAACAATACCAGAGGGTTAAATGAACATGAACAATACCAGAGAGTTAAATGAACAATACCAGAGGGTTATATGAACAATACCAGAGGGTTAAATGAACAATACCAGAGGGTTAAATGAACAATACCAGAGAGTTAAATGAACAATACCAGAGAGTTAAATGAACATGAACAATACCAGAGGGTTAAATGAACAATACCAGAGAGTTAAATGAACAATACCACAGGGTTAAATGAACAATACCAGAGAGTTAAATGAACAATACCAGAGAGTTAAATGAACATGAACAATACCAGAGGGTTAAATGAACAATACCAGAGAGTTAAATGAACAATACCAGAGAGTTAAATGAACAATACCACAGGGTTAAATGAACATGAACAATACCAGAGGGTTAAATGAACATGAACAATACCAGAGGGTTAAATGAACATGAACAATACCAGAGGGTTAAATGAACAATACCAGAGGGTTAAATGAACAATACCAGAGGTTACTATGCAATTGAGGAATTGTTTTATTCAATATGCACTCATTTCCAGAAGCAAAATCTGAATATGTTCAAAATGCTTCAAAGTCTTCAAAGATATGGATTGAATTTAAATCTACAGATTTGCAAATAGATAAAGTGCCATAAAATAAACACTTAAACGTGTGTTTTGGATGTTTTCTTTCCACCAGTCTGAAAGATGTTATGGAAGCAAAATAGCCCAAAATCTCAAAATTGAGTAGTCCATGAAAAAAACTACACTGTTTTTGCCTGCATTGTCTTGCCTTGACAATATCAGTGACTGACTCTATAGGGTTGTCTCAACGAGGACAGTATTATCATCCCAACATTATCCTGATAATTACTCCACTTTTTCCATTACAGTTTATTCTGAAGGCGATCTGTTCGTTCATCTCAAACTGCTTTGGGTTTGCAGGTGTTTGAGTATAAAGCCACGCATACTAACTAATGACAACGTTTCTCTCACTGCCGTGTGTTTAAGGCCGGCCAGAAAGGCGTTATTCTCTCAAGTATCGTTTGAGAACTATGAAAGATGGACACTCGCTGAGTACATGATGAAATACTCCAAATGACTTTAACAGCATCACTCATAATGTCATCGCAGCAGCTGTAGAGCAGATATTCATCCACGGCAAACGCTGCACATCAGTCACGGAGATGTGTCCCCATCAAGTTATGAAGTAGTAGGGAATGATCCATAATTATTTACTCAATGAAAAATACCTTTCTGGCAACACGAAACCCAGAGACAGACTGAGCTGAGCTGTTAGTCAAAGCGTGAAGGGGTTTGTGAAACAAATCAGACTCGCTGACAGTAAGAGTCGCTCAGAGATTAACCAGAAAAAATGACAGATACTTCAAATATGATCTGTTATCTGACATGTGTTTTGTCATATTTTGTGATGGTTTAACACAGTGACCTGTCAGATATCCGTCTTCAGTGACTGAAGATTATTAATATTACTAAATATGGAAACTTATTTCCGCCACAGAATAAAAAAAAGTCAGAATTGTGAGATTAAAAAAAATGCAATTATCTTTTTTTATATTTTCATTTAGTGACTGAAACAGAATTGCGAGTTGTAAATTAAGAATTCCATGGAAAAAAAGCAAAATTGCGAGATTTATAACTTGCGATTTTGAGATATAAATTCGTAAATTGCGAGGGAAAAAAAGTCCGAATTGTGAGATTAAAAAAAAAAATATTTTTTACATTTTTATTCCATGGCAGAAATGATAAAAACAGAATTGCGAGTTGTAAAGTAAGAATTCCAAGAAAAAAGGCAAAATTGAGAGATCTATAACTTGCGATTTTGAGATATAAAATCACAGTTGCAAGAAAGAAAGTCAGAATTGCGAGATTTAAAAAAAAAAAAATGCAATAATTTTTTTTATGTTTTTATTCTGTGGTGGAAACAATAAAACAAAATTAGTTGTAAACTAAAAATTCCAAGAAAAAATGAAAAATTGAGAGATTTATAATTTGCGATTTTAAGAACTTGCAATTGCAAGAAAAAAAGTCAGAATTGTGAGATAAAAAAAAATATTTTTTATATATATATATTTTTTTTATTCCATTGTGGAAACAATTCAAACAGAATTTTGAGTTGTAAACTAAGAATTCTAAGAAAAAAGGCAAAATTGCAAGATTTATAATATAATTTTGACAAACTCACAATTGCAAGAAAAAAAAGTCAAATTTTGAGATAAAAAAAAAAAATTGCAATTATCTTTATATATTTTTATTCCATGACGGAAACAATAAAAACAGAATTCCAAGTTGTAAACTAAGAATTCCAAGAAAAAAGGCAAAATTGCGAGATTTATAACTTGCGATTTTGAGGTATAAACTCGCAAATGCGAGAAAAAAAAAGTCAGAATTGTGGGATTAAAAAAAATTGCAATTATCTTTTTTTTTTAATTCTGTGGCAGAAGATTTATAATATAATTTTGACATATAAACTCACAATTCTGAGAAAAGTCAAAATTATGAGATGTCACAATTTGCTTATTTGTTTTATTCTGTGGCGGAAACGAGCTTCCGTAACTAAATTTAATATATTGAACATTGGTGTTTTATTGCTTTTGCCAGTGTTTTAAAAAAGCAAGGTTTCGCGCCCGTAACATGAGGTTAAATGACTGAATCTCAGCCTCCAGTGGCTCATTGCTTTAATTAGCACCTTTTTCTTTTTGCATGACGTGTTTTTCTTACTCTGTCGCATTAGAAATTCCTAGAAAGGCTCTTGTATGGGGACTTTGGGTCTTTCGGGTCATTTGTGGCAAATCAAAACAGCTTACATTTGATGCAGCCTTTTGAACCCTCCAGGGCAAAGGTCAGAGGTCAAGAAGGCCTCCATTGAAATCCCTGCTTGTGTTTGAAGAGCGTCTCCTGAGAGGCCATTATCCGAATCTCTTCTGCCGAGGAAAAACATCCGCTCGTATTTGAAGATACTGCAGATATGTAAACTTTTCACGCTTGTTAGAGGCCATCTGCCCTAAACTCTACTTTTAAGAGGAAATAAACAAATACTGTGTTTTTTGTTTTTCAAAATGTGCATAAAAATAGGTGGATGGAAACACTGCTATAGTATAATTGTGAGGCCGTGCTGTGTTATATTCCAGAAGAATAGGCACGTATCGAGTTGCACAGATGCTCTATAATCACAGATCTGGATGGTCTTGGGCGCAGGTCAAAGGTCGTCTTACCTCCGAGTCCTGCTTCTGGTACAAGGAGCCGGTCGCGGGGGTCGAGTTCTGCTCAGATGTAATCAACTCTGTCACGGAGGCTTTTTTCCCCTCCGTTCTTTGAATTAGACAGAGAGCTGCTTAAATAAGACAAGCTGCAGAAATGCTCTCCAAGAAAACTTCTGACCTGTGCGTCTTTGAAATCTCTGAATGCTTCAGCATGTGAAGTCTTGAATGAAGAAATAAGCCACGTTACACTGAATATACGGCAGGTAAATCCTTTTTAAACATGGAAAAATCACAGCAAAATCACTTTTGCAGCAGTTTTATTTTATTCATTTGCAGTTTTCATGTTCATTTTAGTTTAGTTTTTAGTCATTTCGTTGTGCTTTTGTCATTTTATTAAATAAAATATTGCCGTTTAGGTTTAATTTATTTTTATTTCAGTTTTAGTTATAATAGTTACAAGTAATAATTTTAGTTCTTCATTGTGTTTGTTTATTGCCAAAGCAACATTTCTTATTTTCATTTAGTTTAAGTTTTTTAACTCTAATATATATATATATATAGATAGATAGATAGATAGAGAGAGAGAGAGACGTTAATCTCAGAATTATAACAAGCTCTGACTTGTCATCTATAGCTATTGTTTGCATGTGAACATTCGTTGTTCTTGGTCATTTTGCATGATTATATAGAGGTAAAATTAAAGTAGTGATTAATTATTTTGAGATCTGAGAATCTAGAACCATCCGAAGTACGTGTATCCATTTGAACATCAAGTTTTGCCTTTGAGTTTGAGGTCACGAGTTCATCTTGTAATTTTGATCACAGGTGCCGTGTGTATTTTTTGGATTTTGCATCAATGTGATTTTAATGGGATTCATCCAATCAGAATGTAGGGTTGTGAAGGTTCTTTGAGATGTTTTAATTGCAGGTAAGATTATTTCCAGTCGTTTATGAACTAATACTTCCCCTCCGAATGGTTTTAGTGAAACGGTTGAAGGCTCAGTTCAGGGATGACGCAACATTCCCATTCGATTCGCTCCATCATATTCAGGCCAAGATGATTCGCACTTGCATGCCTCCAAATTCCAACTGGTCTAATATAAAAATGCCAGTCATAGTTTAATGATTACCAGATGAACACGTGGCTTATGGCCTATTGAATGTTTGGACATGTGGATACGATAATTGACAGCATTTGTCAAATCCAGTGTACGGTGGACCGTAAGAGAAAACAACCGTACATGTGATGTTCAGTGTGAAAGATGGAGAAATAAAAGACTGTTTATTGTTGAAAGAGCGGCATGTGATTTAATGTACAAGATCAGACAGTTCACATGTGTTGGGATGTAAAGGGCTCATTCCTGTTATTATGCCCATCATATATGTCTAAATATATATATGAGAAAATGGATGGCATCTTTTTATATCAATATCTGAGTGAATTGAACATGTGGTGAATTTAAAACTAGTTCTTTACTTGAGTGAATGTTCGTCTTTGTCATGTAACCGTGTAACTGATTATATAGTTGTAAATATTGTAGTCTAGGCAACTTTTGATAGTGCTTTATATAATACAGATTGTTCCAAAGCAGCTTTACAGGGATAAACAGGAAAATAATGACTACAGTAACTTTGGGATAAACAGAGAGACTAATATTAGCGTAGATGCCATTCTTCTTCTAGGAAGTGTTCCCGGTTTCGGCTGACCTAATTTATGCAGCCTAACAATCCTTTAACGGATTTGAAAATATAAATTGATAATGTGTTATGTGTATGCCAGGTTAAAGAGATGCGTTTTTAGTCTAGATTTAAACTGACAGAGTGTGTCTGCTTCCTGAACAATGCTAGGAAGATTGTTCCAGAGTTTAGGTGCCAGATAGGAGAAGGATCTACCACCTGCGGTTGATTTTGATATTCTAGGTATTATCAGCTGGCCTGAATTCTGAGATCGCAATAGACGTGAAGGACTATAATGCTTTAAGAGCTCGCTCAGGTACTGGGGAGCTAAACCATTTAGTGCTTTGTAAGTAATTAGCAAGAATCTATACGATGTTTAACAGGAAGCCAATGCAGTGTTGACAGAACTGGGCTAATATGGTCATACTTCCTAGTTCTAGTAGCTGCTGCATTTTGGACCAGCTGGAGTTTGTTTATTAGGCGTGCAGGGCAACCACCCAGTAGAGCGTTACAGTAATCTAGCCTTGAGGTCATGAACGCATGAACTGTTCTGCATTTGTCATTGAGAGCATATGCCGTAGTTTAGATATATTTTTAAGATGGAAGAATGCGGTTTTACAAATGAGAGATTGGTATCAAAGAGCACACCCAGGTTCCTAACGGACGACGAAGACTTAACAGAGCAGCCATCAAGTGTTAGACAGTATTCTAGGTTATTACATAAAGAAGTTTTTGGTCCAAAAATTAGAATCTCTGTTTTTTTCTGAATTTAGTAGTAAGAAATTACTGGTCATCCAATTTTTTATATCAGCTATGCATTCTGTTAGTTTTGTGGATTGGTAAGTTTCGTCAGGGCGCGAAGAAATATAGAGCTGAGTATCATCAGCGTAACAGTGAAAACTAACGCCATGCTTCCTAATGATATCTCCCAAGGGTAGCATGTACAGAGTGAAAAGCAACGGTCCTAGTACTGAGCCTTGCGGTACTCCATGTTGAACCTGTGATCGATATGAAATCTCTTCGTTTACTACTACAAACTGATAACGGTCAGATAAGTAAGATTTGAACCATGACAATGCAGTTCCACTAATGCCAACATAATTTTCGAGTCTATTCAAAAGAATGTTGTGATCGATAGTGTCAAATACAGCACTAATAGAGAGATACAACCACGATCTGATAATAAGAGCAAATCATTAGTAACTCTAATGAGAGCAGTCTCAGTACTATGGTACGGTCTAAATCCTGACTGGAAATCCTCACAGATACTATTTCTTTCTAAAAAGAAACATAGTTGCGATTATACTGCCTTTTCTAGTATTTTTGACAAAAAAGGTAGATTTGAGATTGGTCTGTAATTGAATAATTCTCTAGGATCAAGTTGTGGTTTTATATCATTATGTCAGTAAAGTGAACATGCAGTGTTAGCTAAACTAGTAAGAACTTACGAATGGTCGGTGAAAGCTGACCCTGATGAATTCACGGATGTTTTGTGCTCTTAGACGGTTTGTGTCTCTCTAAAACATTCATCCTTTTTGATCGAATGGCACAAATCAGTTTGATAATATCTGCATTACGCTGAGTTTAATCAGTACATAATCTGAAATATTTCCTCAAAGTACAACACAAGCAGAGAGTTTTATAAACTTAAGGTTCTTTGCCACAGGAATGACTGACGGATGATCATGTTCTCCAGCTCTCTTTATGCTCTGCGGTGCACAAGCAATTAAATGGCAAATAACACGACGGCTCGTTCGCGGTTGTTCAGGCGTCACTGCGAGGAGGAGAGACCTGTCATGCAAATGAAGCAAAATCCACTTAAAGGCAATAGTTCACCCAAAATATTTAAGTTCTGTCATCATTTACTCTCCCTCATGTCAGTCCAAACTCCTTTATTCCATAAAATAGAAAAGCAGAAGTTCTGAAGGTCTATACAGATCTTGACTGAAGATTGAAACTGTCATCGGATTGATTGAGTCACTAATGACCCATTGTGAGCAGTCATGACATATTTAGAGCATCTAATGTCTGATTAACTAATCATTAAGCCAAACAAGGGGGCTGATAGATGGATACTATACTGTAAGCCTCATCCCAGTGGAACTTAATATTTTATGACTTTACTTGACTTTGTTGGGCATTGTGAGATGCTATATAGCATATAAAGCACTTCATAATATAAATACTAAGGACAAAAATGTTCATGAAAAAAATATTTTGTGAATCAGATTGATTGTCATCTTTGTACTAGTAGATCTAGTGGTGCCGTGATGTGATATTAGGTTTATAGTTAGTCTCTGTGTGCTTTTATTTTATTTTAACCTTTTTATTGTTTTATTTAATTTTTCAAAAACTTTTTATTTAATTTTTCTATTTTGATTTATTTTTTATTTTTTATTTTATATATATTTTAATTTTATTTTATTGTCCTATTGTATTTATTTATTATTTAATTTAATATTTTTATTTTATATTTTATTTTATTATTTATTATTGAACTTTCTGTTCATTTTTGTAATTTTATTTAATTGTTCTTTTTTGCTTTAAAAATTTTACTTTTTTATTTATTTTTATTTTATTATTTTTATTTTCAATTTTTTATTTGATTTTACTTTATTGTTCTATTTTTATTAACTTTTTATTTATTTTATTTTTTAATTTTATTTTTCTTTTTAATTTAATTTTATTTTTTTAAATTTTTAATTTTATTTAATTAAATTTTTTTAATTAAATTTAATTTTTATTGTTCCATTTCATTGTTTTTATTTTATTTAAATTTTTTGTTTTATTTTTTATTAAATTTTATTTTATTGTTCTATTTTTATTAATTTTTTATTTTATTTAACTATTTTATTTTTTAATTTTATTTTATTTTATTTTATTTTATTTTATTTTATTATTTTAAAGGCATTCTGCATTTGAATCGTGAGTGGTCCGTGTCTGGATCACTTCTGGGATCTCCACATTAAATGTTGTGAAGGAAGGTGCTGAGGGGGTGTGTGATTTATGGGGTTCTGTGGGGACCTGCAGGGGCCGAGGGTGATGTGCTGAAGACCGTCATCATGACTAGACACTTTTAGGATGCTCACAAGGGACAGACACCAGACAGGATTATTTACAGTCAAAGTACAGGCACTAGGACTGGCTGATATAGGCTATTCCCCATGTATTTTTGTTAATATATGTTCATCCACGAGTTAAAAACAATGAACAAAATAATGTGTCTCTTGTTCACGTGAGAGAACTTCTTGTAGTCGACTCATGACCAATGAAGGACGTTTTACTACCATAACTTTCCTCTGGCTTCTGTCACGCGTGCCGAATGAATGGCGCTGACATTCTGACGACGTCACTTCTCATATGCTCCATTTATGTTTGTTAGTATACTGAGTTTTCTTTGCTATGACCCGTAGTTCATCCGTGGCTGTTTAGGAGGGTAACTAAAGACGAGCAAGATATCGTGCGGTCTGATGCACATGTTCCAGACCTCCAGTCGCTCTTAACTCTGGAATATTAGATTTCACATGTGCCCAGTTTCACACAGATACGAGGATACGATGGGACACCATTGCAGCTGAACATGATAATGTCATTTCTGATCCCCACACTGAATTACTCAGCGCTAACACTTCACAGATGCAGGAGAATCTCAGGCCAGTGTCATCACAGTATGGGAGGTCGACCTCCTGCGTCTCCGACGGCTGAGAAACACTGAGAAAACGCTGATGTTCGTCAGATCCTTCGAAAGGTCTGAACCAGTGCAACATACAGCAGTGTCCTAAAGTGATGTCCGGAGGGGATATTTGTTTTAATGACCCTACAAGTTTGACTAATCCATCAAAACATGAGGGAAATATATATAGTTTTGTAAATATGAGAAAAGAACAAAACACTAAGGTATTTACAGTACCTGTCAAAAGTTTGGAAACATTACAATGTTTTTGTTTTTGAATGTCTCTTCTGCTCTCCAAAGCTGCATTTATTTGATCAAAAATACAGTAATATTGTGAAATATTATTCCAGTGTAAATCAGCTGTTTTCTATGTGAATATATAGTAAAGTGTAATTTATTCCTGTGATCAAAGCTGAATTTTCAGCATCATTACTCCAGTCTTCAGTGTCACATGATCCTTCAGAAATCATTCTGATATGATGATTTGATGGGTAAGATTTAAAAACACTTTTTAATAACACTTTTACTCAAGGATGCATTAAAGTGCTCAAAAGTGACAGTAAAGACATTATTTATAATGTTAGAAAAGATTCTGTTTCAAATAAATGCTGTTCTTTTGACATTTCCAAAAAAATATGAAGCAGCACAATTGTTTTCAACATTGATAATAATCATAAATGTTTCTTGATCATCAAATCATCATATCAGAATGATTTCTGAAGGATCATGTGACACTGAAGACTGGAGTAATGATGCTGAAAATTCAGCTTTGATCACAGGAATAAATTACACTTCGTACTTACTATATATATATATATATATATAAATATTGCAGCCTTGAGACTTTAAAAAATGGTAATGTTTCCAAACTTTTGACAGTATCTGACAAAATTATTTGGTAAAAAAGGCAAACTGCAGGTTTTATTTTACTATTAAAAAAAAAAAAAAAAAAAGCTGACAGGAAAAAGCAAACATATACCTATGTTTCCATCCACCTATTTTTATATGAATTTTTGGGATGTTGCATAAAAAAGATTATTTTTATTTAAAAAATACTTTTTATTTAATTTAATTTTTCTATTTAATTTTTATTATTATTTTATTAATATTATTTTAATTTTAATTGTATTTATTTTATTCTTTAATTTAACTTTTTTATTTTATTATTTTTTCAATTTTATTTTATTGTTATATTTTGATTTATTTTATTTAACTTTTTATTGTTTTATTTTACATTTTAATTTTATTCTATTTAATTTTATTTTTTATTTAACTTTTTGTTAATTTTTGTAATTTTATTTAATTGTTCTATTTTATTAATTTGTTATTGTAAAAAAAAAAAAAAAAAAAAAAAAAAAGATGTCTATACATTCTAAAAAATGCCCATAAAAAACATGTGCCCTCAATTTTGAGGCTGTGATTGGATAACTGCACTAACCAGCGGACCAATCACATCGCAGCATCTCAAATGTTGGTTTGGTGGTTCTGAAACACTTGAGTCAAAGTCTGTCACATGATTTTGTTTAATTCCCTCCAGAAGCGTCTCACACGATTGTGTTCCCAAACACCAGCATCCGAACGCAGGATCACATGACAGCGTTTACTGTGTTTCTGAGAGGCAACTCATCTATGATGGAGGGAAAAAGAGCCACAGTCTCCATTTTCATTACTGATATTTTGCATCAGGAAGTGACAGTTTTGTTCTCTTCAACACATGGGATGGAAACGCTGCTTTATTCGCAAATGTTTTATGCCATATTCTAATTTTGCACATAAAATACAGTGACATTTGTTTTGTCTATGCTTTCTGGTAGTGAATAAATTATAGGCCTATTTATAATGACTGTCTCTCTTTTTTTGCATTTTAGGTGGATTTTTCCCCTGAGTTTGTCACTGAATTATGGCAACACACTTTCTGTGATGGATACAATGATGCTTCCTTAAAATATGACAAAAGGTAACTTACACATGCATGTTAATCTCATTAACACAAAGCACATTAAAAATGCCTTTACATAGGCAGCTTCACTGGTGCAAACAGGAAAGTTCATCTAAACGAACGACTCCCTTCTTTCCTATAATTTCTATTCCATGTGATTACAAGCCTTCGAGGTCCTTCAGCACAAACTCCCAAATGAAGCAGAGCAGCAGAAGCTAGGCTTTGTTTTGAAACTCGAGCATCAGACGGCCGAGACGAGAGTGACTGAAGTGGTCGTTAGTGTCATTAATCAGCCTCCGCGGAGTTTAAGTGTAACTGCAGGATAATGTGACACGCTTTAGGAAACAGCATCCATCAGGGTCAGAACCAGTGAAACCAGCACCCGCTTTTCATCAAAGTCAACGAAAGTGAGCGGCTGGACACCAGCATGTGTTGTGTTAACTAAACAACACACCCATTTATGTAAGTCAATTACAAACATAGTGCTGGACAGCATTTATTTTGCTACAAAAATACATGCATGCTTGCTTAAATACATGCATTTACTTTCTTCTTTCTTTAATTTATTTATAAGTGCAGATAAAAACAACAACAGACCACAGCGTGTAACCAAAAAATAGTTTTTGTCACATTATACCATTATTTGTTTTTTGTTTCAAGAAAAACAGCTAACAATAAGGTTTTATTTGCGAGAAAAAGTCAGAATTAAAGTCAGAATTGCGAGTTATAAAGTCAGAATTGTGTGACATGAGCTTAATGATGATGTCACTGTTTACTCCAGTGCTGATATAGATAAATTAACTAAATTAATAACTATTGATTCTTACATCGGAATGAATCAATACTGAATTTACGTAAGATGGATAATGACACCATTTTCTTTAAGAGCTGCTGTGCAGCCAAAATTATATACCAGTTATCATTGTAAAGCTGCTTTGACACAATCTGCATTGTAAAAAGCGCTATATAAATAAAGGTGACTTGACTTGACTTGATATAAAGTCAGAATTGCGAGATGTAAAGTCAAAATTGTGAGTTATAAAGTCAGAATTGTGAGTTATAAAGTCAGAATTGTAAGTTATAAAGTCAGAATTGCGAGTTATGAAGTCGGAATTGCGAGTTATGAAGTCAGAATTGCGAGTTATGAAGTCGGAATTGCGAGTTATGAAGTCGGAAGTGCGAGTTTTAAAGTCGGAATTGTCAGTTATAAAGTCAGAATTGTGAGTTATAAAGTCAGAATTGCGAGATGTAAAGTCAGAATTGTGAGTTATAAAGTCGGAATTGTGAGCTTTAAAGTCAGAATTGTGAGTTATAAAGTCGGAATTGCGAGTTATGAAGTCGGAATTGTGAGTTTTAAAGTCGGAATTGCGAGTTTTAAAGTCGGAATTGTCAGTTATAAAGACGGAATTGTGAGTTATAAAGTCAGAATTGTGAGATATAAAGTCAGAATTGCGAGTTATAAAGTTGGAATTGTGAGATATAAAGTCGGAATTGCGTGATATAAAGTCGGAATTGTGAGATATAAAGTCGGAATTGCGTGATATAAAGTCGGAATTGCGAGTTATAAAGTCGGAATTGCGAGTTTTAAAGTCAGAATTGCAAGAAAAAAGTCAGTCTTTTTCCCCTCACAACTGGACATTGTAACACGCAATTGTGAGAAAAAAGTCAGAGGTTGCAATTACCTGTTTTATATTTTATTTCATGGCAGAAACAAGCTTCTATTAGTTACTTGCTCTTTCTTTCTTTCTTTCTTGTGAAAATTGTTCAAGTTAAAATAGTTTTTAAGTAAATCTTTTTTGTTTTTCAGTGTAGCGTCATCACTTTTAGTTCTCATGTGAATATAAATGAGTTTGCTGCAGTTTTTGGCTGTAAATGTGTGATGCCGAGGAGTATGACCTCCGTCAGGATATGTTACTCACATGCTACTGAGTTTCATATCGATGTCTAATTTTATTAACAACATAGACGTTTAAATGTTTCCCTCTCGGCCCCTTCATGAGTCCACATGGCTGGAATATTCCTTTCAAATGCCCAAGGCAACATCCCTTTATGTCAGACATCTCGGATCTAAATCCGGTAATTGAACAGACGGCAGCTTGATTGATGTTTAAAGGAAGTTCCTCTTCCGATTTGAAATATTCATGTATGTAACTGCCTACAGGAGGGTCAGATAAAACCCAATTACGGTGTGTTTTCCGCTTTCTATTAGAGGACGTGTTTTCACATTCCTGTATTAGAACTGTTCTCGTTTTCTCCTGGTTGTAGAAATCATTGTCCCTGTTCATTTTCTCCACAGGCATTTCCAGAGTTCTGATCCATGAATCATGACCAGCTGCAGTCAAAAGCTTTCGGACAAAAGACAAAGGTACACGACTGCACTGTACATCAAGCTTTTGTCTGAAATGAACTGAGATGTGGACAGTTCCACATAGGAAATTAGTTTTCTTGACGTGAAAAATCCAACACTAATCTGAAAACTAACTGAATTGAGTAAAGCCCAATAAAATGAAGCAAGTCAAAATAATTAAAATGAATCTCTCTTAGTTCACTGCTGGTCTGGACACTCTGTATCTCGTGTGTTTCAGTACTTTTATATATATATAAAGCTTGTGCTCATCTGTACTGCAGTGCATTATGTGATCAGAAGCGGTGCTGTTATCTCAATCTGTCACTCTTTTTTTCCCCTTCTTTCTCTCCTCATCTTCCCTTTAGAGTTTGCATTAAAATCAAGATTTATGGTTTTTGATCTCTGGTATGTTTCTTCCATTCCCAACAATGGATCTTTGGCAGATGCGGAGGGATTGGCGTCAGAACATTGCCAGCTGTTTAAATCCACACAGATGTCAGGTTGCTCTTCGCTCCAAACCCTAATCTCTCATCTAGAGATGCGAAACATACTTTCTGTTTTTAGTGGAAAGGGACAAAAGATCTGGCATTGTGCAATTTAGAGCTTGTACTGATTATAAAATAAAGCCGATTTATTTGTCCGTCACCTACAAGAGTGTTAACACGCAGCAGAGAAACAAAAACTGAAATAAAACCCCTAAACCATATGATGTTTACATGTGTGCTCAGAAGAATCGGCCTCTTCTAACATCTGAAGTTTGTTGTCTTAAGCTCTTTTAGAAACTTGCATGATTTATTTTATCTGGGCTGGTAAATGAAAATCAATCTTTTTGTGGGAGACGTCGTGTCATATTGTGATGCATCGCGCTTTACCACAAACCTTTATTTTCAACCATTTGTATAAACACTGAATTTCCATGGGTTATTGTCCTTGAAGTGGGCAAACACCAATCTCTCAAATGACTTCATGACCACAGATGTTAGAGCAGCAGGTCTGTAGTCATTCAGTCCTGTGATTTTGGTAGTGGAGTGTTTGAAGTAAGAAGGGACTGGTTTAAGTTCAGTGTTTTTTTTAAAGATTGGTGAAACACTGTCTGGACCTGGAGCTTTTTCCTGAAGATCCGACACACATCCTCTACACAGACCTGAAGTGCAGGACGGGGGGAGAGTGGGGTTGCCACATGTTGATGTTTGTTCAGAGAGACCGTCAGAGTAAAACTCATTCAGGTCATCGGACATTTTTTGATTCACTGCAGAGTTGAGAGATGGCACTGAAGCAGGGTCATTGAATGATATCCAGACACTATATCTTTTCAAAAATAACCAAAATTATGCATTATAATAATTAGACATATTTGCAAGAAATGCATTGTAATATTTCCAGATTTGCGAGTTTTAAAGTCGGAATTGCGGGTTTTAAAGTCGGAATTGCGTGATATAAAGTCGGAATTGCGAGTTATAAAGTCGGAATTGCGAGTTGTAAAGTCGGAATTGCGAGTTGTAAAGTCGGAATTGAGAGTTTTAAAGTCGGAATTGCGAGTTATAAAGCCGGAATTGCGAAATATAAAGTCGGAATTGCGAGATATAAATTCGGAATTGCGAGTTATAAAGTCAGAATTGCGAGTTGTAAAGTCGGAATTGCGAGTTATAAAGTCGGAATTGCGAGTTGTAAAGTCGGAATTGCGAGTTGTAAAGTCGGAATTGCGAGTTGTAAAGTCGGAATTGCGAGTTATAAAGTCGGAATTGCAAGTTGTAAAGTCGGAATTGCGAGTTATAAAGTCGGAATTGCGAGTTATAAAGTCGGAATTGCGAGTTATAAAGTCGGGTTGTTTGTCAACTAAAATTGGTTGTTTGTCATGTGTTTTAAAAGCGGTGAGTTTGAGTCTGCGGTGAATCTGCTCAGGTTGGTTATTTACATTTACATTTATGCATTTGGCAGACGCTTTTATCCAAAGCGACTTACATTGCATTATACTATACATTTGTATCTGAGTATGTGCAATCCCTGGGATCGAACCCACGACCTTGGCATTGCTAGTGCCATGCTCTAACCACTGAGCTACAGGAAAGTTATGGGTGGTTATGGATGGTTATGGGTGTGTCTTGGGTTAAGTCAACGCCCACTGATGGTTTGATTGACAGGAGTGCCTCAACCAATCAGAGCACGGCAGCCCTGATCACGAGCAGCTGCGACTGTGACTTCAGGACAGGTTTGGTCTCAGACGGTCAGTACGCTGATGTTTTTTGGGTCTGTATGATCCTCTCAAATGTCTGTTTTTCTTTCCTGCAGTAATTTAATTTCCTCTCTTTGATCCTCCACCTCATCTGTGTTTACTGAAGCTGTGTTTTCTTTGTTACTCTTCTGAGCATCTCTGTAGTTAGTGTTCTTCAACACCTTTTAGAAACATTAGATTTTGCTGAGTACCTTTCCTTACTTTTTACTTTCCCTTTTTAAAACCGAAATGCCCTGAACAACCTAAATGAGCTGTTGTGTGTGTGTATATCAATCAAAAATACAGTTGCATATTGCTCCAGCGACATGCCTCAGAAGCAAATGTATCCTGAATTTCATGCTGTTTCCTGAGCAGTTGTCTTTGATGGAGAACTCCAGATATTCTAGACCTGCTGTGGTCATTTGCTGCATGAAGTATTGAACACTTAAAGATCGTCTCAGTTCTGGAAACTTCAGCACTGATTGAGTGACACACTTAAAGTGACAGAGACATACAGTCACTTTAAACATGATACATTCCCAGTGTAATACAGAAACACATAAAGCAGAGGAATGGATGGCAGTGGCAGAAACACTCCACAGAAGCTTGATCTGGCACGTTCTGCGTCTTGAGAAATAATCACTCATTTATGAGGGCCTTTTAGTCTGACATTGAAACAATGCAGGGCTTCACTCCAGAGGAGCCACTTCATCATGTGAGTTTTCTGAAGAGGCTTTGAATTCATTTATTTATTTAGGTTTATTTTGTTACATGCCATTGAAAATATTTTTATTGTGTCCAATCAAGTAATTATTTCAAATGATGCGAAAAGTGTGGGGATATTTAATTATGTGTATTTAGGATATTTGAAATCCTGGCTATGAAATTAGACTTAGCAAGACAAAGAACATGTCGTTTCTACAAAATACACATTGTACACAATATATTATTATTAAAAAAAATGCTTCACA
The DNA here is from genome assembly GCA_037950675.1 of Hypophthalmichthys molitrix. Classification (NCBI taxonomy): domain Eukaryota; kingdom Metazoa; phylum Chordata; class Actinopteri; order Cypriniformes; family Xenocyprididae; genus Hypophthalmichthys; species Hypophthalmichthys molitrix. The sequence continues at coordinate 36,166,829 of CM075500.1, read as the reverse complement.
TTTTGAAACTTTTCACGACTATATGCATTGAATTAATTTTTTATTTTGTTACATAAAGGTCATTTTTATGATTACATTTATTTATTTTATTTTATTGTGTGTAATTTGCAAATTATTTAATTGTGAGCATTCAAATATTTATGAAATGCTCGCAGATTAACTTTAAAAGAAGTCAGTTTAAAAACAGCTTCACTTTTTACAATGGAAAAATGGAAAAAAATTGTTTTTCCTCAGTATTTTTAACATTTTTATCTAAACATTCTTAAATCAAGAAACACTTGAGAGGCAAAATGATATTAAGTCTTGTTCACTGAAAAAATAAAAATAAAATTAGGTGGGTTTATGCTTAAAATAATAAGAAAAAAAATATAGCTGCAAGCAGCGATGACGGGGCCAAGCCTTGGCGCCACTGCCACCCTGGTGGCTTAAGGACACCTGTGCATGGCGGGCAAAATACGATCTTAAATTAATTTAAATCAAACAATGGTTTTACATGATATGAGACACTTCCTGTTTCCTTTTTTTGTCATTACTTTAATCCCTTGCCATGTTCATGTTGACCAAGTTTGGTGGCGATTGCATGAATCTCCTACGAGGAGTACTTAAAAACTCAGAGCCTAATTATTTGAAAAATCTACATTCAAACCAATATATCTGACTTCTTGTTGGTTGGAGCTAATGACTGTAAATTAGAAAGTTGTCTGACTTGATGAGAACAATATATGTGTTGAGTTTGGTGACTGTAGGTAAGACTAACCCCCCAACTTTTGTCAAAAGGTGGCACTATAGAGCCCCATTTCCCCACCCATTTTTAAGGCTTTGCCCATGTCTACTGGCTGACAACATTGACGTTTCATGCAATTTGAAGCATTCTAAGAGCCTCAAAAACACCCAAGAATATTATAAAAGTTTGACGTGTTGTCATGACAACAGTATTTAAGATATCAAGAATCTTTTTACAGGTCTACAAAGGTCGAAGAAAAAAATGTTTACCTCAGGGCTTGGGCCCTAAAAATCTGCCCATGGGGACAGAAAAATAAACTTAATTCAAAGGAAAAACAAGATTATTTTTCTAACACCACTGACAGATATTTGTTATTGTTTTAAGCAAAAACTCACTTCATTTTGATCAATTTTTCAGTAATTAATATCTTCAGTCATTTTGCTGCTTCAGTAAATGTATCCTGATTTAAGAATGTTTAGATATTTGTACTGGAAAACAAGACAGAAATACTGAGGAAGAACATCATTTTTTTCACAGTGTATGAAACGCTTGAGTTAAAAACAATCAATGATTGTATGCAATCGCTTGCGTTAATGGGTTTGCAAGTAAACTTTATTGTCCTAAAGAATGAAGTCTGTCCTTTCAGAAATTTGGTTAATTAATTATGAGACACTTTGCAAGTCCCTTAAGTGTGTGTGAGATGCAGTAAATGTCCAGCAGTGAACCATTTCCAACTTTCCGTGTGTAAGCGCCGCATGTTTCAGTCCAGGTGATCAGTTAATGTCTTATCTAGACAGAAGGAGGTTCGTTAATCACAATCGCACAGATCGAGTGTTTGAGTTCTGCTGGTGTTTGTGCTTGATTCTCACTGTAGTAAAAGCTTTATCCCTTCGTCCACCGGCACGTTTTTATGTTTCCCACTGAGCCTGTAAAGGAGCCTCTGGGAATGTCGTGGAACGGAACATGTGTGGATATAACATTCCCAGATGAACAACTCCAACTTTAAGAGACAAATGTGTTTAGTTGCGGCTGCCAATTCCTTGTGAATAGCTGTTGATATCAATACATTTTCTGAAATATAAAATGAGTTTTTGGAGGAAAACTGACAGGGAAAAAAAACTATCTAATAAAAAGTTTTCCTGGAACCAGACTCGGAAGTGCTCGTAAAAATGTAGTTGTTTTTGCGAACGTTTAGAGATTTGGCAATTTTCTTAACACGTTGTTATTTTCTTCATTACATGATGCTTTATTATTTTAAAAGAATGTGTTTCTTTCTCTTTCTGTGAATGTACATGTTCCACAGTTTCTGCCTTAATGAACACAAATGAATCATCTTTACAATTAAATCCATTATTTTACTTATACATTGTCTTTGTTACACATTACATTTATTTTACATTTATTACATTTATTGAATGAGTTATATACACACACACTACCAGTCAAAAGTTTGGACATGGTAAGATTTTGTTTCTTGATGTTTCTTGAGCAGCAGATCATCATATTAGAATGATTTCTGAAGGATCATGTGACACTGAAGACTGGAGTAAAAATTCAGCTTTGATCACAGGAATAAATTACTTTATAAAATATATTCAAACTGAAAACAGTTATTTTAAATTGTAATAATATTTCACAATATTACTGTTTTTACTGTATTTTTAATTAAATAAATGCAGCCTTGGTGAGCAGACCAAACTTCTTTTAAAAACATTAAAAATCTTACAGATTCCAAACTTTTGACTGGTAGTGTGTGTGTGTGTGTGTGTATATATATATATATATAATATTCCATTTTAATTTTAGTTGAAGTTTTAGTAATTTCTTCTGTTTTGATATTTTTATTAGGTTTTTTAAATGTCTACATAGTTTCTATCAATTTTTTTCAAAGTTTTTGTTTACAACAAGCAGCAATGTCATTTTATTATTATTATTATTATTATTATTATTTTTATTTATTTATTTATTTTTTTAATGTCTATAGTTTTAGTTATTTTAATTATATCAAAATGTATTTATTTATTTAGGTTTATTTTGTTACATGAAGGTCTGTTTTTTCCCCAAGTCATTTATTTTGCTTTGAAAGTAATATTTTTGTCATATGCAATCAAGTCATTTTTTCCTAAATTTTCTCTATTTTTATTTTATTTTATTTTTAGTTGATAATAGCCCTGGTCTGGTCTCATCTAAACATCTTATGGAGTTTTTCTCCATTGATGAATCATTCATGTCTGTAGGACTCGTAATACTTAGTGTTGGAGTCTGTTCAAATCACTAATCACAATTATTAGCATGAGTAAGACAGATATTTGACTCCACACTAGCTAATTACTGAGAATTAAATGTCCTGATCAGAATCGATTTTAAGACCTGCAGTGAACTGAACTCAAACCATCCAGTGAAGGTCAGCGACTCCCACATTCACTGAATTCCTTTGACACGCTCATATTTATGTGACTTCGTCATTTACTGTCCCCGATCACACTTCACACAGTCCACTCTGACATTTACAGCACCGGAGGATGTTATAATGGTTCTAGCAGGCTTCATCTGAAGAACCTCTGGTCTTAATGCCGCCAGAACTTCACACACCCCTAATAGGTCCCGTGGACCCGTTTGGCAGCAGCAAGGCCTCATGGGAAACATATTATAAGAGAGTTCAGTGTGAGTTCTCAAGGTGCCTTCTGTTTATATGGAGGATATGTATTGATTCAGGATCACATCAGGGGAAGCGTGACATTGGTTACACTTACATTCAATTCAGCAGTACAGGTCAGTTATGAGTTAAAGACGGCGTGAAATGAAAGTGGCCTTTAATCCATGTCTTTTAGCTCTGAGCTCAACTATATGTTTTCACAGCTATCAAAAAAAATATTTTGGTCTAAATTTAAGTTTTATGTAATTAAAAATTTTCCATCCATTTGGATTACATAGTTTTAACATAAACAAACCAATAAACTTACTGTGATTAATATTTGTCAGTCATACGTAAATCAGATAAAAACAAGTTACAATTTATTTAATAGTATGCAGAAAAATGCCCAGGTTAAATGAACACTGATTAGTGTTCATGTGTGTGCGCACTACTCAGTTAAAGTACCAAGCAGTGTCTGAGTTAATGAGATAATTAAGTGACGAGTGATGAACACCTGCTGTTAACAAGCAAAATCACTGAAGGGAAGAGAAACACGAGAACTACAACTTCGATGAAATCAACTGAAGATAAAAGACATTTAATCTCTCAAGATCTGATTTAACAACTCCACAAACAGCATTACCAGCTTCACTTATTACTAACCAGATTGACTTTATTTCTGTCATACATCTATAGAAGTATTTGAAGTTACCAAGTTTAGAGTGTAACAGCAAACGTTCTGGCAAGGTTCTCTCAAAGTTATGAAGAAACGTTCTTCCAGTGACGTTAATAGAACCTTCATTCAAAGTTATCTGGTCTTTAATAATGTTCTCAAAACGTTAGCACAAAAACAATTAGTAACATTTAAAAATGTTAGATGAACTAAAATGAACATGGAACATTTTTTCTGAAACATTTTAGTTGGATGTTCATGTAACATTTTTAAATGTTACTATTTGTTTCAGAATGTTCAGAGAACGTTCAAAAGTAACATTCCAATAATGTTTACAAAATGGAATGTTTCCTGTAACCAAGAAAAAGAAGTTTTTAGAACATTTAAAAACTAGACGTTTTGAAAGTTCTGAGAACATTCAGAAATAATGTTTTCATAACATAAGAGGAAAGTTTGCAAAATGTTCTTAGAACATATTTTTGTTAGCTAGGACTGTAGTCAAAGTTATAGATTGTGTTTAACTGAAAATGTCAATAAATATCTGTGTTTTCATACACAAGACCAAAATCCTGCAAATGTGAGTATATGAATAAACAATAAAGCGTTTCTCCTCATGATAATGATGCATCAAACATCTCTCAGTGTCTGAACTCTCTCGTTTCACAAAATCCTGTAAATATTCATGAATTTCATGCCAGGAAACATTTACAGTAATTAAAATCTCTAAAAGTAACAATACACTTTTATTTTTTTGCCAAACACAAGTTATTTTTTTTTCCACCCGATGGATTTTCTTTTACAGTAAGTTTTTTTGGCCAATGGTCATTTTCATATATTTTATTCATTCCCAGATAAGAAGATAATGATTATTTGACATAAAACATGAATGTTTTATAATATTTTAGGTAAAAATGACATCTTGTAATTCGTCACTATAAGTTATAAAGTTCAGCCAAGTCATTATTAACGTGAGGGATGTTTCATGAAAAACTCATGGAAGTAATTACAGTATGACAACAAAAGAAATGACCTTGTTTGGTTCTGCTGTTGTCAGGCATGAGTAAATACTCACTTAAAGCTACACAGGCTTGCCATGAACTCGTTTGGTCACAGTGTCTGACCAGGACATACAACCCATAACATTTGTACTGTATGTATGTTGTCGCTCTCTCACTTTACACTAGTGGAGAGATGATGACCATAACAAACAGACTGACTCTGTAATCGCTCTGGAGGATGAAACACATCTGATCTCTAACTAAATGAGGCCAGTTGGTTTTAACAGTCTTTTCCTCACACTTTAGACAGAATCAGGAGGACATTTGATCCGCGTCACGACCTTGTTCCTCTCAGAGGTCGACTGAAACCCTGCAGATATTTCTGCTCTCAGCTAATTGTGTGTTCGTTTCCATTAATAACGGGATAAGGTCTCCACTGACCTGCACATCTGACCCCAAAGCTCATTTAGAGTTTCATTTCAGTTGTATTATGAGTGACTGAATCAGTCAGTAAATGACATGAGAGTCACTCGAATTCATCGAGAGACACTGAGTTACAATGATTGAAGTTTTGAACTAATTAAAGGAACATTTATTGTCAAAGAGAAAACAGAGCAGCTAGAATATAAGCTTTTTATTTTAGTATTTTTTAAACTTTAGTCAGGGTCGACTCAACAGTACACACAAAAAAAAAAAAAAAAAAAAAAAAAAAATAGTATAGGTATTAATTTGATGGAATTTTCCATATTTATTTATTTTATTTATTTTGTAGGTGTTTTACCAGTATTTTGAATTTTGAACTTCATTGTGTTGTGTTTTAGGGTTAATGGAAATGTCCATAAAATTACTGGATAATGTCCTGGTAATTTTCTGCCAGTATTTTATCCATTTATTAAGGTTTTTTTTTACAGTGTATATTTAATTTTACACCATATACTGTTTATATACTCTATATATACTATATATAATTATTTTATTTTATTTTATTTATTTTATTTTTGTGCTTATTCTCTTTGTTGAACTTTTAAAATATTAACAAAATAAAAACAGGACGTTCTAATTAATTAAATATTAATTAAATATTAAATTATGTATTTAATTTGTTAAATAATTTATTTAATGTTTTATTTTATTTTATTAATTTTTTGTGCCAATCCTGTTTATTGAACTTTTAAAATATTAACAAAATAATATATTTATGCTAATTTAATATATGCTAATTTATTACATAATTTATTTTAAAAAACATTTATTCTTTTTATTGAACTTTTACAATATTTTACAATATTAACAAGATAAAAACAGGACATTTTAATTTATTAAATATTAAATTATTTATTTAATTGTTTTAATTGATTAAATAATTTATCTATTAATTTTTGTTTTATTATTTTTGTGCTTATTCTGTTTATTGAACTTTAAAATATTAACAAAATAAAAAAGGACATTTTAATTTATCAAATATTAAATTATTTATTTAATTGTTTCAATTGATTAAATTATTTAATAATTTTTGTTTATCATTTTTGTGCTTATTCTGTTTATTGAACTTTAAAATACTAACAAAATAAAAAAGGACATTTTAATTTATTACATATTAAATTATTTATATTATTTAATAATTTTTGTTTTATTATTTTTGTGCTTATTCTGTTTATTGAACTTTTACAATATTAACAAGATAAAAACAGGACATTTTAATTTATTAAATATTAAATTATTTATTTAATTGTTTTAATTGATTAAATGTATATTTTTTATTTTATTAAATAATTTATTTTATAATTTTTATTTTATTTTTTTGTTTATTAAACTTTTAAAATATTAACAAGATTAAAGCAGGACATTTTAATTTATTAATAATATTAACCTTACGTAATTTATTTAATAATTTTTATTTTTTATCTGATAATTTTAATGTTAAACAATCACCACAACTGGTCACTTTTCGAGTCGGTCCAACAGTCAGTAATCTGGATCATTTCGGAGCGGAGCATCAGTCACATGACCTCTGAGCTCTTCCATCAGTGCTGAACGCTGCAGGTGCATCTCATACATTTCTGTCCTTCACGCCACTTAAAGAAGACCGTCACTCAGTTGAAACATGTCAAAGTTTCTTCATTCATTCATTCATGCCGACAGCTTGCATCTGCTCAGCTGTTAGTGCATCCAGATGTGCAGATTGTCAAGCCCATCATTTCTTCTCGTTTAGCCCAAACGAATGGCTCACATATGGGCTGAATGTCTTTGTCCCAGCAGCCGCGTTCAAAACACTTGACACTGCAGGTTTCTTCATCTGGTTCAGTATGAAGCAGAGCACACATGTCAGTTTGATTTATTGGCATTCCGCTATGATGACTACAAAGAAGACCTTTCATTGCTCAGTGTCAGCAGACGTCAGTTGATCAGTTACTTGCAAATTAGTTCCAAACATGCAGTCACTAACCAGCCGCTGGCTTTAGAGACAAATGCAAACTGCACCAGCAGAAACATGAGCTCACGTTCTCACCCCCAAATGTTTTTCCACTGTCAATGAAATGTCAGCTATATTTTTATTTCAGGCCATCTGGTTGTCTGTTTGTTAAGGATGTTTCTCTGCTCATCTGAGTGGCTTCATTCACTGGAAGGTGCTGCTCATGCATTGGCTCGGACGCTTCGTCCATCTATCTTTGCTGCTAATTTGAAGTGTTTTCTTCCGGGAACGAACGCTCACAATGTTCCTCATTTAAATAATTCATATGCAGAATGAAGGGGCGGGTCCTAGTTGAGTTAGTTAGTAGTGTGTTGAAACTATAGTGTGTTATGGTAAGGGGTGGGACATTTTCTTGTGGGGTGTTCCCGGTCTGCAGCGGTCAGTATCTATCAAAAGTGCTCCAAGGAAGGAACAGTGGTGAACCGGCGACAGGGTCATGGCCGGCCAAGGTGGGGAGCGAAGGCTGGCCCATGTGGTCCATTCCAACAGACGAGCTCCTGTAGCTCAAATTGCTCAAGAAGTTAATGCTGGTTCTGATAGAAAGGTGTCAGAATACACAGTGCATCACAGTTTGTTGCGTATGGAGCTGCATAGCTGCAGACCATTCAGGTGACCATGCTGACCCCTGTCCACCGCCGAAAGAGCCAACAGTGGACACGTGAGCATCAGAACTGGACCACGGAGCAATGGAAGAAGGTGGCCTGGTCTGATGAATCACGTTTTCTTTTACATCACATGGATGGCCGGGTGTGTGTGCGTCTCTTACCTGGGGAACACATGACACCAGGATGCACCTTGGGAAGAAGGGAGAGGCAGTGTGATGCTTTGGGCAATGTTCTGCTGGGAAACCTTGGGTCTTGCCATCCATGTGGATGTTACTTTGACACGTACCACCTATCTAAGCATTGGTGAGACCATGTACACCCTTTCATGGAAACAGTATTCCCTGGTGGCCTCTTTCAGCAGGATAATGCTCCTGCCACAAACCAAAAATGGTTCAGGAATGGTTTGAGGAGCACAACAATGAGTTTGAGGTGTTGACTTGGCCTTCAAACTCCCCAGATCTCTATCTAATGGAGCATCTGTGGGATGTGCTGAACAAACAAGTCCGATCCATGGAGGCTCCACCTCAACTTACAGGACTTAAAGGATCTGCTGCTAACATCTTGGTCCAGATACCACAGCACACCTTCAGGGGTCTAGTGGAGTCCATGTCTCGACTGTTTTGGCAGCAAAAGGGGGACCAACACAATATAAGGAAGGTGGTCATAATGTTATGCCTGATTGGTGTGTATATATACACTATATTGGCAAAAGTTTTGGGACGCCTGCCTTTCCGTGCACATGAACTTTAATGACATCCCATTCTTAATCGGTAGGGTTTAATATGGAGTTGGCCCACCCTTTGCAGCTATAACAGCCTCAACTCTTCTGGGAAGGCTTTCCACAAGTTTTAGGAGTGTGTTTATGGGAATTTTTGACCATTCTTCTAGAAGCTCATTTGTGAGGTCAGGCAGTGATGTTGGTGAGAAGGACTGGCTCTCAGTCTCCGCTCTATTTCATCCCAAAGGTGCTCTATCGGGTTGAGGTCAGGACTCTGTGCAGGCCAGTCAAGTTCCTCCACACCAAACTCGCTCATCCATGTCTTTATGGACCTTGCTTTGTGCATTGGTGCGCAGTCATGTTGGAACAGGAAGGGGTCAAGTCAAGTCAAGTCACCTTTATTTATATAGCGCTTTTTACAATGCAGATTGTGTCAAAGCAGCTTTACATTGATAACTGGTATATAATTTTGGCTGCACAGCAGCTCTTAAAGAATAGTGTCAATGTCGGCAGATCAAAGCACTGTTGAATATCAAATGTCAAGTGTCCCCAACTAAGCAAGCCAAAGGCGACAGCGGCAAGGAACCCAAACTCCAACAGGTGACATCAGATGGCAAACAGGTGGCAAATAGACTTCTGTGTTAAAATGGAGAAAAAAACCTTGGGAGAAACCAGGCTTAGTCGGGGGGCCAGTTCTCCTCTGGCGAACAGTGCTTTGTTACGATTCAGGTAGCTATCTTATGTCTGATAGGATCGCAACATTCAAAGTATTTATTCCAGTTCAGTCCAGTTGAGGATCGTATTCATCACACCGGTATGGACGGTTTGTTGAGGAGCTGTGCCACTGGCTGTTGTGTCGATGAGGCCTTCACAATGGATGATCTAGTTGACTCAATCTCTGCTGATACTTCAGGGCTACGTTGTGGTCGCGTCAAGGCGCCGGTCCTCGGTCTCACCTGGATACGGCCCGGATCTGGTTGACTATGGTAGACCTCGGGATAAACAGAAAGACTAATATTAGCGCAGATGCCATTCTTCTTCTGATGTAACGAGTACATCTGGTGTTATAGGAAGTGTTCCCGGTTCCGGCTGACCTAATTTATGCAGCCTAATAATCCTTTAACGGATTTGAAAATATAAATTGATAATGTGTTATGTGTATGCCAGGTTAAAGAGATGCGTTTTTAATCTAGATTTAAACTGACAGAGTGTGTCTGCTTCCCGAACAATGCTTGGAAGATTGTTCCAGAGTTTAGGTGCCAGATAGGAGAAGGATCTACCACCTGCGGTTGATTTTGATATTCTAGGTATTATCAGCTGGCCTGAATCCTGAGATCGCAATAGACGTGAAGGACTATAATGCTTTAAGAGCTCGCTCAGGTACTGGGGAGCTAAACCATTTAGTGCTTTGTAAGTAATTAGCAAGATTTTAAAATCTATACGATGTTTAACAGGAAGCCAATGCAGTGTTGACAGAACTGGGCTAATATGGTCATACTTCCTAGTTCTAGTAAGAACTCTAGCTGCTGCATTTTGTACGAGCTGTAGTTTATTTATCAGGTGAGCCGAACAACCACCCAGTAGAGCGTTACAGTAATCTAGCCTTGAGGTCATGAACGCATGAACTAACTGTTCTGCATTTTTCATTGAGAGCATATGTCGTAGTTTAGATATATTTTTAAGATGGAAGAATGCGGTTTTACAGATGCTAGTAACATGGCCTTCAAATGAAAGATTGGTATCAAAGAGCACACCCAGGTTCCTAACGGACGACGAAGACTTAACAGAGCAGCCATCAAGTGTTAGACAGTATTCTAGGTTATTACGTGAAGAGGTTTTTGGTCCAAAAATTAGAATCTCTGTTTTTTCTGAATTTAGAAGTAGGAAATTACTGGTCATCCATTTTTTTATATCAGCTATGCATTCATCCCCAAACTGATCCCACAAAGTTGGGAGCATGAAATTGTCCAAAATGTCTTGGTATGCTGAAGCATTAAGAGTTCCTTTCACTGGAACTAAGGGTCCAAGCCCAACCCCTGAAAAACAACCCCACACCATAATCCCCCCTCCACCAAACTTTACACTTGGCTCAATGCAGTCAGGCAAGTACCGTTCTCCTGGCAACCGCCAAACTCAGACTCGTCCATCAGATTGCCAGACAGAGAAGCGTGATTGGTCACTCCAGAGAACACGTCTCCACTGCTCTAGAGTCCAGTGACGGCGTGCTTTACACCACTGCATCCCACGCTTTGCATTGCACTTGGTGATGTAAGGCTTGGATGCAGCTGCTCGGCCATGGAAACCCATTCCATGAAGCTCTCTACGCATTGTTCTTGAGCTAATCTGAAGGCCACACGAAGTTTGTAGGTCTGTAGCTATTAATTCTGCAGAAAGTTGGTGACTTCTGTGCACTGTGAGCCTCAGCATGCGTTGACCCCGCTCTGTGATTTTACGTGCATTGCGTACAACACATTTCTTCTCCCTCTTTGCATTTCGTCCATTTTTCTCCGCTGCTACAGAAACTCTTAAGCATCTTAAAAATCCTCATCCATACCCCTAACAATTTTGGACCTTAAGACATCTTTTAAGGGTTAAGATGCTTTCTGATTTTTTTCTTTAGTAGGATCTTTTCTTTAATTTAAGAGGAAACTCATTGCACTAAGATTTTTCATGAATATGTGCCCTGTTCTAGAAGAGCCCAAAAACAAAATTTGTAAAAGAGCATAAAGACTCTTTATTGACATTGATGGTTCCAAGAAGAACCTTTAACATCCACAGAACATTTCCAGGGTTCTTTATAGTGGAAAAGGTTCTTCAGATTATTAAAATATTCTTCACACTAAGAAAAATGGTTATTTCAAGAGCTAATCACTAAAATTGAAGAACCAAAAATGGTTCTTCAATGGCATCGCTGCCAAAAAAGCCACTTTTGGAGCACACTGGTGATTTTTTTTAAATAGAAGACCTGAGTACATTAGAAAGTGATTTGTTTGCATGAAATATGACAATATGAAATATTTCATGCATGAAATATGAAATATTCAGTCTCTCTGAGGTCACAGAGCTCTCCTCTCCAAGTCCAGAAACCCAGGAGTCACAGATGTCCATCTCACCTTCATGAAACTGCCCATAATCTCAGATAAATCAGGATCGATCTTGGCTCTTTTTCACTCATCTGTTTGTTCGGGCTCCAGTCGCTTCATGAGTGATTGATTCAAACTCAATGATTCACAAAATCCCTCAAATTCATCTGGAATGCTGCTGGGCGATAAACACAATATTCATCTTTATGAATCTCTGATATAAACATAAGTAAATTAGAAAATGGTATTTGTCATATAATAAAATAGTTTTGTAAATAATCTGTAGGTAAATATCGCTGTTTATTAATGCGCATTGTTATATTAGTGTATATAAACGACAGTGATTAATGTCCCTCGGACTGGAAAAAAGCACTCTTTTAAGCCATTTCAGGACAGATACATAAATATGGTGATACTGGATATCATCTAATGGATGATAAATATTGAGTTGCTGCCAGAATTGCATTGAGCTCAGTTTTTCAGGTCTGTTCTGCAGCCAATCAGTCCATTATCAGCCTGGCTCCATCCCAGCGCCGCTCGCTGTCCAATCTCACGCGAAACTTCTTCATTCTTGACCTTCAGAAAGTGGCAGAACAGAAGAGAATAATCACCAGCTCAGTTTATCCAGCCGACACACTTCATAGATTCACATGGAGATTGAAAACATAAACTTTATCTCACAGTTCTTTGACTTTTTTCAACTTTTTTTCCCCTCAGAATTGGAAGTTTATATCTCTCAATTTCTGAGTTCATATAAAGTCAGAATTGTGAGATAAAAAGTTGCAATTACCTTTTTAATTTTTATTTTGCGGCGAAAATAAGCTTCTGTCACCTTAATAAACCAAAAACTGTGACCACATACGAAAAAAAAAATCATGCTTTTGTAAATCACAATTATGACATAAAAAGTCAAAGTTATGACAAAAAGTTTATGACATCATAATTATGAAATGAAAAGTCAAATTTATTACTTAAAAAGTTATAATTGACATAAGTCAAAATTCTGACAAAAAGAATGAAATTCTGACAAAATGTCAAAATTATGACACTAATTCATAATTATGAGATGAAAAGTCAAAGTTATTACTTAAAAAGGCAAAATTATGAAATACTATGTCAAAAGTCTGACTAATGTCATAATTATGACAAATTGAAATTATAACATACTAAGTCATAATTATGAAATAAAAGTCAAAATTGTTACATAAAAAGGTTTAATTATGGCATTAAAAGTCAATATTATGGCAAAAAGTTTAAATTCTGACTTGAGTCATAATTGACAAATCAAAATTTTGACAGTCAGAATTCTGACTTAAAAAGTCAAAATACTAAATTGAAATTGACATACTAAGTCATAATTATGAAATGAAAAGTAAAATTTATTACTTAAAAAGTCAATTATGACATTTAAAAGACGAAATTCTGACACAAAAAGAATGAAATTCTGAAAAAATGTCAAAATTATGACATACAAATTAATAATTCATAAAGTCAAAGTTATTACTTAAAAAGGGAAAATTATGACATACTCTGTTAAAAATCTGTTTTGAGATCTGAGTTAAGAAGTCATAATTATGAAAATTATGACTTAAAAATCATAATTAGGACATTAAAAAGGTGAAATTATGACATACTAAGTCATAATTATGAAATGAAAAGTCAAAATTATTACTTAAAAAGGCATAATTATGACATTAACAGTCAATATTATGACAAAAAGTTGAAATTCTGACTTAATTTTGATTTGTCATAATTGTGACTTATGACAGAATTCTGACTTAAAAAGGTCATAATTGACATAAAAAGGCAAAATTATGACAATCGAAAATATGACTTAAAAAGTCATAACTGTGTCTTGTCAAAATTATGACCTAAAAAGACTTTTTATGTCATAATTTTGGCTTTTTAATCTCATAATGTAATAATTTTTAGTATGTAATAATAAGTTTGTTTTATGAGATTTGACCCAATGTCAATCCCACAATTCACCACAAGAGTGTGAAGCTCAACTCTCATAGGAATGAACTGAAAACACAGCGATGTAAACACACCGTCATACTCACCGTTTCCAAATTTGATGAATTAAGCAGCTCATAAACATACTTTATCACTAGAAAAAAATTGAAATGACGCATTAAACATGAAAGTATGATGCAATCATTTAAGACATTTCTCTTTATGTAGAACCTTTTTGGCATAAAGGGTTCTTTAAAATTGAGTCAAGAACACTAGAGTTCTATATAGAACTGTCTGAACTCTAAAAGCGAGGTTCTGTTTGCTTTTGCCGAATCCGGTGTGGAGAAGAATGTCATGATAGCAAGCTTTGTTTGCTGTTTAAACAGTTTGTACATCACCAACACGTCCTCATGCATGACACACACTGCTCGAAATGTTTGTCTGGCTGCAATTTCTTCAATATCCTGGTAGTGTGACTAAAGGAGTCGAGACATTTACGGTTTCCCCTCTGGAACTCTTTTAAAGGACGGATGTGGACACATACCTGTGGTTATAATAAAGCTCTTGTGCTGTAATTGGAAGTAAAGCATTTCATTATTTCACTATATTGTCTCGAGCAAACAAAATGACTTAGTTTTATTGAAGGGGCGCTCGCATACCCCCCGTCACCGGCCCTCCAAGTGCTATCGTGGCCAAGTGGAGCAGAAAGAAGCAATTGTGCACTTTTATTGAACTGTAATGGACTGATTCATCGTACGGCTTCAGGAGTCGGGCTCCTCTGGACTACCTTCACGGTGGAAAGGTGCCAAAGCGCTGTCTCAGCTCCGCATAAAAATAAATGAGAAGCGCCGGAGCCAGGGAAGCAAAGCCAAAGGATATTGTTCCATTCCAGGTCCTGGCCTTTTGAAGGCAATTTAAATAACTGGATGTGACAATCAAGAGCTCTTCTCAAGAAGATGGATACGGCCACTCACTGCAGTAGCTAAACAGTCAATTGAAAAATGACAATTTGAGTTGAAAGTTTGGTTTAGCCCTTTCGAGTGGAACAAATTGGGATTTAGCATGAGACGTTGAGGAAAGATGTAATCAATCTGAAACATGTGATCCATAACGGGCCTAACCATCTCTGAGTTTAATAGTTCTGTTAATGTTCTTTTGTAGGACAGACAGAGTATTTCATCTTCCGTGTTTCATTGTTTAACTTGGGGGTAAAATCTACATAGGGATTTCTCTCTCGAAACAGGACATGAAGAAGAGCGGGGCTAGTTGTCACATATTTTTAGGGTACCCTATAGTGAAAAAAAAAGTATTTGACATACTACAAGTATACTACAAATACACTTATGTGCTTAATGAAAATACCCTGCAATTGTACTTTTGGTATACTAAACTGGTATACTTAAAGTCTGCTAAACTGGAACAACTAATTTTGTACTTAATTGAGCAGAAGTAGTGCTGAAGTCCAACTAAAGATATATTTGATTGTGCTAAAGTGGAACTACTGCAAGTATACTTTAAGTACCCTTTAAATATCTTGTATTTAAAGACGGATATTATACAGAGATCATACAATCCTTATTAATAGTGATATTAAAACATATTTTAGGCGTAATATTAAGAAATGTGCATTGTGCAATAAAGAAATACTCCAAATAAAGTTTCATTATAATTTTATATCAGTAAGTCTTAAGTGATATTTTGATTTTGGTATGTTTTTTTTTTTTTTTTTTTTACTAGGGTTGGCTTAGTAATTTTAAGTCAGTTTCTATAGAAGCTTATTTCCTCCACGGATTATAAAAACTTTTTAATCCTGTGTTTAATCCTAATTAATTTCTGTGAAAAAAACCCTGAAAATCAGAATTGTGAGATTAAATATTTCATGGTGGAAACAAAAAACTTCAGAATGGCAAGATGTAAACTCAGAATTCCGAGACAAAATACAGAATGCCGACATGTGAACTCAGGATTCTGAGAAAAATACAGAATGGGAGATGTAAACTCAGAATTCCGGGGGAAAATTCAAAACGGCAAGATGTAAACTCAGAATTCCAAAAAAAAAAAAAAAAAATCTGAATGACGAGGTGTAAACTCAGAATTCCGAGACAAAATTCAGAACGACGAGATGTAAACTCAGAATTCCAAAAAAAAAATCAGAATCTTGAGATGTAAACTCAGAATTCCGAGAAGAATTTCAGATCCCAAAAAAGAAAAAGAAAAAGAAAAAAAGAAAAAATTAGAACGGCGAGATGTAAACTCAGAATTCCGAGACAAAATACAGAATGCCGACATGTAAACTCAGAATTCCAAAAAAAAAAAAAATCTTGAGATGTAAACTCAGAATTCTGAGAAGAATTTCAGATCCCAAAAAAGAAAAAGAAAAAATTAGAACGGCGAGATGTAAACTCAGAATTCCAAAAAAAAATCAGAATCTTGAGATGTAAACTCAGAATTCCGAGAAGAATTTCAGATCCCAAAAAAGAAAAAGAAAAAGAAAAAGAAAAAAAGAAAAAATTAGAACGGCGAGATGTAAACTCAGAATTCCGAGACAAAATACAGAACGACGAGATGTAAACTCAGAATTCCAAAAAAAAAATCAGAATCTTGAGATGTAAACTCAGAATTCCGAGAAGAATTTCAGATCCCAAAAAAGAAAAAGAAAAAGAAAAAAAGAAAAAATTAGAACGGCGAGATGTAAACTCAGAATTCCAAAAAAAAAATCAGAATCTTGAAATGTAAACTCAGAATTCCGAGAAGAATTTCAGATCCCAAAAAAGAAAAAGAAAAAGAAAAAATTAGAACGGCGAGATGTAAACTCAGAATTCCGAGACAAAATACAGAATGCCGAGATGTAAACTCAGAATTCCAAAAAAAAAAAAAAAAAATCTTGAGATGTAAACTCAGAATTCCAAAAAAATAAAAAATCTTGAGATGTAAACTCAGAATTCCAAAAAAAAAAAAAAAATCTTGAGATGTAAACTCAGAATTCTGAGAAGAAATTCTGAATGGCGAAATGTAAACTCAGAATTCCGAGGCAAAATTCAGAACGACGAGATGTAAACTCAGAATTCCAAAAAAAAAAAAAAAAATCTTGAGATGTAAACTCAGAATTCCAAAAAAAAAAAAAATCTTGAGATGTAAACTCAGAATTCCGAGAAGAAATTCTGAATGGCGAAATCTAAACTCAGAATTCCGAGGCAAAATTCAGAACGACGAGATGTAAACTCAGAATTCCAAAAAAAAATCAGAACGACGAGATGTAAACTCAGAATTCTGAGAAGAATTTCAGATCCCAAAAAAGAAAAAGAAAAAAAGAAAAAATTAGAACGGCGAGATGTAAACTCAGAATTCTGAGAAGAAATTCTGAATGGCGAAATGTAAACTCAGAATTCCGAGGCAAAATTCAGAACGACGAGATGTAAACTCAGAATTCCAAAAAAAAAAAAAAAAAATCTTGAGATGTAAACTCAGAATTCCAAAAAAAAAAAAAATCTTGAGATGTAAACTCAGAATTCCGAGAAGAAATTCTGAATGGCGAAATCTAAACTCAGAATTCCGAGGCAAAATTCAGAACGACGAGATGTAAACTCAGAATTCCAAAAAAAAATCAGAACGACGAGATGTAAACTCAGAATTCTGAGAAGAATTTCAGATCCCAAAAAAGAAAAAGAAAAAAAGAAAAAATTAGAACGGCGAGATGTAAACTCAGAATTCCGAGACAAAATACAGAATGCCGACATATAAACTCAGAATTCCAAAAAAAAAAAAAAATCTTGAGATGTAAACTCAGAATTCCAAAAAAAAAAAAAAAAATCTTGAGATGTAAACTCAGAATTCCAAAAAAAAAAAAAATCTTGAGATGTAAACTCAGAATTCCGAGAAGAAATTCTGAATGGCGAAATCTAAACTCAGAATTCCGAGGCAAAATTCAGAACGACGAGATGTAAACTCAGAATTCCAAAAAAAAATCAGAACGACGAGATGTAAACTCAGAATTCTGAGAAGAATTTCAGATCCCAAAAAAGAAAAAGAAAAAAAGAAAAAATTAGAACGGCGAGATGTAAACTCAGAATTCCGAGACAAAATACAGAATGCCGACATATAAACTCAGAATTCCAAAAAAAAAAAAAAATCTTGAGATGTAAACTCAGAATTCCAAAAAAAAAAAAAAAAAAAATCTTGAGATGTAAACTCAGAATTCTGAGAAGAAATTCTGAATGGCGAAATGTAAACTCAGAATTCTGAGGCAAAATTCAGAACGACGAGATGCAAACTCAGAATTCCCAAAAAAACAAAACAAAACAAAAAAAACTAATTTAGAATGGTAAGATGTAAACTCAGAATTCCGAGAAAAAAATCAGAATGGCGAGATGTAAACTCAGAATTTTAAAAAAAATTCAGAATCTTGAGATGTAAACTCAGAATTCCGAGAAAAAATTCTGAATAGTGAGATGTAAACTCAAAATTGCAATGAAAATAGTTAGAATTGTGAGAGAAAAAAAGTCTTAATTGTGAGGGGAAAAAAAGTTTAATTATCTTTTCTATTTTTTTATTCTGTGGCGGAAACGAGCTTCTATAAATTTATGAGACTACTACAAAAAGCTGAATATTTCCACCATTATAGCTCAGGGGAAGAAAAGATGCAGCTCTTTTAACACTCTCAAGTGTCGCTCCAGGATCACCAGCTGAGCTTCAGCACAGGAGAAACATCTCAGCGTTTCAGTGGCGTGACATTAACTACTTCACGAGGTCAAGAAGCAGCCCGTGTTATTGCCCACCTTCTCCGGCTCCTGCAAATAATTCAATATAGGAATATTCCAGTAGTCTCTCTCCAGGGAAATCTGATAGGCTTTATCCAGAATATATATTTTGTCTTGTGGAACATAAGAGGCATTCGGCTTCCTCGTGTGAAATGAGTTGCTTGAGTGCGTATTATTCTCATCCACTCCTACTTTTGAATGGCAAAAATCTGCATGATTAACTTCTAATGTTTGTATAATGAACATTTAATTTGGTTTCCCAGCTAACAAAAATATGTTCTAAGAATATTTTACTAACATTCCCATTAAAAACGTTATTTCTGAAGCTATAATAGAACATATCCAAAAACAAACAATTGAAATAGTGTTTGTTATTGTTATTGTTGATGATTTCCTCAGACTTTGGTAATCACTGTCAGCAAATTCAAAGTACTTTCAAATGTTTATTGAGTGTTTTGGCAGAACACGAGTTTATTCCTTACAGCCAAATGAACTTCCTCTCAGTCTGAATCTGTTAGTATTAGACACGCAAACACTGACCTCTAGTGATCCAGAGGAGTCAGTGACACTTCTGATGCCTTGTTTTATAGAGGTCTGATTCTTTTTAATGAATCTTTATGGACAATGAACCGGTTCAATAAGAACGATACGCCGATTCATTTGAGTGACTCAAAGTGTTCCTATAGTCCAAACGCAGAATTTACCACGTTCCCTTTTTGAAGGTAAATATGGAGTTCAATATGATCACTTTTATTCACTTAATCAGCTGAAGTGAGTTCACTGGTTTGTTTTGAAGGTTTATGGGCACTTGACAGCTTTTTCTTAGTTTAGTGTCCTTCAGCCTAAAATGTCAGGATTTTTTTAATGTGTAATTTTATATATTTAATTAATTATAATTACTGCTTTAATTGCACTGTTTTAATGTACTCCAGTGTGACAACATGTGTGTAAATAACTTCTCTTTTATCAGCTCAGTAACAATGGAAAGTGTTTGTAGTCTGAAGGTTTGTGTTTGAACAGAAATTGGCTTGAAAAAGTGAAACTATCCTAAAAAATATTCAGTTGAGGAAAAATTGTGCCTGTTTTTCCCTACAGTGTTTTCCACTATTGAAGTCATGTCTAAAATATATGGATGAGAAGCCCATTTCTGCCTCATAAGAAAAACAATAATGCTTTGGTAAATCTTCATTATGACATAAAAAGTCAAAATTATGACATGCTAAGTTATAATTTGTTATTTTTTCATGATTATGATATAAAAAGTAGAAATTATGACAAAATATTACATATTAAGTATTACAACAGATCTTAATTGATATACGAAGTCATGGTTATGAGATAAAAAGTGAAAATTATGACATGAAAGTCAAACTATTACATACTTTTATAGTCATATTTTTGATATTAGATTAGGGTTAGGGTTAGTTTTTATGTCATAATTATGACAAAAGCCATTATTATGGCATGCTTAGTTATTATGGATTAAAAAGTCATACTTATGGGAAAAAAGTTAAAATTATGGCATAAAAGTCAAAATATTACATAGTAAGTCATAATTATGACAAAAAGTCAAAATTATGACAGTCATAATTATGGCATGCTTAGTCATTATGGGATTAAAAAGTTACTTATGAGATAAAACAACGAATTTATGAGAAGTTGAAATTATGACATAAAAGTCAAAATATTACATGGTCATAATTTTGACTTTTTGTCAATTATGAGATAAAAGCCAAAATTATTACAAAAAAAATTGGAATTGACATACTAAATCATGATTATGAGATAAAAATGTGAAATTATGACTAAATATTACATCATAGATATTATAAAATATTACATTTTAATATTACAAGTCGAAATTATGACATAAAAGTCAAAATATTACATGGTCATAATTTTGACTTTTTGTCAATTATGAGATAAAAGCCAAAATTATTACAAAAAAAATTGGAATTGACATACTAAATCATGATTATGAGATAAAAATGTGAAATTATGACTAAATATTACATCATAGATATTATAAAATATTACATTTTAATATTACAAGTCGAAATTATGACATAAAAATCAAAATATTAGATACTAAGTCATAATTTTGACATTTGGTCAATTGTGCATAAAAGTAAAAATTATTACAAAAAAATCGTAATGCCAATTATGAGATGATAAATCAAAATTATGGCATAAAATTCAAAATATTACATAGCCTACTAAGTCATAACTTTGACTTTTTATGTCAATTATGATCATATTTATGGCATACTTAGTCATTATGAGATTAAAAGTCATTTATGAGATAAAAGTCAAAATATTACATAGTCATAATTTTGACATTTGGTCAATTATGAAATAAAAGCCAAAATTTTTACAAAAAATCATAATGTCATAATTATGAGATTTAAAAAGTCAAAATTATGACAAAATGTAAAATATTACTTTTTATGTCAATTATGACAAAAAGTTGAAATAATGACAGTCATAATTATGGCATACTTAGTCATTATGGGATTAAAAAGTCTTTCTGTCATAATTATGACTTTTTAAGTCATGATTTAAGCCCTTTATGTCACAATTTCAATTTTGTATGTCATAATTATGATATAAAAAGTCAAAATTATGACTTGGTATGTAATATTTTGGCTTTTTATCTCATAATAGTATGTCAATTACAATTTTTAAGTCATAATTATGATATATAAAAGCATGATTTTTTTTTCTTATGTGGCAGAAATGGGCTTCCATACAGATATGATGTTAAGTGTCTATTGTTTTATGTTCAGGTGAAGCAGAAGTGGTGTTTGAATCCTCGTGTTCTTGGGTGGTCTGAGACTGAACGTGTAAATATCACACTGGGCCTCATTTACTCCAGTACTGTGCTTTTTTAAAACATGTATATTTTATGGATCGAGGTTTTAAGGAGTTCTGATGCTAAAGTGTCGCTGGCTTCATGAAGCGTGTCTATAAATCAGAAAGGTTAGGACGAGGAGAACGCCGACCCGACTGCCAAGAAAAGCTGTGATGAATGTTCATTGAGTGACGTTTTTATAGTCCTGTTAAAGTTCATGTCTATCCTTTCATGATTTCAATAAATAATGCACAAGCTGGAAAGAAATCCATGCCAGCGTTAGTTTAGTGTAATCTGTTGTATGTAGACAATTCCCTGCAGATCGGGTGTTTCAAACAGCAGCCAATAAAACGTGGAGCCTTATTAGTGGTGTTTACTGAGGCAAGAGTCTCTGTTAGTGTTCACGGGTGACTGAAGGGATCTGATTCTGAACAAACTCCAAACTTTAAGTATTAAACTGTACAGTCATGAACAATTCCTCGTGATTGTGATACAAACCGTGATCAAATCCCAAAGACTGTGTTTGTAACAAGAACACTAAAGTTTGAAATAATTGAGATTTTTAATGTTTTTGAAAGAGTCTCTTCTGCTCTCCAAGGCTGCATTTATTTAATCAAAAATACAGTGAAAATTCTGAAATATTATTATAATGTAAATCAGCTGTTTTCTATGTGAATATATAGTAAAGTGTAATTTATTCCTGTGATCAAAGCTGAATTTTCAGCATCATTACTCCAGTCTTCAGTGTCACATGATCCTTCAGAAATCATTCTAATGTGATGATTTGCTGCTCAAGAAACATTTATGATTATTATCAATGTTGAAAACATCATGATTGAGATAAAAAGTAAAAATTATGACATAAAAGTCAAAATATTACATCGTAGATATTATAAAATATTACATTTTGACTTTTGATGTCATAATTATGACAAAAAGTCAAAATTATGACAGAATTATAGCATATTTAGTCATTATGGGATTAAAAAGTTGCGTTTATGAGATAAAAGTTGAAATTATGACATAAAAATTCATAAAAAAGTCATAATTTTGACATTTGGTCAATTGTGCATAAAAGTCAAAATTATTACAAAAAATCGTAATGCCAATTATGAGATAAAAAATCAAAATTATGGCATAAAATTCAAAATATTACATACTAAGTCATAATTTTGACTTTTTATGTCAATTATGACAAAAAGTCAAAATTATGACAAGGGCATACTTAGTCATTATGAGATTAAAAAGTCATTTATGAGATAAGTCAAAATATTACATAGTCATAATTTTGACATTTGGTCAATTATGAGATTTAAAAAGTCAAAATTATGACAAAATGCAAAATATTACTAAGTCATAACTTTGACTAATGTCAATTATGACAAAAAGTTGAAATAATGACAGATGTTGATGATGAAGAAACATTTATGATTATTATCAATGTTGAAAACAGTTATGCTGCTTTAGATTTTGTGGAAACCGTCATACATTTTATTTTTCAGGATTCTTTGATGAATAGAAAGTTCAAAAGAACAGCATTTATGTGAAACAGAATCTTTTAAATGTTTCTTGAGCATCAAATCATCATATTAGAATGATTTCTGAAGGATCATGTGACACTGAAGACTGGAGTAATGATGCTGAAAATTCAGCTTTGATCACAGGAATAAATTACACTTTACTATATATTCACATAGAAAACAGCTGATTTACATTGGAATAATATTTCAGAATTTTTACTGTATTTTTCATCAAATAAATGCAGCCTTGGAGAGCAGAAGAGAGTCTTTCAAAAGAAAAACATCAGAAAATTGTAATTATTCCAGACTTTTGACTGGTTCTGTACATGTTCTCAGATTTGAGTTGGGAAGGTTTCACCATTTTAATGATGGTGAATATTTTAACAGGACAGTTTCTTTTCAAGGTCAGACAGTGTCTTCTGAAGTCGACGTGAGTAATCAGGTCTGGCACATAAACCAAATAGAGTTTTCTCCAGAACAGCACAGATGTGAAGTGTTTATCAGGTTCTCCTCCTCCGCTGGTGAACACAAAGGTCTCCCGCCATCTGTCGTGCTTGTATGTTCACAGGCTTTAAAGAAATAATAATTCACCAAAAAATTAATTTACTCACCCTATATATTCTTATAATGCTTTACTTCATCAAACACAAAAGATGATGTTAATAGGCAGAATGAGCTTCTTTCTTAAATGATTTATTTAGCTTGGTTGAGTAAATAATGACAGAATTTGAATTTTCATGTCCACAGCAGCTTGTATTTGCTGCTTATAATTCTGTATGTATATCGCCTTTGCTGAATTTTGTTTGTGACAAGTTGAATTTTGTATGCATTATGTCAAAGTCTGAATATTGAACCATAATAGGGAGAAAATACTCTGTCTGCACAATAATCTCAGTCTGAGGTTGTTTCTTGACCTGGTTGACATTTCATTTTTCTTCCTCCATTTCTTTATTTTTCTTCCTTACTAATTTTTTTTTTTTACATTAGTGGTGGGGATTCGGCAGTGACTCTTTCTGTAAGTTACATCATTACACCAGTAGGAGGCGCCTTTCCTTATAGTGATGTCCCATATATGATTTATATAATCATTCACCGAACCGATTCATTCTAAAACATTGATTCATCCAGAAAGGAAACATGTGACTGTCTTTATATACTATTTATTGAATCATTCACTGAACCGATTCGTTCTAAAACATTGATTCATTCACAAAGGAAACATGTGACTGTCTTTACATATGATTTGTTGAATCCTTCACTGAACCAATTCATTCTAAAACTTTGATTCATTCTCGACCGAAACACGTGTCTTAATGAGTCAGTTACTGAATCAGTGACTCAATAGATTTGTTCAAACACATCGGTTCATTCAGAAACTACACATTTCTCAATACTTAGGCCTCTTTTGGTAATCGTAATGGTTAGAATTGGTTAATAATTTTTGACTGAATCATTCACATTTTCAAGTGATCATTAAAATATTGTACGATTAGTCTATTTTAATACATCATTTGTTAATTTCATAAGTAAACACATACACATACATTGGTAAGTATTTATTATTAAGTATATATTTATTACATTGGTAAGTATTTATTCATGGTTTTTTTATATTTTGTGTTTGTGATGTTGGTAAATTTGCTGCGACATTAAAGTTGGCATGAAACAGAAGTCGCACTAGTCTTTTCTTCCCTATTGTGACGTATATAGAGTGAAACGCTTCTCAAACAAGAACAAATGTAGGGCGGGGCTTGATTTTGTCTGTGGGGAATTGATTGGATGGTTGTGTTTTTCTATTGGTGGATCTCATGTGAGTGACAGGTTGCCCCGCCCTCGTTATCAGAGAAGAGAAGAGATGCTGCAAGAGGTTGATTCAATATTACAAGGAACATGAATTTAAAACAATGATGTGCACCGATAAATCATTTATAATAAACACTGCAATATTCCAAAAATCAAGAATTGTCCATTTTGATTCAATGGTAATTTTAACAAGAGCTTGACAGTGAATCATTTCAGCATTAAATGCTTTTCTTTGGCCAGCAGAGGATGCTGAATCTCTACAGACTCATGCTGACTCTCAGTAAAACATGCTCACACTGAAATAAACACTTATTCATAGTTTTCATGTGATGTGACAGTGTTATAGGAGCGTTCTGGAGCTGGAGGGCAAAACCAGGCTTTCCTCCGTCCTCAGTCATTTTTACCAGGGTTTGACCATAGTATTAATGCAGTAAGACAGTGATATTAAAAGACCAAAGTCAACATAGGCCTTATTGATAACGCATACTATATACAGGTGAGCAGATGAACCCAGAAAACAAGGTTTTCCATAGAAAACCATTAAAAAGAAAACGCTTAATTTTAGCGCGTTGTGTTCATTCGGGTTCATCTGATTGCATATATAAAATATGCATCATCAATACTTAATTTGATCTTGTAATAACACTGTTTAAGAAGTGTTTTTCACGTTAAGTGACTGAAATACTGCAGCAGGTGCTGTGTGTGGATCATAAGAGCCCAAAACTCACATTTTGTTCATATATTTTTGTTTTTCTGCTTCTGAGATGGAGAATTGGCAGGTGTTTTGCCCTCCAGGTCTCCACGTCAGTCACGTTACTGAAAACTATGAATTACAAATTATTTTCTGAAAACCACAGCAGAAAACAGCTGCAAACATTCTATCAGAAGACACTTGTGGGTTTGATTTGAACTAATTTGAAATCATTACAGTACTTGTGGCAGCTCTGTATTGATATTCCTCATATTTACCAGTTTTATTGGTTCTGTTTAAGGATTAGTTTACTTCAGAATTCAAACATTCAACATCCAAGATGTTCATGTCTCTCTTTCTTCAGCTGAAAACAAATGAAGGTTTTGAGGAAAACATTCCAGGATTTTTCTCCATATAGTGGACTTCACTGGGGTTCAACGGGTTGAAGGTCCAAATGTCAGTTTCAGTGCAGCTTCAAAGAGCTCTACATGATCCCAGACGAGGAATAAGAGTCTTATCTAGAGAAACCATCGGACATTTTCTAAAAAAAAATAAAAAATTATACACTTTTTAACCACAAATGCTCATCTTGCACTGCTCTGTGATACGCCACACATTACGTAATCACGTTGGAAAGGTTGCGTGACGTAGGCGGAAGTACCGCAGTAGGGCGATAAACTCCATCTCATTTTCTCCTCCAACTTCAAAATCGTCCGACATCATTGTTTGTAATCATCCGACATCACCTTTTTGTAAAGACTGTTTGACTTATGGGGCGTTCACACCAGACGCAACGAATAAATCGCGCTATTCCCGCGTAGTTGGATACTTGAACATTTTGAGTTTACTCGCTTCATTCATGCGTGAAATTCACTTCACAACAGACGTGAATTAGCGTCATGGGAATATATGTGTCCAGACTCTTCCACTTCTTTCCGCACACTTCCTCTGAATAAACATCAACTCGTCAGCGGAAAAGTAGTTGTAAAATACAGCGAATAAGCTCAATTTGCTGGCTTTAGCTAGCTTGTAGTCTCAATATGTGTATATATATAGCTCAAATTGAGTAAAGAGCGTTTTTTACAACTTACCAGATTGTCCGACCTCCTCACTCACTTTCTTCCAAGCAAGATCCTTTTTATTCCTGTTTCTATAAAAGTATGAAGATGTATCGTACAGCGACGATGATTTTGTCCTCCATTGTTGTTTCGGATTTCTGCCTCCGCTCACGACGCCGTAATCACGTCACTACTAGAGCAAGCTCCTGATTGGTTTAATGCGGCGCGAATATTCGCCAAAGTTCAGATTTTTCAACTCGCGCGAATCATGCGTTATGCATGTCAAACGCCCGAAATGCTCAATTCGCGCGAATCACACAGCAGGATGTCTATTCGCGTCTTTGCATTGACTTAACGTGTAAATCACTCGCGCTTAACGCTTCATTCGTGTCTGGTGTGAACGCACCGTTAGTCTTTACACGATCGATACTTCTACCTACGTCACGTGACCTTTCCAACGTGATTACGTAATGTGTGGCGCATCACAGAGCAGTGCAAGATGAGCATTTGTGGTTAAAAAGTGTATAATTTTTATTCTTTTTAGAAAATGGCCGATGGTTTCTCTAGATAAGACTCTTATTCCTCGTCTGGGATCATGTAGAGCTCTTTGAAGCTGCACTGAAACTGACATTTGGACCTTCAACCCGTTGAACCCCAGTGAAGTCCACTATATGGAGAAAAATCCTGGAATGTTTTCCTCAAAAACCTTCCACTGAAGAAAGAAAGACATGAACATCTTGGATGACATGGGGGTGAGTAAATTATCAGGAAATTTTAAGTCTGAAATGAACTAATCCTTTAATTCTCACATGTTAATAATAAAGCAATTTACTCTGCAGCATTTAATTTACACAGAACTAAAGACTAAAACATATGGAAGCTTGTTTTTGCCATGGAATAAAAAGGTAATTGCGACTTTTCATGTCACAATTGTGACTTTTTTCCCCCCTCGCAATTGCTTTTGCAATTCTGACTATATTTCTCAGAATTTTGAGATAAAAACAAGGAAAACGTGAGATAAAAAGTTGCAATTGCCTTTTTTATTCCATGGCAGAAACAAGCTTCCATATAAAATCACCTCAGACTTTAACAGTGTTCTAGATTTAAATGCAAACGTAGTTTATTGCTGATTTGATTAATGTGTCCGGTGCTTTAACAGTTCTCTCCACACATGATGGACCTTTTACCTTTTCCTTACGTTCAGCTAACGTGAAAGCTGGGCAGATGGGAACTGTGCAATCAATAAATCGTTCTCTCTGCCGTGGTGTTTTTGCTGAGTTGGCTGCCACTTTCCTCAGAGAACTCGTTCGAAGCTCAGAGACGTGTGTGTCCGTGTCGGACGTCCAGCGAACATCACAGCAGCAGCTTTAAATGGCATTTTACAGACTGTGCAGCTCACGCACAAAGGGCCGGCTGCAGTAAATGTATCTTGATTTAAGAATGTTTAGATATTTGTACTGGAAAGCAAGACAAAAATACTGTGGAAGATCACTTTTTGCATATGATGTTGTATTAATGTAGTTTTGCACGTTTCTTCTTGGAGAAATAAACCTCTTTATTTATTCTAAATTCACGATTATGAAGCACTTTTTGAGATTATCAGCTTTTGCTCATATGTACACAGGTGAGCTGTGATTGATGTGCTGAATATTGCTTATGACCATTTGTACATTTTCAGCATATTTTTCACATGCAGGAGAGATTTATCAACCTTCCTCCAGTCTAAGCTATAGTTCCATTTAATCAATCATATGTGTCTAAAAACTCATGGATTTCTTGTGAGTGATGTGGGTTTAAGGGTCTGTTTCCCTCAAGTAAAGGGCTCTAATCAATCTGAGACAAAAATAAAGCAGCATGTTTGGAGTGTTAATCAAACGTCTGGCGCTCAGATTGATTTGATATAAACCAACCGTTTGAACTTCAGTGTTCAGACCGAAGAGTTTCACTCAAAGAGTATTGATAGAGGAGACGGTCGTCTCTGTGCTGAAGAACATCTAACTCTATACCTTTACAAAATTATTATGCAATATTAATGTTGTAATTTACTATGTATAGATGAGGATGTTTATCACCGCAGGGGCTTAAATCTGTACAAAACTTGTACAATTTGTGAGTTTAATATTTTATCCAGTGCACTGTAAAAAAAGATTTTTTGTGAAGTTGTAAACAAAACAAATATTGTTGGAGAATGTTTTACGAGAAACTAATATTTTAGATTTTCTACTTCGTTATTCACGTCTAATTCATTTCATTGTGTTGCTTGTCTCATGTTCAGTTTAGTTCAGTCCTGTCTTGTCTGCATTAGTCCTCGTTAGTCACTATGGTTTCTAATTAGTCAAGTCTTGTCAGCTGTTTCCGTTTAGTAGTCATTATCTGTGTATGTAAGTTCCGTGTTCATTGTCGGTTATTGTTTGTGTGTGATCACACTGTTACGTATCTGCCTGCTTGTTGCTTGCTTGTTGCTAGGGTGTTCTAGGTGGTTGCTAGAGCTTTGCTAGAATGATGCTAGAGTGTTGTGGGTGGTTGCTAGGGTGTTGCTAAGATGATACTAGAGTGTTCTAGGTGGTTGCTTGGGCATTGCTAGTGTGATGCTAGAGTGTTCTGGGTGGTGCTAGGATGATACTGGTGTGTTCTGGGTGGTTGCTAGGGCATTGCTAGGGTGATGCTAGAGTGTTCTGGTGGTTGCTAGGGTGTACTAGGTGGTTGCTAGGGCATTGCTAGTGTGATGCTAGAGTTTTCTGGGTGGTGCTAGGATGATACTGTTGTGTTCTGGATGGTTGCTAGGGTGATAATGGGGTGTTCTGGGTAGTTTTAGTTCTGTGTGGTTGCTGGCATGATACTAGGGTGTTCTGGGGTGCGTTTCCCGAAAGCATCGTTAGCCAACCATGGTCGTAAGTCCCATTGAACTCTATTGGTAACGATGGAACTTGCGACCATAGTTCGCTTTAGGAAACGCACCCCTGGGCGGTTGATAGGGTGAGACTGGGATGTTCTGGGTGATTTTGGTTCTGGGTGGTTGCTAGGGTGTTGCTAGGATGATACTAGAGTGTTCTGGGTGGTTGCTAGGGAATTGCTAGTGTGGTACTGGGGTGTTCTGTATGGTTTTAGTTCTGGGTGGTTGCTAGGGTGATACTGGGATGTTCTGGGTGGTTTTAGTTCTGGGTGGTTGCTAGGATGATACTACTGTGTTCTGGTTGGTTGCTAGGGGGATAATGGGGTGTTCTTAGTGGTTGCTAGGATGATACTAGGGTGTTTTTGGTGGTTGCTGTGGAATTGCTAGTGTGATACTGGGGTGTTCTGTATGGTTTTAGTTCTGGGTGGTTGCTAGGATGATACTATGGTGTTCCAGGTGGTTGCTATGGCATTGCTAGGGTGATACTGGGATGTTCTGGGTGGTTGCTAGGATGATAATACGGTGTTCTGGGTGGTTGCTAGGGTGATGCTAGAGTGTTCTGGGTGGTTGCTAGGGTATTGCTAGGATGATAATAGGGTGTTCTGGGTGGTTGCTAGGGTGATGCTAGAGTGTTCTGGGTGGTTGTTAGGGCATTGCTAGGGTGATACTGGGCCGTTCTGTATAGTTTTAGTTCTGGGAGGTTGCTAGGATGATACTAGGGTGTTCCGGATGGTTGCTATGGCATTGCTAGGGTGATACTGGGGTGTTCTGGGTGGTTGCTAGGGTGTTGCTAGGATGATACTAGGGTGTTCTTGGTGGTTGCTAGGGCATTGCTTGGGTGATACTGGGTGTTCTGGGTTGTTTTAGTTCTGGGTGGTTGCTAGGTTGTTACTAGGACTTTTCAAGTTGTATATAAAACAAAAATGATTGAAGTATGTTTTCCAAGAAAATAGAAATTAATATTTCAGTCTTTCTACTTCAAAATTTCTCATTTAGTTTAATGTGTTACTTGCCATTTCTTTGTAATTGTGAAATTTATTTGCAATTTCTGAGTGTAAAAAGTAAATCGTTGAGCAGTTTTTCTTCAGTGTATATTTAGACATGAATGTTATGTGTTGTATAACAGGAATGATCCAGGTCAATGCATGTAAGGAGACTGTTGTATACTTGTACACAATGAAGCACTGTGCATACTGATAGAGCCACAGATCAAACTAATATCTGTAGAACAACCTGGAAACCCAGAACTGAACAACCCATTTCCTCTTAATCTCATTTCTACTCTTTGACCAAAAGCAGTTTCAGTGGTGTTTGGGGCGCAGTCGAGTTTGAAATGCTCTGGGCCATTATCAGTTTTATGTGCATAAATCACTTCATTGTTTAACAGATGATGAACAAACAGACATGGAAAAATCATACAATTACTCATATGATAGATTTACATTGTCTAACATGAAGAAAATCCAAATCCTACCATAGTTTATCTGCAGATTGATTAAATATTCATGAGCTCGTTCACAAACAAGTCAATCACCGGTCTGCTGTCTTCTAAAGGAGCAGGAGCTGGAGTCACATCAGACCACAGAGGCTGTTCAGAATGTTTATGAGTGAGATTATGAAGATGATGATGAATGATTAAATACACATCCACACCTTACTACACCTTAAAAACACAGATGATAAAGAGAAAACCACATGAATCAATCAAGTTCACTACAATTATAGCTTAATAACCATTAACCAATTAACAGGGTATTACCATACGATTTTACCATTAAAATTTCGACAATGTTTTACAGTGTGTTTATTGAGGTTGAGTCTATAAACGGGGGCTGGATGGAGAGATTGCTTTAGCTTTATTGCTATATTATATTCTGGTGACGGACGGACGAAAGGAGAGACAGATGGATGGATGGATGGAAAGATAAATAGATAGATAGATAGAACGAAAGTAGATAGATAGATAGAATAAAAGTAGATAGAATGATAGATAGATAGATATATAGATAGATAGAACGACAGCTGGATAGAATGATAGAACGATAGAACGACAGATATATAGACAGACAGACATTGATAGATAGATAGATAGATAGAACGAAAGTAGATAGAACGATAGAACGATAGATAGATAGATAGATAGATAGAACGAAGGTAGATAGAACTATAGATAGATAAATAGAACAACAGATAGATAGAACGACAGATAGATAGATAGATATATAGAATGAAAGTAGATAGAACGATAGATAGATAGAACGATAGATAGATAGAACGATAGATAGATAGATAGAACGATAGAACGATAGATAGAATGATAGATAGATAGAACAACAGATAGATAGAATGATAGAACGATAGAATGACAGATAGATAGACAGACAGATAGACAGATAGATAGATAGATAGATAGATAGATAGATAGATAGAACAAAAGTAGATAGAACGATAGATAGATAGATAGATAGAACGATAGAACGATAGAACGACAGATAGATAGACAGACAGATAGATAGAACAACAGATAGAACGGCAGATAGATAGAACGAGAGATAGATAGAATGATAGAACGATAGAACGACAGACAGACAGATAGATAGATAGATAGATAGATGGATGGATGGATAGATAGATAGAACGAAAGTAGATAGAACGATAGATAGATAGATAGATAGATAGAACAACAGACAGATAGAACGACAGATGAACGATAGAACGACAGACAGACAGATAGATAGATAGATGGATGGATAGATAGATAGAACAGAAGTAGAACGATAGATAGATAGATAGATAGATAGATAGAACAACAGACAGATAGAACGACAGATAGATAGAATGAAAGAACGATAGAACGACAGACAGACAGACAGATAGATAGATAGATAGATAGAACAACAGATAGAACGGCAGATAGATAGAACGAGAGATAGATAGAATGAAAGAACGATAGAACGACAGACAGACAGATAGATAGATAGATAGATAGATAGATAGATAGAACAACAGATAGAACGACAGATAGATAGAACGATAGAACGACAGACAGACAGACAGATAGATAGAACAACAGATAGAACGACAGATAGATAGAACGATAGAACGACAGACAGACAGACAGATAGATAGATAGATAGAACAAAAGTAGATAGAACGATAGATAGATAGATAGAACAACAGACAGATAGAACGACAGATAGATAGAATGATAGAACGATAGAACGATAGAACGACAGACAGACAGACAGACAGACAGATAGATAGATAGATAGATAGATAGATAGATAGAACAAAAGTAGATAGAACGATAGATAGATAGATAGATAGATAGATAGATAGATAGAACAACAGACAGATAGAACGACAGATAGATGGAATGAAAGAACGATAGAACGACAGACAGACAGACAGACAGACAGATAGACAGATAGATAGATAGATAGATAGATAGATAGATAGAACAAAAGTAGATAGAACGATAGATAGATAGATAGATAGAACAACAGACAGATAGAACGACAGATAGATGGAATGAAAGAACGATAGAACGACAGACAGACAGACAGACAGACAGACAGATAGATAGATAGATAGATAGATGGATGGATGGATGGAGAGATTCTGTGTTTCCGTTTATTAAAATGTGACTATATGCCGACAGAAACGTGGTCATTAAAACACTCACACTCGTCTTATTCTCCATCTCTTCACCTCCTTTAAAATTAATTTGCTCTGTTCTTCAAAGAAGTTCTAATGACTGCCTTGAAATATTCTACGCATGCATTAGTGTCAGAGATTGCTATTATTATAATCATGCAAATGAGAACATACTCAGATCCATTTGTGAGATGTCAGGGTGCTGCTTTCCTCACATTTAATTAGATTCTAGAGTTAACGTGAGCGGCCCTGAGAGGTTCTGATGATAGCAGTCAATTTACAGCTCTGCTTTTCAGACATTCGTTGGGAAAAGTTGCTAAAAATATTACCAGCCCTGAACTGTCTTTGACTTCTGAGCGAGCCGAGAGCGTTCTGATATTATAATGTGTGTTCAGTTAGCCACTACAGACTATACTTGAGCTTTTACACACTGACTCATGATAGTCTGTACAGATCTGTAAACCGGCTCCGTCCACAGTGCATGTTTATATTTTTTTATATTTCACTTCTGAACAAGGAGCAATGGGTGTGTAATTGATGCTTTTTCTTTAAGTTGTATTGTTTATGTGCAGACGCACAGAATGATGGGAAATGTAGTTTGGTTGCACACGTCTGTCTCCTCATAAATCAGTTAAATACAGTGTTTTATGGTAAGCTTGAACATGGTTTTTCATTAACAGTAACTTTCACTATTACAACTTAAAGGATTAGTTCACTTCAGAATTAAAATTTCATGATAATTTCCTCACCCCCATGTCATCCAACATGTCTTTCTTTCTTCAGTCTAAAAGAAATTGAAGTTTTTGAGGAAAACATTTCAGGATTATTAGTGGACTTCACTGGGGTTCAACGGGTTGAAGGTCCAAATGTCAGTTTCAGTGCAGCTTCAAAGAGCTCTACATGATCCCAGACGAGGAATAAGAGTCTTATCTAGAGAAACCATCGGACATTTTCTACAAAAAATAAAAATTATGTACTTTTTAACCACAAATGCTCATCTTGCACTGCTCTGTGATGTGCCACACATTACGAAATCATGTTGGAAAGGTCACATGATGTAGGTGGAAGTAGGGCCCAGTAGGGCAAAAAACATCTCATTTTCTCCTCCAACTTCAAAATCGTCCAACATGTGACCTTTCCAACATGATTACGTAATGCGTGGCACATCTCAGAGCAGTGCAAGACGAGCATTTGTGGTTAAAAAGTATATAAATGTTTATTTTTTCTAGAAAATGTCCGATGGTTTCTCTAGATAAGACCCTTATTCCTCGTCTGGGATCATGTAGAGCTCTTTGAAGCTGCACTGAAACTGACATTTGGACCTTCAACCCGTTGAACCCCAGTGAAGTCCACTATATGGAGAAAAATCCTGAAATGTTTTCCTCAAAAAATACAACTACTCTTTTAAAGATGTAGATTATATATATATATATAAACAATATATTTTAAGTTGCAAAATATGTAAATATGCAAAATATGCATATATATAATACATACAAAGTATTTTGAGAGTGTAGGAAGAGGAGTTAATGAGATCTTTTGGCGTGTGTTGCTTGTTTTGACTCTCTGATTAGAGGAATTTTACCCATTCATTATGGGTAATGCTATTTTTCAGAACGAACTTTATTTTAAAAATAAGCTGAAATAATGCGGACTGTCTGCTTCAACAGAAGCAAATACCATCTATTAACAACCTTGTAGCTCACAGTAGGTTTTTTCTTAAAGGTTTATAAGTTTCCCTATGGAGATCTTTACTTCCAGAACCAACTGTTGTTCTCTATAATTTACATAGAAGAAAGTTGGTGTAGAAACAATTTTCATTCAGAAATTGCTCATTTCTAACACATTAAACATGAAATTTTGAAGTTGAAAGACCTAAATAGTATTTTCTTGTAAAATGTGCTCCAATAATCTGTTTTATTTACAACTTCTAAATCTTTGTGATGTTGTTTAGAGCACTTTCTCTCTGCTGAGATCATTTCTGGTTTTACACTCTATAAATAAAGGGTGTTTGATGGCACTGATGGCTCCATGAAGAACCTTTAACATCCGAGGAACCACTAAAGGTTCTTTATAGCAGAAAAACGTTCTTTAGATTATTAAAATGTTCTTCACACTAAGATAAAAATGGTTCTTGACCACTGAAAGGTTCTTTGGGAAAGCAAAAATGGCATCGCTGAGAAAAAAACCCTCTTGGAGCATAGATTAGATTTCTTATAGAAAGTACAGTACATCTCCAGGTTCAGCTGTAGATGTAAATCTGATGGTCTTCGTGTCAGTCTTCTCTTCTGTCTTTATTAGTGTGGCTTTCCTGTCAGTATCATAAACCACATCTTCCTCGGCTCGCAGATGTTATTTAAGTTGGGAATAACAAGGTTTCTGTGCCGAAGCGTCGCTGGCGACAGCCTGTGGACGACCGCTGTATTACCATCATATTCTGCTCTTCAGCACGTCCACATCAGCATCGCTCCGTCTCGGTCATTCTGATGCAGACAACAGCAGCGTCAGTGATCGGCTTATTCAGAGGAAAAAACAGGCAGTTTGTGTGGTTTATATGTATTTGAGCTGTTTCTGGAGATCTCCTTGTGTCTTCATGTTGTGTTTTGTTGGGTTCTGTAGTGAAGGTGACATTGAGGTGACTATGAATGATTCATATGGCAGAGGATGCTTTATGAATGTCAAACACGTTTTCCTCAGGCTTTACAAGGCCAGAGCGGGCCGACGTCTAATTGATACACACAGTGTGTCCCACTGAGGCAGCAGAGCATAAACACACACACACACACACACACACACACACAATCATGCAAGAGGAATAGGAATATTTATGTTTGCTCTAGTGACACACCAATATACACTGGCCAAACTGATTAATGAATCACATTTGTATAGTTTGTGATGATCAGTATCGGCCGATAACTTGGCAATAGATAATGACATATTCTGTGTGAATGATGTGTGAATATGTTCATTTAAATTAAGAAAAGGAATATAAATTTGTAAACAGATTTGTGAACTGTTATCTCATCATCATCATCATCATTATAGAGAATCAGAGAAATTTCACAATGGAGTAAGAAAAATAAACCTAAAATGATAGTTTGTGCAAAATAATAAATCTGAAAGTGAAATGAATGATAAAAATGAGTTTGTGCAAAAATGATCATTTTGAAAGCAAAATGTACGACAAAAAAGATAGTTTGCGCAAAAATGATCGTTTTGAAAGCGAAATGTACGACAAAAACGATAGTTTGCGCAAAAATGATCGTTTTGAAAGCGAAATGTACGACAAAAACGATAGTTTGCGCAAAAATGATCGTTTTGAAAGCGAAATGTACGACAAAAACGATAGTTTGCGCAAAAATGATCGTTTTGAAAGCGAAATGTACGACAAAAACGATCGTTTTGAAAGCGAAATGTACGACAAAAACGATAGTTTGCGCAAAAATGATCGTTTTGAAAGCGAAATGTACGACAAAAACGATAGTTTGCGCAAAAATTATCGTTTTGAAAGCGAAATGTACGACAAAAACGATAGTTTGCACAAAAATGATCATTCTGACAGCGAAATGTACGACAAAAACGATAGTTTGCGCAAAAATGATCATTTTGAAAGCGAAATGTATAATAAAAATGATAGTTTGCGCAAAAATTATAATTTTAAAAGTGATATGAATGATAAAAATGATAGTTCATGGAAAATTATAATTTGAAAAACATTGTACAAGGAAAACACATTGCAAGTGTTTATTGGATTACACTTTATCTATATTTCAGTTCCAATACCTATCTTTAAAGGTGGTGAATTTGAGTCAGAAATATTTTGCATTATTTTCACAGTAAAACAACAACATTAATATTAATATGATTACAAAATGATGTATGTATGTCATTTGTTGTATTAGAATACAGTTGTGAAGTAATCCACCCATCTCTGCAGGTAGAGCAGACTTCAGTTCAGAACATGTCCTGCTTCTATTTCTGTTCTGGCAGTGACGCTGTGATTCACAGGCCTGAATCATCCCGCTCCTGGCACCTTCAAGTGCTCCGTTATGACGACACATTCCTGGCCTGGTCGTTTTTCCCCTCTGCTGCGGCCCAGTTGTGCCCCTTTTCCAATAAGGAAAGGTCACCCTCCTCTGTTCTTGGCTACTCTATCATTGTGAGACATCAATGCCAAACCTTCCTCTGCCATGTGCTGTTCTGTGTGTTTGCATTCAATATGAACACTTAATGCTCTGGTAAAAGACAAGAACCTTCTATCTATCTATCTGTCTGTCTGTCTGTCTACCATCCATCCATCCATCCATCCACCATTCCAATCCATCCATCCATCTGCCATTCCAATCCATCCATCCATCCATCCATCCATCTGTCTGCCATTCTTATCCATCCATCCATCCATCCATCCATCATCTATCTATCTATCTATCTGCCATTCCAATCAATCCATCCAACTGCCATTCCAATCCATCCATCCATCCATCCATCCATCCGCCATTCCAATCCATCCATCCATCCATCCATCCATCCATCCATCTGCCATTCCAATCCATCCATCCATCCATCTACCATTTTTATCCATCCATCCATCCATCCATCCGCCATTCCAATCCATCCATCCATCCATCCATCCATCTGCCATTCCAATCCATCCATCCATCCATCATCCATCCGCCATTCCAATCCATCCATCCATCCATCCATCTGCCATTCCAATCCATCCATCCATCCATCCATCCATCTGCCATTCCAATCCATCCATCCATCCATCTACCATTCTTATCCATCCATCCATCCATCCATCCATCCATCCATCCATCCATCCATCAGCCATTCCAATCCATCCATCCGCCATTCCAATCCTACCATCCATCCCTCTACCATTCTTATCCATCCATCATCCATCCATCCATCCATCCAGCATTCCAATCCATCCATCTATCTGCAATTCCATTCATCTATCTATCTATCTATCTGCCATTCTTATCCATCCATCCATCCAACTGCCATTCCAATCCATCCATCTATCTGCAATTCCATTCATCTATCTATCTATCTATCTATCTGCCATTCTTATCCATCCATCCATCCATCCATCCATCCATCTGTCTGTCTGCCATTCTTATCCATCCATCTATCTATCTATCTATCTGTCTGTCTATCATCCATCCATCTGCCATTCCAATCCATCCATCATCTATCTATCTATCTATCTGCCATTCCAATCCATCCATCCATCCATCCATCCATCCGTCTGTCTGCCATTCTTATCTATTCATATATCCATCTATCTATCTATCTATCTGTCTGTCTGTCTGTCTGTCTGTCAACCATCCATCCATCCGTCATTCCAATCCATCCATCTATCTGCAATTCCATCCATCTATCTATCTGCCATTCCAATCCATCCATCCATCCATCCATCCATCCCATTTTCATTGTTTTTTCATGCAGTGGTCAGTTTCAGGTAAATGACTATTTGTTTTTGTCAAACTGTTGTTTTAGATTCAGACTGGTGGAAATAATCCATGCAAAATACACTTTTAAGTGTTTATCAGATTACACTTTATCTATATTTCAGTTCCAATACCTATCTTTAAAGGTGGTGAATTTGAGTCAGAAATCTCCACTTCAGCAGCTTTACATAAACCAACATTTACAGTTGCTGGTCCCCATTGACAACCACAGTATGAAAACAATAATATGGAAGTCAACGGGGACCAGAAACTGTCTAGTTACCAACATTCTTCAAAATATCTTGTTTTGTGTTCAACAGAACAAAGAAACTCGTAGAGGTTTGGTCTGGAACATGACAGAATTTTTGGATGAAGTGAACTATTCCTTTAAATTAAATTACAATGAAGGATTTTCCCCCTTTTGTCTATAACATGCATCAGATCATTCACAGTAAGGATGGAAACCTGCATAAAATGCTATTTTAACTACTGGATTCAAATAAATGAGAAAGCCTCCCTGGCTGTGAGTGAATGTGAGAGAATGAATGAACTGTCCCCAAGTCATTTTCATTCGTCCCCGAGGCGTTTTCTATTTAGGTCTTTTAATGAGCAGTCGTGTGGATTCAAACACATTAAAGCATCTGTAATCTTCTTGCATGTACTGGACGAGAACTGGCTTCATCAAAGAGAAAATAAAGGCTTTTTCTTTAATGTGAACTGATCCCGAAAGAGAAAATTCAGTTTCAAGCCAGCACACGTCATCTCCCTTCTGGCTGGAAATGTTTAAAGCCTCTCCGGGAGCTCCAAACCGAGCGCTGACAGGATCAAGTACATTTACAATTAGATTCCCTACAAATGTAACATTATTCCTTTAATCCTCTAAATTCCACTGTAGATGAACATTTTCAAGCGCTAGTTAAAGGCCAATTACTGTGTTGATAGTGCCAGTATAATATAAACTAGCGATTTTCTTTCTTTTTGAGCTGGGAAGATGTGTGATTTGTTTAAAATGGACTAGGAATTCAAATCGATGCTGTTTACCCGAATGCACGTTCATGGTCTTATTGTGGCTATTCTGAAGAAAACAATTGTCTTCATAATCAAAAAAATTTCATTTTGTTTTGTTTTATAACCACCTGTCAGACAGAGACCATCCAATTTCATCATCCAATTAATTCCTCATTGATAAAATCAAGTCCTTTCTACATTAGTCAATGCGCTGAATAGGAAAGACTACATGAGCAGTATTTTCCAATTACCTGAATGAGATTTGGTTGTTCAATAGTTTGAAATAATCAAGATAAAAATCAAATGGAAACCATTTCAGTTCAACGCATTACAAAAGACATGAAGCAGTTCACGAAATTGCAGCAGTGTCTTCAGAAAGAGGGGTTTTCAGTCATTATACTGATGTGAAAAGAAAAATTAATGGAGTAAATCATGTTTAGTAGGAACATCGTCTCAGGATATGGTCAATAGTGGAATTTTCACTCCCTAATATACATATTTTTTCACATGTTTTGCTTTTGAATTTATATTTAGACATTATGAAACTATTATAAGATATCATATCATCAAGAAATCAATTATTGCCAAAGTTCAGCACTTTTTTTGTACTGAAGTATGAACTATAAGTCTCATGAAAAACAAAAACTTTTTTTCAAATTGCAACTGAATTACACAGAAAGCAAGTTATAATCACTGAAGCTGTCAGTCAGTTCAGTATAATGCTAAGAATAATGATAGATTTAATAAGAGTTGAATATTTAATTTTTTTCCTATAAAAATTAATTTTTTGCACATTTTTGTTGTTAATAAAAGTTAATTTTATCTGCATCTCAACTCAATCTCAGCGCTTTACTGTCAAATGTGCATTTCCAAGAAATTAACATTTACTATTAACTATTATTAACTGCACTTATTAATGCAAAACAATAGTAATTTTATATTTAAATTACCTTTATGATTCAAAATAAATTACCTTTCAAAAGTTTAGGGTTGGTAAGATTAATATTTTTTATTTGATCAAAATTGCAGTAAAAATTGTAAAATATTATTATAATTTTAAACAGCTGTTTTCTATGTGAATATATAGTAAAGTGTAATTTATTCCTGTGATCAAAGCTGAATTTTCAGCATCATTACTCCAGTCTTCAGTGTCACATGATCCTTCAGAAATCATTCTGATATGATGATCTGCTGCAGTCAAAGGTTAGGAATAATACACCGTATTTTTATAAATATATTATATAACACATATTTTATCATACTCTATTTTAAGCCTCTAGTGATGGTTCAGTGCCTCCGTAAACAAGTGTTCTTGCAGAATATTTGTGTTCTTGTGCATTATTTACAGCTACTTTTGTATATGATGTTCCAAAAATGCCCCAGAAAACCAGTTCCTGGGGGAAATATTGTTTCTTAATGAAACAGTTTGTTCACAGTTGTCACTGACTCTGTATGTGAAAATCACATGAATACGGCTTATAATAACCCAAGGCTTGTTGTGTCTTTACTGGCTTTTTTTTTTATTCTAAAACAACGGAGTCCCACAATATACAGCCTTTAAAACCAAGCTTTAACTTTAGTAATGTAAAACACGTCTTTTCCCAGGAGCCCCCTGTGTTTTCTAATGCTGTAATACAATGCTGATCTGTTTGAGTCTATCTGCTAGTGTTGATAAAGAAATGTGCTAGAAACGACCTCATGTCTCTGT
The DNA here is from genome assembly GCA_037950675.1 of Hypophthalmichthys molitrix. NCBI lineage: Eukaryota > Metazoa > Chordata > Actinopteri > Cypriniformes > Xenocyprididae > Hypophthalmichthys > Hypophthalmichthys molitrix. Next base: position 36,125,559 of record CM075500.1, on the reverse strand, counting down.
GCGCAAATTAGTCCTGCTACTGTAATGTGCCGTTGAAGTGAAGTGCATATGAAATATCATCTTTACCTGAATAGCATGATATAATGTGAAAAAACACCCAGCGTCTGTTCCTGTAGAGGTGCTTCAGTATACGTGAGCGAGATCAGTGTGAGGAAAGGCACCTTGGACGCGCCATGCGTTCAGACTACTGATCAGAGAGACAAACATGGCGTCCAAAGGAAGAAAGAGTCTGATGATCACTATGTTTAAGAATTTAAAAAGTTGCTTTGCAATATGTTTTGTTGCACTTTATAAATAACAGCTTGACTCTCTGCAGACAGGACCGTTTTTGAAGATTTGGTGTGTTTGTCTCAGGTAAAGCATAATTCTATGGAAGCATCTGCCACAGAATAAACAATAAAAAATAGTAATTGCAATTTTTTTTTAAATCTCAAAATTCTGACTTTATACTAAACGGCAAATTAGACCACAATCCCATAAAAGTTCAAATGGAAAGTTCTGTGAATCTTCTACTGACAACACAGGCACAATATGGGTTAAGACATGCTTTTTGGGGGCGTTAAAGGTGCAGTAAGCAATTTCTGAGAAACACTGTTAATTGAAATCAACCCCAACAGACATGGCCCTCCCTTCATTGCCCCGCCCCCAAAATGCAACATGCAATGCAAGAGTGGATGTCTCTTTATCAGTGAAGTGAAGCAAAATAATGCTTTGCGAAAAACAGAAACAAAACAACGTCAGCATTCGTTTTCAGGCCTTCCTGCTCAGTGCTGGAAAGCTTGTCTAATATTAAAGCTCTTGCCTTCTTCTTCCAGTGATATTCCTCTGAGCTTTTCTGTTTTTGTAATGTCTCTCAGCCACCTCTCTTTCTACAGTCTTTCTTCAAATCTCCCTCTTGCTCACTCTCTCTCCTTCCTCTATCACGAATGGACACACCCCCTACTGTTGATTGGCTCTCCTCCCCTATCATGAGTGGACACGCCCCCTAATGCTGATTGGCTCACTCTCTCTCCTCCCCCATCATGAGTGGACACGCCCCTTACTGTTGATTGGCTCACTCTCTCGCCTCCCCCATCATGAGTGGACACGCCCCCTACTGTTGATTGGCTCACTCTCTCGCCTCCCCCATCATGAGTGGACACGCCCCCTACTGTTGATTGGCTCACTCTCTCACCTCCCCCATCATGAGTGGACACGCCCCCTACTGTTGATTGGCCTACTCTCTCTCCTCCCCTATCATGAGTGGACACGCCCCCTAATGCTGATTGACTCTCTCTCCTCCCCATCATGAGTGGACACGCCCCCTACTGTTGATTGGCTCTCCTCCCCCATCATGAGTGGACACGCCCCCTAATGCTGATTGGCTCACTCTCTCTCCTCCCCCATCATGAGTGGACACGCCCCTTACTGTTGATTGGCTCACTCTCTCGCCTCCCCCATCATGAGTGGACACGCCCCCTACTGTTAATTGGCTCACTCTCTCGCCTCCCCCATCATGAGTGGACACGCCCCCTACTGTTAATTGGCTCACTCTCTCGCCTCCCCCATCATGAGTGGACACGCCCCCTACTGTTAATTGGCTCACTCTCTCGCCTCCCCCATCATGAGTGGACACGCCCCCTACTGTTGATTGGCCTACTCTCTCTCCTCCCCTATCATGAGTGGACACGCCCCCTAATGCTGATTGACTCTCTCTCCTCCCCATCATGAGTGGACACGCCCCCTACTGCTGATTGACTCTCTCTCCTCCCCATCATGAGTGGACACGCCCCTACTGCTGATTGCTCAGTCCGATCCACTTTCAAGAGCATTTCTCAGAAATCGCTTACTGGATCTTTAAATAAATTAGAAATAATTTAATAATTATTAAATCGACTAGCGTAAACCTTAGTAAATCACGGTGCAGGGAAACTCCTACAAATGTATATATGCAATAAGGTCAGCTGAAAAAATAACTGTCCATGCCTTTTTATCGCTAATTTCTCACTGCGTGTCTTTTGTAAATCCTGACAGTAGTTTTTTAACACCAAAAGAGGGTTTGCGCTGGTGCAAGCTGTTGTAAATCTGGCCCAATATCTCACAAATCTGAAAAAAAGTCATAATTGATAACTGACATAATATAAACTTGGAATTACGGGAAACAATCAGAATTGCGAGATATTTTGCTGCAAATACGACAATTACTTTTCCAGAATTGTGAGATATATATATATATATATATATATATATATATATATATATATATATATATATATAAATCAGAATTGCAAGATAAAAAGCAGCAATTACCTTTTTTTACTTTTTGTTCTATGGCAGAAAAAAGCTTCTATACACTTCTGAGGGAACACAAAGGCATGTCATAAATAAAACCAACATCTTTGAATTCAGTAGATAACGCTTACCTGTCAGAGCTGAAAAATAATCTAGATGTCAAGATAAAAGAGCAAACATCAAACCAGTGAAGAGAATACTGCACATACTCACAGAAGGACGTTCTGTTTCAGCTCTTGGTTTAAGAATGTCTAGATACTTGTACTGGAAAACAAGACAAAAATACTAGATAAGAAAATCTTTTTTTTGCATTTTATTCCTGAAAAAGGCAGTAACAAACATGCATTAAATCTGTGCATTTTTGTTTGTGTTTTTGCAGTGATGTCACTCAGGATTGTGTCTCGACTCATTCACAGAATCACAGCAGTGGTTTATAGGATTCACGCTCACATTTAAATGCATTAAAAACACAGGTGTCCATCCACATTTGCACAAACACACATTCATATTCCACTAACAGGGATTAGTATAATAATTTATTTCTCTCCAAACTCATACACAACATAGTCAAAGCTGTTTGATGTATCAGGATGGTCATATGATCTATGCAATCATCTGTCTGGCTGTCCAGACTGTTACACAGATGATATCAGCCTGCAGCTGGTTCAATAACTAATTTAACCTCCTACCTAATGTCAGGGATGACATATCAATCAGCCGGGCCTGCGTTTCTGTCCTCATGTCCCATTTGGGGGTCAGTTGAAGTGCATCTCATCTCCTCTCATCACAGCATGAGTAAGTTTACCCTTCACATTTTTTATATTGTGCTGCAGTATAATATACAGTCGTGATGTAGAGCGAATTCAAGTAAATTGGGGCACTTTGTGCCATTGAGATGACTGGGGGAAAATGTCCTAATTATCCTGAACTGATAAAATAAGGTTTTTTGGTTAATGTACACTCCTAAAAATAAAGGTTCTTTATTGGCATTGATGGTTTATTGTATAACCTTTATCATTAATGGTCCTTTAAATTGTTTAAATGTTCTTTACACTATGTCCTGAATGACACTGCAGGGTTTAATGTAAGTACTCTACTATACTTGGTTTTGTCCCAATGATCATCTCAGAAAATCCCATAAAACCCCCTTTTGCTTTCAGAACTTCTTTGTGGCACAGATTCAACAAGCTGCTGGAAACGTTCCTCAGAGATTTTGGTCCATATTGACGTGATATCATCACACAGTTGCTGCAGATTTGTCGGCTGCACATCCATGATGTGAATCTCCCATTCCACCACATCCCAAAGCTGCTCTATTGGATTGAGATCTGGTGACTGTGGAGGACATTTGAGTGTAGTGATCTCAATGTCATGATCAAGAAACCAGTTTGAGATGATTTGAGCTTTGTGACATCAGAAGATGAGAACACTGTGGACATGGTCAGCATCAATACACAGGCTGTGGCGTTTAAATGATGCTCAATTGGTACTAAGAGGCCCAAAGTGTGCCAAGAAAATCTCCCTCACACCATTACACCAGCAGCAGCCTGAACCGCTGGTACAAGGCAGGATGATCCATGCTTTCATGTTGTTTACACCAAATTCTGACCCTTCCATCTGAATGTCACATCAGAAATCCAGACTCATCAGACCAAGCAACGCTTTTCCAATCTTCTATTGTCCAATTTTGGTGAGCCCGTGTGAATTGTAGCCTCAGTTTGATGTTCTCAGCTGACAGGAGTGGCTCTGATGTGTCTTCTGCTGCTGTAGATCATCTGCTTCAAGGTTGGAGGTGTTGTGCGTTCAGAGATGTGTAATGAGGGTTTAAACTTTTCTATAGATCCCACCAACCTTTATTATATGGGCAGGATCTGAACGACATGAGTTGACAGAATTTTAATTTTTGGGTGAATTATGCCTCAAATACTTACAACAGTTAAATGAATTTCTTTGAATTGAATTTAATGGTAATTCTAATTCACTGAATTCAAATTCAACCTGAATTCCAATTCAGTTTGGCTGATTGTGATGTATCCAGCTAACAGGGAACGTTCGCAGAACTTTGGTCAGGAAACATTCTCTTAAAGCTGAACAAACGTTCAGTAACGCTAACAGTCAGACCCAGATAGCAAATTGGTTTTGGGCTGCATCTGGCTGAGTTTCGGCAGAGATTTTGGCCAACATACTGCATGGAATTATGACCCAAGGTTGGCCCAAGTGCTGTTTGCCGAAGGTCAACCAGATCCATGCCAGAAGCACACCAAAACTCACCCAGAACTTACCCAGAAAATAGCCATAATATGCCAGAATCCCCAAAACTGTGCCAGAAATAATATTCATATATTCAAAATATTTATAACTCAAGTTACCTGTTCTTTAATAATGTTCTCAGTATGTTATACATAATGTTATAAACACAAAAAAGTTATTTATCTACACATTGTTTTAGTTGTAAAAAACAACCCAATTTGGGTTGTTTTCGACCCAAAGGCTGGGTAAATATAGGACAGAACACATGTTGGGTTAATTTTACCCAGCAAATTGGGTTGTTTATTTAACCCAGCATTATGGGTTGATTCACTTTTACTATAATACTAATAATACTAGCTTTTTTAAAAAAAAATTTTTTTTACTTCATACATGAATTAATGTTTACAGATTAATTTAAATCTTAAATCTAAACTTTTTTTTTTAAAATACTCTACACAACCACTGGTTTGCATGATAATTCTTTTATTTTCGATCATATTTTATAGTATAGCATATTTTATATCGTTTTTAATACATTTTGCCTACATTTAAGCTAATTTAACAAATATAGGTCCAGTTTCACAGACAGGACTTAGACTAAGCCAGGATTAAGCTTTAGTTCAATTAGGGTATCTTTTATAAATGTACCCTAGAAAAAAACATTACTGATGTGCATCTTGAGACAAAACAGATGTGTCAGTACAAGTTGCTTTCAGTTAAAACAGCTCAAACATGTATTTTAACCTGGGACTAGCTTAAGCCTTGTCTGTGAAACCGGGGGATAAGAAGTAAAAATTAAACATTTAGAAGTAATTCAAGTGTAATCGACCAGTGTCTGTTGTCCTGTTTCCACCGTTCCTCCGCCGCCTGTGTTTCACTCTTAGCCGAAAAATGCTGTGACTGACTCCATAACCTGTCCATAAATAATCAGTGTACAATTCTGAGAACATATTTTAACATCCTAAGTATTTATATTGTGTTTCTGTTTGTATCTTTTTGAATAAAATCATACAATTTTATGCAAGGCATCAGGCGTTTCCATCATGCGAAAAGACAGACGCGACACCCCTTTAAATGACTCACATCGTGTCCTGTATGTTGCTTTGCATAAAATTAAATGATATAAAGAACAATAACTAATAACAATAATTAAATTTTTTGATAAATTAAAACGTACACAAACCTGTATTTTACTGAAGACATGCACCAATTTGACAGAGCTGCACTGCTCTCTCCTGAAGAGGGCGCAAAAAGCCCGCGATAAATAACTCAACACTTGGGTTGTTACATCTGACCCCGGAGCTGGGTAACACAAAAACTACCCCCAACGCTGGGTCGTTACGTCCGACCCGGGAGCTGGGTAACACAAAAACTACCCCAACGCTGGGTCGTTGCGTCCGACCCGGGAGCTGGGTAACACAAAAACTACCCCAACGCTGGGTCGTTGCGTCCGACCCGGGAGCTGGGTAACACAAAAACTACCCCAACGCTGGGTCGTTACGTCCGACCCGGGAGCTGGGTAACACAAAAACTACCCCAACGCTGGGTCGTTGCGTCCGACCCGGGAGCTGGGTAACACAAAAACTACCCCAACACTGGGTCGTTACGTCCGACCCGGGAGCTGGGTAACACAAAAACTACCCCAACACTGGGTCGTTACGTCCGAACCAGGAGCTGGGTAACACAAAAACTACCCCAACGCTGGGTCGTTGCGTCCGACCCGGGAGCTGGGTAACACAAAAACTACCCCAACGCTGGGTCGTTACGTCCGACCCGGGAGCTGGGTAACACAAAAACGACCCCAACGCTGGGTCGTTGCGTCCGACCCGGGAGATGGGTAACACAAAAACGACCCCAACGCTGGGTCGTTGCGTCCGACCCGGGAGCTGGGTAACACAAAAACTACTTCAACGCTGGGTCGTTGCGTCCGACCCGGGAGCTGGGTAACACAAAAACGACCCCAACGCTGGGTCGTTGTGTCCGACCCGGGAGCTGGGTAACACAAAAACTACTTCAACGCTGGGTCGTTGCGTCCGACCCGGGAGCTGGGTAACACAAAAACGACCCCAACGCTGGGTCGTTGCGTCCGACCCGGGAGCTGGGTAACACAAAAACGACCCCAACGCTGGGTCGTTACGTCCGAACCTGGGTAACACAAAAACGACCCCAACGCTGGGTTGTTGCGTCCGACCCGGGAGCTGGGTAACACAAAAACTACTTCAACGCTGGGTCGTTGCGTCCGACCCGGGAGCTGGGTAACACAAAATCTACCCCAACGCTGGGTCGTTGCGTCCGACCCGGGAGCTGGGTAACACAAAAACGACCCCAACGCTGGGTCGTTGCGTCCGACCCGGGAGCTGGGTAACACAAAAACGACCCCAACGCTGGGTCGTTGCGTCCGACCCGGGAGCTGGGTAACACAAAAACGACCCCAACGCTGGGTCGTTGCGTCCGACCCGGGAGCTGGGTAACACAAAAACGACCCCAACGCTGGGTCATTGCGTCCGACCCGGGAGCTGGGTAACACAAAAACTACTTCAACGCTGGGTCGTTGCGTCCGACCCGGGAGCTGGGTAACACAAAAACGACCCCAACGCTGGGTCGTTGCGTCCGACCCGGGAGCTGGGTAACACAAAAACTACTTCGACGCTGGGTCGTTGCGTCCGACCCGGGAGCTGGGTAACACAAAAACGACCCCAACGCTGGGTCGTTGCGTCCGACCCGGGAGCTGGGTAACACAAAAACGACCCCAACGCTGGGTCGTTACGTCCGAACCTGGGTAACACAAAAACGACCCCAACGCTGGGTTGTTGCGTCCGACCCGGGAGCTGGGTAACACAAAAACTACTTCAACGCTGGGTCGTTGCGTCCGACCCGGGAGCTGGGTAACACAAAATCTACCCCAACGCTGGGTCGTTGCGTCCGACCCGGGAGCTGGGTAACACAAAAACGACCCCAACGCTGGGTCGTTGCGTCCGACCCGGGAGCTGGGTAACACAAAAACGACCCCAACACTGGGTCGTTGCATCCGACCCGGGAGCTGGGTAACACAAAAACGACCCCAACGCTGGGTCGTTGCGTCCGACCCGGGAGCTGGGTAACACAAAAACTACTTCAACGCTGGGTCGTTGCGTCCGACCCGGGAGCTGGGTAACACAAAAACGACCCCAACGCTGGGTCGTTGCGTCCGACCCGGGAGCTGGGTAACACAAAAACTACTTCAACGCTGGGTCGTTGCGTCCGACCCGGGAGCTGGGTAACACAAAAACGACCCCAACGCTGGGTTGTTGTGTCCGACCCGGGAGCTGGGTAACACAAAAACTACTTCAACGCTGGGTCGTTGCGTCCGACCCGGGAGCTGGGTAACACTTAAACTACCCCAACGCTTCTATCCAGAAGCCCAAGAATACATCCGTAACTGGACCGATATTATGCCAGAATCCCCAAAACTGTGCCAGAAATAATATTTATATATTCAGTTATTCATAAGTCGAGTTACCTGTTCTTTAATAATGTTCTCAATAGGTTATAAATACATAACGTTATTAACACAAAACGTTATTAGTAATTAGATATTTTCTAATGTTTTTCAAATGCTTCAGAACGTTCAGAGAACATTCAAAATGTTGCCATAATGTTTTCAAATAGTTAAAATGGAATGTTCAGAGAGCATTCAGAAATAACGTGTTCATAACTTAATAGGAACGTTAACTAAACGTTCTTAGAGCATATTTTTGTTAGCTGGGCAGAAACCATTCTTCATCCCATCGCGAATGGTGCACAACCTGGCATTAGGTGTGTCTCACTACAACACTTTTCTGAAGGCTCGGTGTCCTGTCATTTCTGAAGTTCTCCATTTTTCTCTCATGTGAATCTCTCGGTGAGGTTTAATGCAGTCAGTCAGTCCGCAGCCGCTGAGATTCTCATTCGACACAAACCCAATAGAGCTGAATCGAGCAAGACACACATCAAGACGCTGGAATCGATCAGAGCATCGAGATTATTGTGTGCGGGATTATCTGCGCGGTTTTCACTGATGCAAGGACGTTTTTTTCCCTGCCTTTTTAGGAATCGATGAATATGCGCGCCGTTTTATGGAGATTTTCCGCGCTGGCGTCAGTGTCCGCATCTTTTGCTCGTTCGGACGGTCTTTTTTCTTGATCTCTCGGATTTAAGATTTCGTTCACCTCAGGTTTTGCTGTTGTGAAGGTAAGCAGCTGTGCCTGGTTATGCATTTTAAATGTACCCGCAGGTTGCACAGGCTATATCTGTATGAAGATGGTCTTTTTTCCCTCTCAGATTTTTCTCGACTTTCTGTATATCATCATATAGATGTTTAACGATCGTTTTGAGTCACGACAACAGCGTGACTGATGAAAAATAGTCGAAAATACGGCTACGTTTCTGCCAATTTTTCATTTTTTACCTCATAAAGAAGTGACAGGGTTTATTCAGGCTGTTAGTCGCAGGACAGTAACCGGGTGAAGCAGGTAAGATCTGTGAGGGATTTAATAACCTACTTTACACGTTCACATCGACTGGACAGCTTTAATGTGTTATGCTTTTGGGTTTTTTTCCCCCAGAAATCTTAAATATTTGGATTTGCAGCTCGTTTCATTCATTAAGATTTAGATGATGATGCTTGAGAACCCCAATAATAGCTGGTGACTTGTATGTAACGGCCTGTGCTTTAATGCAAAGACCCACTTATATCAACCTTCTGATGCATGAATGATTAATATATTATTATAACAAAAGAAACATTCCCATTTTTCCTTCAAATGGATTTTTGAGAGAGTTGCACATCTATCCTGCAATAGCAAACAAGGTACTTGGTGCATCACCACTTTTTCAGCCATGTTTTCAAAAATAAAACACATTGTCATTAAAAAGATGGCAGTCGTATAGAATAATGGGAAAAAAAGGTGGTTTAGATGATTAAAATAGTTTTTGAAGGTTTGACCGTTGTAGTGGACACCATTAAAATATGTAGCTGATCATACACTCTAAAAATGCTGGGTTAAAAACATCCCAAGTTGATTTGAAAATAGAAAAACCCAGTGGTTGGGTTAAATGTTTGCCCAACATGCTAGCCAGTTTTATTTAACCCAACTATTGTTCAAAAATGACTGTATGTCTGGCTTAAAATAAACCCAAAATAGGTTGGAAATTAAAAATTAGACACATAATTACTAGAGGAAACAATAATAATCAAAAGGTGAACATTTATTCATTAAACTTATTAAGAAATGTTCATTTACATTTTTGGGTTCATTTTAAGCAACAATACAGTAACCTTTAAACAATTGTTGAGTTAAATAAAACTACCGAGCAAATTAGGAAAAAAACATCTAACCCAACCGCTGGGTTAAAACAGCCCAATTACTGGGTTTGTCCATTTTCAACCCAACTTGGGTTATTTTTAACCTAGCATTTTTTAGTGTATACACATCGTCATGGTACGTGATGCATGCATTGCCATTAATGTGAGTATTATTCATTCTATTAGTGATCAGATTTCAGTCTTCTTTGTGTTCTCAACATTAAATCAGTGGACCTCCAGGTGCACAAAGTAACCGAAATGCTATATGAAAGAGGACTAAATCACCTTTAAAGTAGGTGAAATGCATTAGTTTGATTGCAAATCAGAAGCATTTGTCAGCAGTAAATGAGGTCTGATTTGCAATGATGCACTGTCAGTGTCTGAATTGCATGTGCATCATTATTAAATGTGTCACAGCCTCAAAAATCATGGACAAATAGCTTCGGCAGACAGGAATAGAGTTTAAAAGCCACCCGCAGGGAGCCGCTTCTAAAAGCATCACAAAAGAACAGCCACAAGCATTACCGCAGGTTTAAAAGGAAAGTTCGCCCAAAAAATGAAAGATCTGTCATTATTGTCACTTCATAATGTCATTCTGAACCTGCTTTGGAAAAATTAGCATTTTTCCACAGTGACCATGTCCAAATGCAAGCTCCAAATACACTGTAAACATGACTTTTCAAAGTTGTAAATAAAACTAAAATTACAGAGTTTTTTGAGCTCTACTAGAACAGGTTTTTCTGCTTGAATGTTGATTATTTTCCTCATATTCTCCATTGTTGCAGCTCCTCTCTTCCCAGTCTGTCAGTAACGCTCTGTTTAGTTCCTGTAAAAAACACTGGGTTAAAAACAACCCAATTGTACCCAGCAAATTGGGTTGTTCATTTAACCCAGCATAATGGGTTGATTAATTTTTATTCATTTTTTTACTTCAGACCGCTGCCTGTGTTTCACTCGTAGCCGAAAAATACTGTGACTGACTCCATAACCTGTCCATAAATAATCAGTGTACAATTCTTAGAACATATTTTAACATCCTAAGTATTTATATTCTGTATCTTTTTGAATAAAATCATAAAATGTTTTGTAAGGCATCAGGCGTTTCCATCACGCGAAAAGACCGACGCGACACTCGTTTAGGTGACTCACATCATGCCCCTGTACGTTGCTAAAATTAAATGATACAGTGCTCAGCGTAAATGAGTACACCCTCTTTGAAAAGTAACATTTTAAACAATATCTCAATGAACACAAAATGTTGACAAGACTAAGTTTAATATAACATCTGTTTAACTTATAACATGAAAGTAAAGTTAATAATATAACTTATATTACACATTTGTCAGTTTTACTCAAATTAGGGTGATGCAAAAATGGGTTCACCCCACAACAAAAACTGCTACATCTAGTACTTTGTATGGCCTCCATGATTTTTAATGACAGCACCAAGTCTTCTAGGCATGGAATGAACAAGTTGGCGACATCTATCTTTTTTCCGTTCTTCAAGAATGAGCTCTTTTAGAGACTGGATGCTGGATGGAGAGTGATGCTCAACTTGTCTCTTCAGAATTCCCCATAGGTGTTCGATTGGGTTCAGATCAGGAGCCACTGAATCACTTTCACCCTGTTCTTCTTCAGAAATCCAACAGTGGCTTTAGATGTGTGTTTAGGATCATTGTCATGTTGGAAAAGTGCACGACGACCAAGGGCACGGAGTGATGGTAGCATCTTCTCTTTCAGTATAGAGCAGTACATCTGTGAATTCATGAAGCCATCAATGAAATGCAGCTCCTGACACCAGCAGCACTCATGCAGCCCCACATAAGGACACTCCACCACCATGTTTCACTGTAGGCATCACGCATTCCTCACCTTTGCGACGCCATACAGCTTTGAAGCCATCAGTTCCAAAAACATTTATCTTGGTCTCATCACTCCAGAGTCCCAGTAGTCTTCATCTTGGTCTTCATGGGCCCTGGCAAACTCTAGGTGGGCTTTTTTGTGCCTGGGCTTTAGGAGAGGTTTCTTTTGTGGACGGCACCCATAATGCCATTCCTCTGCAGTGTACGCCGTATTGTGTCACGGGAAACAGTCAGCCCAGTTTGGCTTTCTACTTCTTTAGATAACTGCAGTGAACTTGCATGCCGATTTTCTTCAACCCTTCTCATCAGAAAACGCTCCTGTCGAGGTGTTAACCTCCGTGGACGACCTGGACGTCTCTGAGATGGTTGCAGTTCCATCTTTTTTACATTTTTGTACCACTTTTGCTACAGTATTCTGACTGATAAGTAAAGCTTTGCTGATCTTCTTGTAGCCTTCACCTTTCTGAAATTATGTTCTTTCTCAGGTCTTGTGACATTTCTCTTCCATGTGGTGCCATTGCTGACAGCATGAAATGGGAAGGGGTTTTAACACCCTTTTATAGTCAACTGTCTGCTGGACACCTGTGGAATGAAGAATTAGACTCACCTGTGGTTGAATTCTTGTTAAATTAGACATTTGTAGTCTAAAATGTAGCTTTGCTCCAGAGACTTTCAGTGGGGTGAACTCATTTTTGCATCACCCTAATTTGAGTAAAACTGAAAATTTTGTTCTCTAAGTTATATTATTAACCTTGCTTGCATGTTATAAGTTAAAAAGATGTTATATTATACTTAGTCTTGTCAACATTTTGGAAATTGTTTTTGTGTTCATCGAGTTTAAAATGTTACTTTTCAAAGGGGGTGTACTCATTTACGCTGAGCACTGTATACAGAACAATAACGAATTTTTAGATAAAATAAAACGTAAACAAACCTGTATTTTACCGAAGACACGCACCAATTTGATGGAGCTGCACTGCTCTCTCCTGAAGAGGGCGCAAAAAGCCGGCGATAAATAACTCAACCCCTGGGTTGTTACGTCTGACCCAGGATCTGGGTAACACAAAATCTACCCAAAAACGGGAAAAATAACTCCCCAAAAGGCTCAACCCAGGACTTTTTAGAGTGTATAAAGCCCCTCCTTCTGAAAAGCACCATGTGCTCTGATTGGTCAGCTGGAGCAGTGTGTTGTGATTGGTGTTTGGGAAATGTCCCGCCCCTTACCATAACCGCCAGTTTCAACACACTACTAACTAACTCAACCAGGCCCCGCCCCTTTATTCTGCATATGAATTATTTAAATGAGGAATATTGTGACTAAAACTCAAGACTACAATGGAGGCGTTTGAGGGAGTTCAGAAACACTGACACTGATATAGAGAAGAACTGGAATTTTGCAGATCTTTTTCATGCTCAAACAGCAACATTACACAGTAAAGAAAGATGAAGATGGAGGAAAGCAGAACAGATCTTCTTTAAGATGATGTTTGGTTAAAGTGTGTTTTTAGCATATGACTCTGGAGCAAATCTCACGTAATATGATCACATGCACACAGCCGCTTATTAGGAACACATAATAACATTCTGGGAAGTTTTTGCATGCAGTATTTAGTTATTTATTTATAAAGGTTTGGCTGGTTGTGTCGAGCAGATGTCACCTGCTGGTAGATGCTGTAATTACACGACTGTGCTACATGACATTTATGGCTCGGGTGATTGACTCAGTGAGCGTCCATGAGAAAAGATGGCAGCATGGCTAGAAATTACGTATAAAATGCACAGGAAAAATCCTTATCCATTAATCACAAACAACTGGAAAAATAATGGAAAAGTTCATCTCTGCATCACAACTGAAACATTTGCATTTATGCATTTGGTAGATGCTTTTATCAAGGTTTACATGTTATCAGGTAATGCATTCCCTAGGAATCGAACCCATGACCTTGGTGTTGCGAGCGCCTGTTTGAGCTGCAGGAATGCATGAAACACACAAACAGCCTGATCAAACATTCGGTTGAAGCCGGACAGGTTTGTTTTAGCAAACGATGGTTTCGCTCTGTCAGCTGTGACATGCAGCAGATTCTCTGTAAATAAACAGCATTGTTCGTTTAGAAAGGAATTAGGGATGATGTGAAAACTGCGACACGTCCAAACTTGCCAAGAACAACGTGGTTGTGATCAAGGTTTTGTGTGAAAACTAATTAAAAGTTTTGTGTTTGTTGAGCCTGAATCCTGCTGATGAGGAAGTGAAGAATATTATTTTCCTGAAAATTAAATTAGCTTGATGCGCTCTGACAAACCAACTGAGACACGATATACATCTTTTTTTAATTCTGCCCCGACTCGATTCATTTAAGCTCAATAGTTTATGTAATGCTTTTCCCCTTGAAAGCAGCAATAATGCTCAACGCAAATGTGAACAAATTACAAGTTACTCTTCTGAGGTTTTGCTTCAGCTTGTTTACACTGGAAAAAGTTCAAATTCTCATTTTTTTTCTTCATTTTTTTTTGTCCTATACAAACATTCTTAAAGCAAGACATTTACCAGAGAAGCAAATTTGATATTAAGACTTGTTGAAAGAGAATTGAAGTGTATTCTTTCATTTTTATTTAGTTTTATTTCTATTGTTTATGCTTAATAACTTTATATTCATGATATATTATTTTCTGAAAAATGTATTTTGTTGTATTTCATTTTTATTTCATTTGTTTATGCTTATTATCTTTATATTCAAGATAGATTTTCTGCAAAAGTGTATTTTGTTGCATTTAATTTTATTTCTCGTTTATGTTTGATATCTTTATATTCAGTATGAATTTTCTGAAAAAGTGTATTTTGTCTTTGCATTTTTTAGTTTTCTCTTAGTATCTTTATATTTAAGATGAATTTTCTGAAAAAGTGTATTTTGTCTGCTTTTAATTTTTATTTAGTTTTATTACACTTTTCTCTTGTTTATTTTTAATATATTTATATTCAAGATAGATTCTCTGAAAAAGTATATTTTGTCTTTGCATTTTATTTTTTATTTAATTATATTTCACTTGTTTATGAATATTTTTATATTCAAGATTATTTTTTCCTGAAAAACTGTATTTTTTTGCATTAAATTTTTATTTAATTTTATTTATATTTAAGATGAATTTTCTGAAAAACTGTATTTTGTCTTTGCATTTATTAGTTTTATTTCATTTGTTTTTTCGTTTGTTTAATATCTTTATATTCGAGATGAATTATTTTCTGAAAAAGTGTATTTTGTCTCCTTTTAATTTTTATTTAGTTTTATGTCACTTTTCTCTTGTTTATTTTTAATATATTTATTTTGAAGATTATTTTTTTCTGAAAAAATGTATTTTGTTTTTGCATTTAATTTTAATTCAATTTTTCTCTTAATATTTTTATATTCCAGATGGATTTTTTTAAAAAAAAAAAGTGTATTTTGTCTGCTTTTAATTTTTACTTGTTTATGCATATTATCTTTATATTCAAGATTATATTTTTTGAAAAAGTGTATTTTGTTTTTGCATTTAATTTTTATTTAATTTTATTTCACTTGTTTTCTCTTAGTATCTTTATATTCAAGATGCGTTCTCTGAAAACAAGCCTTAATATCTCGCTTTATAAGGATGTTCAGACATTTTCACTTGAAAAAAAGACAAAGATCCTCATGAAGAATATATCTCATACCTTTGCCGTGTTGCTCAACAGTCGACGCCCACAGATGAGATCTTGCTAACCGCTGCAGATGTCTGCCTGACAGCTTTGTTAATGGCTTTGAGCGTTCAGAGACGACTGCTGAATGAGCGAGCCAGATTTATACCGGCCCGTGTTATTAGAGAGCCTGGACTTTCTCCTGCCAGGCAAGGCTCTGAACATTTCATTCATTTTAATGGATGCAAAATACAAAGCTGAGTGTGTTTTCTCACAGCCTCGTTACCTATCGCTCCATCGGCACACAAACGCCTTAAAAATACACTACTATGGTTTGGCTTTACTGTTAGGCCACACAAACACTGCCATGTTTTTAGGAGTGACGAATGCAGGAGTGAATCCACTAAGATTCACAGTCGCTCATGAATATTTGTTGACACGCTGATAACTATAGCTAGGTTTAGTGTTTCTGAGATCTCTTTTGAGATTCCTGTGGTCTTTTTTCAACCTGGTTGGTGTTTATTAATGACATTAAGATCCAGCTTTTTTGTGTGTCTGTCCACTCCGGCTTAATTTGTTGAACGAAGAAGACATTTTAATCAGCCAGAGATGAGATGTTGCTTATAACTTAATATTGTGTTCTTAATAATATCTTAATATCTTGATCACTGAGGCTGTATTTATTTGATCAAAAATACAGTAAAAATTGTGAAATATTATTATAATGTAAATCAGCTGTTTTTTATGTGAATATATAGTAAAGTGTAATTTATTCCTGTGATCAAAGCTGAATTTTCAGCATCATTACTCCAGTCTTCAGTGTCACATGATCCTTCAGAAATCATTCTAATATGATGATCTGCTGCTCAAGAAACATTTATGATTATTATCAATGTTGAAAACAGTTCATATTTTTGTGGAAACCGTCATACATTTTATTTTTCAGGATTCTTTGGTGAATAGAAAGTTAGCATTAATGCTAACACAATTAGCATGTTTATAGCATAATGCTAACAGGATGTTGCTTGCAAGATGTTAACACAATTACTGTTGTTAAAATTTAGTTTAGCAAGATGCATGTTAACAAGATTAGCACGTTGTTTGCAAGATGTTAACATGATTAGCATGTTGATAACATGTAGTTTAGCAAGAGGCTAATAAGTTTAGGATTAACATGTTGTTAGCAAGATGTTAATATGTTTATCATTATGTTAACACGGTTAACAAGTTAACATGATGCTAGCATGTTTTAACATTAGATGTTGCTAGCTTGTATTAACATGTTTTAGCACATAGCTAGGTGATGTTAACATGATTTTCCATGTTGTTAGCATGATGCTTGCACATTTTGACTTGTTTTTAATAATGTTTTAATAATTAGGATTTTTGTTTAACATTATGCTAACATGGTTAGCATGTTGTTAGCATGATGCTAGCATGTTTTAACATTAGATGTTGTTAGCATGTGTTAGCATGTTTTTAGCATGCAGCTAGGAAATGTTAACATGATTTTCCATGTTGTTAGCATGATGCTTGCAAATTTTGACTTGTTTTTAATAATGTTTTAATAATTAGGATTTTTGTTTAGCATTATGCTAACATGGTTAGCATGTTGTTAGCATGATGCTAGCATGTTTTAACATTAGATGTTGCTAGCATGTGTTAGCATGTTTTTAGCATGCAGCTAGGAAATGTTAACGTGATTTTCCATGTTGTTAGCATGATGCTTGCACATTTTGACTTGTTTTTAATAGTGTTTTAATAATTAGGATTTTTGTTTAACATTATGTTAACACGGTTAGCATGTCGTTAGCATGATGCTAGCATGTTTTAACATTAGATGTTGCTAGCATGTGTTAACATGCTTTTAGCATTCCGCTAGGCAATGATTTACAATGTTGTTAGCATGATGCTTGCACATTTTGACTTGTTTTTATCACATTTTAATAATAAGGATTTTTAACGTTTTGGCACTTAGCTAATAGCTATTCGCATGTAGCTTCTCACTGCTTGCAGTGTTTATTTATTTATTTATTTGGATCCCCATTAGCTATGCCCAAGAGCACCGCTAGTCTTCCTGGGGTCCACAAAACTCTTAAAAACATACATTATCAATTATCACATACAAAAAATCATTAAAAATACACTCAATACCAAATCATGGTCCAAAAACCACACATTAGCATATATTCATCATTACAACTATCTATAAATGTACAAAAAACATGTTGGATGTTGTTTGCTAGCATGAGTCAAAAGAGCCTGATGTTCTGATGCAGAGATAGGTCTTCCTAAATGGTTGCTATGGTACTCTGTTTAGTTGCTAGGGAGTGGCTTGGTAGATGCCACATAAAGTGCATGTATAAATGATATAAACCAACCCCAATGCCTCTATGACAACGCACTTAATTTTGATATATTTTTCAGAAAATAAGACTTATTTTGCTTCTCCAGTAAATGTATCTTGATTTAATTATGTTTAGATATTTGTTCTGGAAAACAAGACAGAAATACTGAGGAAGAGCATAATTTTTTTGCAGTGAAGCTGAATTTAAAGTGGTCTCAGTTATTTTCTATTCATTACTGTGAAGCTGCTTTGGCAATCTGCATTGCATAAAGCGCTATAGAAATAAATCTGACTTGACTTGAGATGGTCTAGACTAGCTAACCATCTCAGACTGGTTTAAGGGTTTTTATTCCCCCAATTGCTCATCCACACTGAGTATGATTCTGCTCAAGGGCTTCTGGTGTAAATCATGATTTCTCTCTCCCACAGACGGATCAGTCTGACTGGAATTAAATCAGCAAACATGGAAGATACCATCAACACGAGAGCCGGAGCTCCAGCAGACCAAACGCGCCAACATCAGGAGGAATGGAAAGAGCTCGCCTGAGGATTCGTGACACATTTGCTCTTGCTTTGGATTAACAGATTTGCAGTTGTAAGGATTACACCCGGATACCTACTTCTTTCAGCATGTTTGCACGTTTGCTCACTACAAGAATGATCCTTCAGATTCTCACTTTGATTTGGGGAGTTTCACTCGTCATTTGTCAGCAAGCACAATACACCACCGTCACCACAAACTACGGGAAGCTGCGTGGATTGAGGGTGGCGTTGCCCAGTGAGATCTTGGGCCCTGTGGAGCAATATCTGGGCGTACCTTATGCGATGCCCCCTACTGGAGAACGCAGGTTTCAGGCCCCCGAGCCGCCCTCGTCGTGGCCAGGCATCAGGAACGCCACACAGTTCGCTCCGGTGTGTCCGCAGTACCTTGAGGACCGACTGCTGCTCACTGACATGTTGCCGGTGTGGTTTACCGCCAACCTGGACACGGTAGCAACATACGTGCACGACCAGAGCGAAGACTGTCTGTACCTCAATATCTACGTGCCCACAGAGGAAGGTACATCATGTTACTTAACAAAAACATTTCTTTTGCATATATATATATATATATATATATATATATATATATATATATATATATATACATATATATATATATGGAGATACAATTAATTTTGAAGTTTTATGAAGTGTTAACAATGAGATTATGTGGTTTTTATAATCAATTAACACTGATTTTGTCATTTTTTACAAGATGGACAAAATTTGTCACCAAAAAAGTCATTCGGTTTAACCAAAATTTCCGAATGACACTTTTGGTTATACCGAATGACGATATTTTTCAAACAATGCTAACAGGCTGATATCTAGCTAGCTAGCAAAAGGACAATCAAACATTTTAAATTTAGTAAAAGTTTTTAACATATAACAACATTTTCCATGTTTTATAGCGGTTGTACCGAATGACCTGATGTTTTTGGACATGCGTATGAGCAAGTGAAAACATGAATTTTTCAAATAGTTAAAAGAGAATTGACCACCATGTGGTCCTTTGCAGGTGTCTGAATGATGTCACATCCTGTCACATGATATTGACCACATGACTTGATCCAAAATGATCCCTTTATATTGGTTACTCCGAATGACATCAATGAAATTCATTTTTCCATGACATTCTTTCTCATAACAAAGCAACGACTTCTACACATAATTTTAATACCATTTTGCGCTATGTTGATATATGATGTTATAAAATCATGCCAGAATAAAAAAAATATATACATTTATTACATTTTAAGATATTTTAATCACAAATGAAGTGGCTGTATTGGCCTTTGGACGGTTAAACCGAATGACCTTTTGACACTTCAAAATCTTTAAAATACCTTTATATGTAGCAAAATATAATTAAACCTTTTGGATTCAATAAAAGTGATCTAGTTGTACTACCTTACATACTTTGGATGTCATATCTTTGTTTTTTTATTATTATTAAGGCCTTTGGACAAAAAAATGACCCGTCACGTCACTGACCCATATACAGTTCTGTCATAACAACTCTCTGAGTGTTTAGCATGGTAATGAATATGACAATGTTAAATATGTTTGGCCAATACATACACAACACGTTGCTGTGAGACATGCTTTGCTGTAGCGTACATGAATTACCCAGAGCAGATCTATACAGGTGGAGCTGGGGAGGGTGGAGGGTTTCTGAAAGTGCGCTGCAAATGCTACAGCAAATGCTGACCAAGTATTTGAAAGTTGAGAAGCGAGCTCATTGGCTACTGATACAGCAAGAACCAATCAGCTGTGCCCTATAGAGAATGATGTGATTGCGAGCAGATTAAGGACCTGTCAGCCTGTGCCATCTAGAGTTTCATGACAGAACTTTGTATTTGTGCTTTAATTTTTACAAAATAAGAGGCATCATAAATAACTGAATTTACACAAATGAACCAGTTCAAAAGTTTACATACCCTTGAATTCTGCGTGTCGTTACCTGGATGATCCATGATTGATTTAATGTTTTGTGATGGTTGATCGTGCGTGCATTGATGCGGGCAGTTAAACTGCCCACAGTTCTTCAGAAAAATCCCACAGGTCCCGCACATTCTTTGGTTTTCCAGCATCTTCTGCATATTTGAACCTTTTCCCAACAGTATGATTTTGAGATCCGTTTTTGACACTGAGGACAATTGAGGGACTAACACAACTATTACAGAAGCTGCAAACATTCACTGATGCTCAAAAAGGCAACATGATGCATTAAGAGCCGGGGGTGTAAACTTTTGAAGAAGATGATAATATATACATTTTTCTTATTTTGTGTAAAGATCATATTTTTTGCATTTAGTACTGTACTTCAGAAGCTACAAAAGATACTTACATGTTTTCCAGAAGACAAAATAAGTACAATTTACCCTGATCATCCAGTTCTTATGCTTAAAACTAAGGACACACAATATATCGGCACCATAATGGTATCGGCTGATATATGTTCATTTTTAATGTTATCGTTATTTGGCCGATATATTAAAGCTGATAAATAATGGATTATTTCCTTCAGCTGAGACACTTCAGATGTGCACTGTTCATCATGATAGTTATGAATTGCTTGAAATATGATTGAAATCACTTCAAAAAGGAAAATACAGTAAATACGCAAGTCTGTCATATAGACTACATAAAATTATAAAGAGAACATTATAATTGTGTGTTTGGGACATGGCTTTTAATGGTGAGACTTTTGTTTTTGTAATCAGGCTCTCAAAAATTGGATTTAGATTTATCGCCCAATATATCGGTTATCGGCTTTCAAATATAAAGAATTATCGGTATCGGCCAAAACGTTCATATCGGTGCATCCCTAATTAAAACAAGAAAAAATATCTGCTAACCGGGTCAGAAAAATAAATAAATGCAAAGGGAAAACAAAATTATCAAAGATATTTGTTCTTGTTTTAAGCATAAACTCACTTAATTTTGATCAATTTTTCAGCATAAAAGACTCAATATCTTCTGTCATTTCTCTTCTCCAGTTAATGTATCTTGATTTAAGAATGTTTAGATATTTGTGCTGGAAAACAAGACAGAAACGCTGAGGAAAAACATCATTTTGCAGTGTATATACCACACACAAATATTTGATCAAATAGTACATTTTTTTAATTTTAAACTTATTTCTTGTTATTGAAGGACTTATGTTTATAATAATCAGTTCTCATGCTTTATCCTTGGAAAGATTATTTCTAAATATGGGATTGACTTCTCAACAAAGGGCACAGGCAGTGCAGCTTTAGATTGTGGATCAGAAGCGTGTCTATGACGCCGTAACACATTGTCGGCTCTCTAGGAGCCGTTTCATCATTATATCCATGTATTCATGGGATTGCCATGATCTTATTTGTGCGTGTCCAGTTAGTGTTGTTTCTTATTTATCATATAGACCGAAACAAAATATGCTGTTTGCTCCACAAGGAAATGGATTTGATGGTTAAAGCTGTGATGTTCTAGTTATAGATTCATCACCTCGAGGAGAAGAACATAATGAAACACATGATGAACGGAGGCAATAAGTGATGCAAACAAAACATTAAATCAAAAACTCAAGAGTGTTAGTCATGCAAATATTGTTCACTGTTCTCAGCGACACTGTCTCTGGGTTTAGAGTAACACTTTATTTCAATAGTCCACTTTAGACGTTCTACTGACAATGAATAACTTTGCAAGTATACCATACTTATTCTACTAAGATGCACCGATACTAGCCGATTATTCAGAGTGATATCTGCTGATACTGATACTGATAATTACATTTTTAATTATTATATTTGGAAAGCTTGTTTCAGAGTAACTGGTATCAGTTTTAAACATAAACACATTACTCAAATTAATATTAACACACATTAACTAAATTCTGAAGATTAAATTAATATTTCTTAACTTGAATGTTATTAATTCATATAATTACTATTAATATTGAACATCAAACTGGTTTCTTAGCATTTTCTTTACACAAAGCACAATTTCAGTGCATTTTCCTGCCCTCTTTTGATTGACAGGATATGTCGGCCCTGATTATCAGCTGTTTTTAAACTTTGAAAATTTGCTTTTATCGGCTGACACCGATTATTGACCGATATATCGGTGCATCTCTTCTAATATTCTAGTTGATATGTAGCTGTAAAGTTACTTATAGTCAGCAGAATGTCTAACATGGACTGTCAAATATTTTACATTTGCTTTAAAAATGCATCTGTTTTTAGGTTGTTTTTTTCAGGATTCGTGTAATAGTGGTTGACCTATGGATTTTGACCCATATAATGCACTGTATTATATACATAATTGAGTGATCTTGATTGATTTTTTTTCCACAATGTTTATTCCAAATACACAAAAAAATATTTATCATCATTAACAAAGCTAAAAATCTATTTATTTTTTTTAATGCAAAAGTTTTCTATGTTTTTTTGGGTATCATATTTGATACATCAGGCTTTTATGGCTCATATAGTCTGATATAGTGAGAATATGGAGCTCAGATTTATTCAGAGACTCAAACTGAGCAAAAATAGGGAATTTGGTGCAGATGCTGATATCTATATGAAATTCTGATGCTTGTAATGTAAATCAATGAGATTTTTATAACAGTATAGCAGATACTTACACAAAATGCATATAAATTTCAATATCTGCCAATAATATCTCTTAGTAAGATGATATTTAAATGCTTAGTTTTATTATCAAAGCTCTGTAGTTTTAAAACATATAATGCAATACAATGATGATTGAGAGATGAACAAATAAACCTTCCTCAGAAGATGATGATCATATTTAATACTCATGATTTTTATAATAAATGATGTCTGGATAATCAAGTAAACTTGATTCAGTCCAGATGAAATATTACTAACAATATCAAAGTTATTCTCACATTTAGAAAGACATGAGCTGAAGGAGGACAATTATACTAAAAGACTTTTATTTGATAAAACAGTCTAAACTATCAATCAGAGACAGAAGAACTGTAGAAGATTGTGTGCAAACAGTTTTAATCATGGCCTTTAAATATGATAGAGTAGGCTTTTTATAAAGCTAAAAATATGAGAATGAGCTTGTGTTATTCTAAACTCAGAGGTTTTATTGAATATGTATAGTATAACTGCACACTCACGCAATGATGAGTTAAATTTTAATTAATATGAGATCGATCCGCTGCATGGTTTTATGAAACTAGGCTTTCATAAGAAGCTCTTTTTTTAAAACAGAGCTCAATAATGCTCCTGGGAAACACAGTAACTTATAACAGTAAACATCCTATTTTCTCATTAAACACTATTTCATATTATATTTCATGCTTAATGGAAACAGTCCGCGGTTTTCATAACTGGCCAGGTTTTGTCCAGCAACAATCCAGTTTTACAGAGTTCCAGTTTGTTTTGGCCTAAATCTTCTGCCTAATGGAGACCATAATGACTTAATGGATGTAATATAAAACACTAGCAGCTAAAAGCTCAGTAATGACCTCAGTCGTCTTCGATTAAGTACAAAAACTTGAATACATTTCCTCTAAATGCACAGAAGTATCACAGACTGAGATTCATTAATAGAATAATTCACCAAAAAGATTCTGTCAATATTTACACTGCAAAAAAACACTCTTATTCTGTTTTTTTGGCTTGTTTTTCCAGCACAAATATCTAAACATTCTTAAAAACAAGAACAAATATCTGCCAGTGGAGTCAGAAAAACAAAAGTAATACAAACAAGACTCCATTGGCAGATATTTGTTCTCATTTTAAGCACAAACTCACTTAAGTTTGATACATTTTTCAGAAAACAAGACTCAATATATTCAGTCATTTTGCTTCTCCAGTAAATGTATCTTGATTTAAGAATGTTTAGAAATTTGTGCTGGAAAACAAGATGAAAATACTGAGGAAGAACATCATTTTATGCAGTACACAATTTCTGTCTGAACTACTGTATTCTCTTAAGTGCTCTTGTACGAGAGAGAGAGAGAGGTTAAAGACTGTATCTGTTGGTTGTATTAAGTGATTCTTTTCTTTCAGATACGCATGATGACACGGGTTTGAAGCCGGTCATGGTTTACATTCACGGCGGGTCGTACGTCGAGGGCACAGGGAACATGATCGATGGCAGTATCCTCGCCAGCTACGGCAATGTGATCGTCGTCACAGTCAACTACAGGTTAGGAGTTTTAGGTGAGTCCTTCAGAAGAGTTTAACCCTTCAATCCCAGATCACATCATTATACGTGAAGTTCTTATTTACATTACCATTCAAAAGTTTGGGGTCAGTAAGGCTTTTTTTTAACCCTCTGGTGCTCTTACAAATATTACGTTACGTTACGTTTTTTCAGAATAGTACGAAACTTGGTTTTGGCACTTGCTATGTGAACACAAAAAAATAAATGATGGACATGATTCAAAAAGGTTAAATGGTCCTTGAAAAAACAGTCACACTTGTGCTCCTCGTCGTCAACAATGAGCGCACTGGAAATGAATGGGAGACAAATTTAATCTAGTGGAAGCGTTTGGTACTGCGCCCAAACAAAATCTTACTAAAAACTCATTTTTTGAGATATCAAGCTCAAATTTGATTTTCTCACTGTTTTAGAGTAAAACATGTTTTGGAAAATATCTATAATTAAAATTCTATAACTTTAAGTTCACTTTTTTTCACTGCAGCAATAATCTGTCATAAGTGTCGCCTTTAAAAAGAGACCAAACTTCTGTGATCAATAGCATTCAAGACTTACCACATTTTAAGTTTAATTTTTTTAGGTCTATGCTCAAAAAGTGAATAAATGGATTATAATTACTACATAAATTATCAAAATAAACTATAGTACGTTCATTTCATTGAAATAAAAAAAGGTCGTTTTTGACCATCACGTGGGAAGCACCAGAAATTAATAATTTTATTCATCAGGGACACATTAAATTGATCAAAAGTTACATTTATAATGTTACAAAACATTTTGTTTCAAATAAATTCTGAACTTTCTATTCATCAAAGAATCCTAATAAAAAATAAAATGTATCAGTTTCCACAAAAATATAAACTGTTTTCAACATTGATAATAATCATAAATGTTTCTTGAGCAGCAGATCATCATATTAGAATGATTTCTGAAGGATCATGTGACACTGAAGACTGGAGTAATGATGCTGAAAATTCAGCTTTGATCACAGGAATAAATTACACTTTACTATATATTCACATAGAAAACAGATATTTGAAATTGTAAAAATATTTCACTATTTTTACTGTATGTTTGATAAAAAAAAATGCAAACGTTTTAAAAACACACCAAATTAAAATATGAACAGATTTTCTGCATATGCGAAGATAACGAAACCTGTTCAAGCTGTAGCTTTTCTTTTGCTCACAGCGCATAAAAAGATGACGTTAGAAAACCTTCAGATCGTTCATTAAAGGATCTTTTATTTATTTGCGTAATGAAGGTTGTTTGGCATTACAAAAATAGATTCCCCACTGAAAATAAACCTTTTATTCCTTAAATTCATTGTCTTTGAACAAAAGAACATGAGGATTTGAAAGCACTAGGAATATTTAAAAAAAACAAACAAACACAAAGCAACTCTAAATTTACAGTCTAAGTGTGCACATTTGCTTTTCTTTTTGATTTATTTTGAATCCACACATGCAGTTTATGTTATTTATATTTTTGGTGCAGCAGAACAAATTTCATTTTCTCATCTGCTATTGGTCAGTTTTGGATGTGGCGAACTTGGTGAACTCAGCAAATCGTCGGGTTGTTACTGGCTCTTCTTCTCATGGAGATATTGAAGCAATTTTGTTTAAAGGTCTTGAGGTTCTTTGCAGTGAATTAAAGAGCACTTTGTAACATCATCTCTCTTTTAAGAAGAAGGGAGCGTTTTGTATCTTCCATGAGGAATTAGATCCAAACACTGGATCCATGGGCATCAGATTCAGACCGAATGCTCTTTGGACATTTTGTACCAAATGATGTGATACTTTGAACAAGGATTTTCCTCAGAGTCCTTATTATTGAGTGTGTTCAGATCTGGATGAAAGAGATTGATGTCTCTTGACTCCATCATTAAGTTCACTGTGTAAAATCACCAAATATTGTCTAAATATACACTACCACTCAAAAGTTTGGAAAGATTATGTTTTTTTTAAATAAGTCTCTTCTGCTCACCAAGGCTGCAATTATCTGATCAAAAATACAGTAAAAATAGTGAAATACTATTCCAATGTAAAACATCATTACTCCAGTCTTCAGTGTCACATGATCCTTCAGAAATCATTCTAATATGATGATCTGCTGCTCAAGAAACAGTTTTGAGTATTATCAGTGTTGTTGTGGCAATTTTTGTGGAAACAGTGATGCATTTTATTTTTCAGGATGTTTTTGAAGAATAGAAAGTTCAAAAGAATAGAATGATTTCTGAAGGATCATGTGACACTGAAGACTGGAGTAATGATGCTGAAAATTCAGGTTTGATCACAGGAATAAATTACTCTTTACTATAAATTCACATAGAAAACAGCTGTTTAAAATTATAATAATATTTCACAATTTTGACTGTATTTTTGATCACATAAATGCAGCCTTGGTGAGACTTTTTTTCAGAAACATTTAAAAAATCATAATTATTCATAATTATAAACTCAAATTTGAGATGCTTTAGACCAGCGTTTCTCAACCGAAGATTATTTTGAGTGGGTTGTGGAGTGTGTAATCCAAGAAACAACAACAAACCTACATCTTGCTTACTCCTGATTCAGTATCTGCTTTTAGGTGAGATTATGTCAGTGTCATTGTTATAACATTATTTTCGTAACTTGTCACTGCCACTGTATTCTGGGTTGTTCACGCAGAATAGATTTTTGCGGTTAAAATGAAAAGCATGCAATATCATAGTTATGTTGTCAATTAGTATGTCATTAAATTACCAATAAATTATGTAACTAGTACGTCATGTGTTCGCTGGGAAGAATTTGCATGCAGGTATAATGTTGATTCTATTCATCAGGATCAGTGTACACTTGGGTTGCGATTGGGTTGTTTTAACCCGGCGATTGGGTTGTTTTGGGTTGTTTTTGGTTGCTTTAACCCAGCGATTGGGTTGTTTTAATCCGGCGAATGGGTTGTTGTAACCCGGTGAATGGGTTGTTTTAACCCAGCAATTGGGTTGTTTTGGGTTGCTTTAACCCTGCGATTGGGTTGTTTTGGGTTGTTTTTGGTTGCTTTAACCCGGCGATTGGGTTGTTTTTGGTTGCTTTAACCCAGCGATTGGGTTGTTTTAACCCGGCGAATGGGTTGTTGTAACCCAGCAATTGGGTTGTTTTGGGTTGCTTTAACCCTGCGATTGGGTTGTTTTGGGTTGTTTTTGGTTGCTTTAACCCAGCGATTGGGTTGTTTTAACCCGGCGAATGGGTTGTTGTAACCCAGCAATTGGGTTGTTTTGGGTTGCTTTAACCCTGCGATTGGGTTGTTTTAACCCGGCGATTGGGTTGTTTTAACCCAGCGAATGGGTTGTTTTAACCCGGCGATTGGGTTGTTTTGGGTTGCTTCAACCCAGTGATTGGGTTGTTTTAACCCGGCGATTGGGTTGTTTTAACCCAGCGAATGGGTTGTTTTAACCCGGCGATTGGGTTGTTTTAACCCGGCAATTGGGTTGTTTTGGGTTGTTTTTGGTTGTTTTAACCCAGCAATTGGGTTGTTTTGGGTTGTTTTTGGTTGTTTTAACCCAGCAATTGGGTTGTTTTGGGTTGTTTTAACCCTGCAATTGGGTTGTTGTAACCCGATAAATGGGTTGTTTTAACCCAGCAATTGGGTTGCTTTAACCCTGCGAATGGGTTGTTTTAACCCCGCGATTGGGATGTTTTGGGTTGCTTTAACCCAGTGAATGGGTTACTGTATTGATGCTTAAAATGAACCCAAAATATGTTGGAAATTAACATTTATTAAAATGTTTAATAAATAATAATTAAACAATAAATATTTATTAAAATGTGTATTACTAAATGTTCACCTTTTGATTATTATTGTTGCCTCTAGTAATTATGTGTCTGATTTTTAATTTTTAAAACAACCCAGTCACTGGGTTTGTCCATATTTAACTCAACTTGGGTTGTTTTTAACCCAGCATTTTTTAGAGTGTACGTTTCATTTACAGTTCATGTTAGTACTGTTTATTTACCATGTTAACTGTACTTTGCATAACACAAAAATATATAACCCAATTCTATATTTTTGATGACTGCTTTTCTAAAAATTTGAGTTGCGGCTTAATGACCTTGGGAAAACAGGTCCCACGGCCAAACCAGTTGAGAATCACTTTTCCTTTCTCTTCTCCTGGCTTCAGTACTTCAGATATAATCAGATTCAGAGTGTTTTTAGGGGCAAAACAGTCCAGCAGGGACAGATTCACTGTAGCAGATCAAGGCTCAAGGTCCAAGGAGAAACGACAAACTAAAGACTCCCCGGGCCTCGTCTTCAGCTGACAGCTTCTGAAGAGTCTGTTTGAACAAGCTCTCGTATTCCTTCTGCAGCGTCTGATGCTTTCAGGTAGAAATTCAACTGACAGTGTTTATCATCTCAAGTCAAAATATTTCTGTCAAAAAGACGGACGTAATTCACTGATCTGTGCTGAAGGTGTTGTCGTCTGCAGATAACAGAGCTCATTTGAAGCTTTATTTTCTTTACTTTATATTTCTGTAATGCTGCTTTGAAACAAAACTGCATAAAAACTGAATTGAATTGAGATACACTACCGTTTAAAAGTTGGCTGCATTTATTTGATCAAAAATACAGTAAAAATTATGAAATATTATTACATTTCAATATAGCTGTTTTCTATATGAATATATTTTAAAAAGTAATTTATTCCTGTGATCAAATCTGAATTTTCAGCATCATTACTGACACAGTGTCTATTATATATCATTTTTATTTTTTTATTGTTATTTTTTTAGCTTTCAATTTTAGTACTTGTTGACTAGTTGAAATAAAATAAGTTTTTTTATGCATTTTATTTTATTTTAATATATTGTTTTCAGTTAACATTTATTTTCTGTCATGTAACAAATTTTTTATGGTTTTAGTTTTAGTTATCGATAATAGTCTGATAAAAGTCTGCTGCACAATATTATATATGTTTATAGCGTAAATAATTGATCTTCTCACTGAAGCAAACGGTCCTGATAGATACTGTGGTAGGAAAAACACACGGCATGTTTAGCGTGTGATGAATGCTGCTTCCCTCACGGCATTTTGACACCAAATAAACAGATGACATCAGAATCGGTCTCATTAGACATCAGATGCTAAAGAGCTCGTTTAGCTCCTTCACCATCATAGATAACCAGGCACTTTTTAAAGTGTAAAACAGCGAAACCTTTGTCTTAATGGTCGCACGGCTCATTGAAGGACGAGGCGAAGCTCCGGTGTGTTTATTGCTCAGGAATAAATTGCCCAGTTGAAAGTCCTACATCACCGAAGAGGACTTCAATTAACCTTTATCAAACGCTGGCCTGGAGTCAGGAGATATATGCATCATGGGTGAAGGTCAGCCAAAGCGCTTTTTATTTGTGTACCGCGCTGGAATTAATAATGCAACGGCCTCAGAGATGCTTGTATATGATGCAAAAAGAGATGATGGATGAAGCTCATCAATAAATAACATACACAAAATCCACCTCTTGTATATCCATTGCACTTTTTTTTTTTTTTCAAGTGAGCTAAAGGAAGTCTAAACGCTGGTGAAGAAGCATTAACAGGTGTTTAATGCTGCAGTAATCTACCAAAATGCATCAACACATGTATATGATAGATGATAGTGTTGATCCTCAAGGGCAGATTCAAGGGAAATTGAGTTTGCTGTTTCATATCTTGAGCTCCTCCTGATACGTACATTGAGAACAATTGAAAATGCTTTAAAGGTTCTGCTGGACGTGACGTAACCACTGAAGATGAGTGCTAATGTTCACCTGCAACTACAATAATATTCCAACATGTTTTGATTGAAGAAATACAATGCACCTGAAATGAAGCACCTGGAGAGATAGAAATGCACCTGGAGACATTTTGATCTTGTGGTGATTTCTATGTTCATGTGAATTTAATATGCAATATATGCACTGCAAAAAAATGATGTTCTTCCTCAGTATTTCTGTCTTGTTGTTCGATACAAATATCGAAACATTCTTAAATCAAGATGCATTTACTGGAGAAGCAAAATGACTGAAGATAATGAAGAAATCATCAAAATTAAAACGAAATAAAAAAATAAAAAGGGAAGATGTGATTATTTTTCTGACCCCCTTAAGCAAAAACTTCATTTTGATACATTTTTCAGTAAACAAAACTTACTATCTTCAGTCATTTTGCTTCTTCAGTAAATGTATTTTGATTTAAGAATGTTTAGATATTTGTGCTGAAGAAGAACATCATTTTTTACCATGTGTCCAACAGCCTAAAAACCTTTGAATATCCAAACGTGTGTCCAGCGCTGCATATCTTGATCTTTTAGATGTTGTGTTGCAGGTTTCCTCAGCACTGGAGATCAGGCTGCAAAAGGGAATTATGGTCTGCTGGATCAAATCCAGGCTCTGCGCTGGGTAAAGGAGAACATTCAGGCTTTCAGCGGCGATCCAGAGCGAGTGACTATATTTGGCTCAGGAGCAGGAGCCTCGTGTGTCAGTCTGCTGACCCTCTCACACTATTCTGAAGGTCTGTTGAAGATTGAGGCATTTTAAGCTGAAGTGTATGAATATATAGGGCTGCACGATTAATCAAAATCATGATATGGATTTGTGCAATTGTGAAATGGCGAAGGCTGTGACCAGTCGTGCCCAGTTTGTTAGCTTGGGTAATCATAAATCTGACACCATGCCTGTTCGACAGGGAGTTCCTCAGGGTTCAGTGTTGGGCCCAATTTTATTTAGCATATATATGCTTCCACTTGGGCAGATTATTGGGAAAAATGAGTCGATTTAACCTGCATTTGAGAACAAAACGTGCCAAACATCTTGAAACTGGTCAACAAACGAGAAGCATTAAGGATCCCTGCTGTTTTCCATCAAAATTAAAGTTTGATGGTTTAACGTTTGAAGAAATTAAGAAAGCCAGAAATATTAGTATTGCAATTTTACTGTTGAAATGTAAATGTTTTTCGTAAACACTTAATTATTTTTATTTTACAGTGAAATATTACATGACAAAAAATGATGTTTCTGTCTTGTTTTCCAGCACAAATATCTAAACATTCTTAAATCAAGATACATTTACTGGAGAAGCAAAATGACTGAAGATATTAAGTCTTTTATGCTGAAAAAGTATCAAACTTAAGCGAGTTTATGCTTAAAACAAGAAAAAATATCTTCTAGTGGGGTCAGAAAAATAATCTTGTTTTTCCTTTAAAATAAGTATATTTTTCTCACCCCATTGCCAGATATTTGTTCTTGTTTTAAGCGTAAACTCACTTCATTTTTCAATAAACAAGACTTAATATCTTCAGTCATTTTGCTTCTCCAGTAAATGTATCCTGATTTAAGAATGTTTAGATATTTGCGCTGGAAAACAAGACCAAGGAAGAACATCGTTTTTTTGCATTCAATCCCCCCCCCCCAAATCGTGCAGCCCTTATGAATAATCATGATATTTAAATGTTTAAATGTTTCATTACTCTCTGACGGCGAGTGTTTGTGTCCCAGATCTGTTTCAGAAAGCAATCATTCAGAGCGGCACGGCTCTCTCCAGCTGGGCCGTCAACTACCAGCCGGCCAAATACACACGCATGCTGGCCGAGAAGGTCGGATGCAACGAAGACGACACGGTCGAGTTGGTCGAATGCCTCCAAAACAAAAACTACAAGGAGCTCATCGAGCAGAACATCACCCCTGCCAAATACCACATCGCCTTCGGACCCGTGATCGACGGAGACGTCATTCCGGATGACCCGCAGATCCTCATGGAGCAAGGAGAGTTCCTGAACTACGACATCATGCTGGGAGTCAACCAGGGCGAGGGATACAAGTTCGTGGACGGTATCTTAGACAGCGAGGACAGAGTAACCGGCAATGACTTTGAGTTTGCGGTATCAGAATTCGTCGACCACTTATACGGCTACCCAGAAGGAAAAGACACCCTGCGGGAAACCATAAAGTTCATGTACACGGACTGGGCGGACAGGGAAAACCCGGAGATGCGGCGGAAAACGCTGGTCGCGCTTTTCACAGATCACCAGTGGGTGGCGCCGGCCGTGGCTACAGCGGATCTGCATGCTCAGTACGGATCACCGACGTACTTTTATGCATTTTACCACCATTGCCAGAGCGATATGAAGCCTGCCTGGGCCGATTCCGCACATGGAGACGAACTTCCGTACGTTTTCGGCATTCCCATGATCGGACCCACAGATCTATTCAACTGCAACTTTTCCAAGAATGACATTATGCTGAGCGCCGTGGTCATGACATACTGGACTAACTTTGCCAAAACTGGGTGAGTACATGACGCATGTGTTTACATGAACTAATAAAGTAGAGAAAATACATAACCACCTCACTGCAGAATGTCTTGTTTTTCGATACAAATATCTAAACATTCTTACCTTTATATGCTGCAGGAATTTGATTAAAATTAATTTAAAAGTTATGTAAATTATTATATATATAATAAAATAACCAAACTAAATTAAAATGCTAAAAACCACAAAATCAAGATGGAAATTGGAATCTTTTTATTTTCCTCTTAATAATTATTAATATTATTTATTTATTTTTATTTTTATTTTTTGTAAGAATAGTTCTGGAATACAGAAAATAACTTCTAGTATCACAAAATGATTCATTGTTATTTCATGTAATATACTTAATAAATTCTATTAAATTAACATATTTAATATATTAAATTAATTTACCACATACATTTAGTATTTTATTTTATTTATTTATTGTAGCTGTAGTTTGCCTTTTTTTGCCAAATAATTTTGTCAGATAAATACCTTATCCAAATTGAGTGTTTTGTTTTTCCTTCATATTTAAAATATTTTAAATATATAAAATATTTTCCTCATAATTTGATTCTTTAATAAAACTTGTAGGGTCATTAAAAGTATATAAATGAATAAATTATTATTAATATTTTAAAATAACCTAACTGAATTAAAATGCTAAAAAAAACGCAAAATCAAGATACTGAAATCTATATTAATAACTATTAATAACTTTTGTTTTTACTGAAGAACATACAGTTCTGGAATACAGAAAATAACTTCTAGTCTCACAAAATGATTCATCGTTATTTCATGTAATATATTTAATAAATTCTATTAAATAAACATATTTAATATATTAAATTAATTTACCACATACAATGAATATTTTATTTTACTTTATTAAAGAAATAATAGACATTGTCAAAGTGAATTTTAGTCAAAGTTTTACTTATTTTAGTGCCAGTACACTGACACAAATGAAATTAAACATAAATTCATAAATGAAATCTGTGATCTGTCTATTTTACATATGCTTAAATTCCTATAATATTTCATAGGCAGTTAATTTGGGCTTCACATAAACATTATGATACTGTATAAAAATAATACATTGGGATTTGCTTATTTGTATGTTTGCTTTTTCTTGGGAGCTTTTAATTTTTCTATGCATTTAAAAAAAAATAAAACCTGCATCTGTCGTTTGCCTTTTTTGGCCAAATAATTTTGTCAGATAAATACCTTAACCAAGTTAAAGTGTTTTCTCCCCCTCATATATAAAATATTTTAAAAATATCAAATATTTTCCTCATAATTTGTATTGCACTTGGAAATGTATATATTGCCCATAACACCATTAAATGCATATTGTGTTGATCTACTTTTACAGAGACCCAAATCAACCAGTTCCTCAAGACACAAAATTCATCCACACTAAACCGAACCGCTTTGAGGAGGTGGCCTGGTCTAAGTACAACCCTAAAGACCAGCTTTACCTGCACATCGGCCTGAAACCTCGCGTTCGTGACCACTACAGAGCCACCAAGATTGCCTTTTGGTTGGAGTTAGTGCCGCACTTGCACAACATCAACGAACTCTTTCAGTACGTTTCATCGACGACCAAAATCCCACCGCAAGACACGACGCCCTTCTCCTACACCAAACGCTTGTCCAACAAACTCTGGCCTTCGACCACTCGCCATCCTCCCGCTCCTCCGGCCAACACCAAACAAATGTCGGATCAGCAGAAGACATCCGAGCACGCCGACGGGACGGTCATCATCGAGGCGCGAGATTACTCCACCGAGCTGAGCGTGACGATCGCCGTCGGTGCTTCGCTGCTCTTCCTGAACATCCTGGCATTTGCGGCGCTCTACTACAAAAAGGACAAACACCGGCTGGAGTCGAGTCGCCGGCTCAGTCCTCCGAGAAACCTCGCAAACGACGTTCCCCGCGTGCCGAGCGAGGAGCTGATGTCCCTGCAGATGAAACAGCTCGACCACGATCACGACTGCGATTCGCTGCAGGGCCACGACATGATCCGCCTGACCTGTCCACCTGATTACGCGCTCACGCTGCGCCGATCGCCCGACGACGTGCCGCTCATGGCGCCGAACACCATCACGATGATTCCCAGCTCTTTCGGAATGCAGCCGTCGTATCACAACCCCTTTAACGCGTTCGGAAACAGCACTCCGAGCAGCACAGGTCTCCCTCACGGACACTCCACGACGCGAGTATAACTAGCTGACAGACTCTTTAGATGCGCACCCAAACACTGAGGGTGTTATTTTGTTACGGACTCTTTTATGAATTAAGTAACGTTACACTTATTAACCTGTATAATGTGATCAGTGAATGTAATCATTTTTCGCATTCATGGTACAGCGACCGAAGCACTCAAAAAATATGATTACGTAAATTAAGAAGTATTATTTGCATCCTGATTTCCTGATTAACGTGTGAGACGATTTATCGTTCAGACTCTCAAATTCGCGAAACGCTTTTGCGCGTATTTTTGCAGCACAAATACCTGCATCTTAAAGGGATAGTTCACCCAAAAATGAAAATTAACCCATGATTTATTCACCCTCAAGCCATCCTAGGTGTATATGACTATCTTCTTTCAGGTGAACACAGTCGAAGTTATATTAAAAAATATCCTGGCTCTTCCAAGCTTTATAATGGGAGTGAATTGGGCTTGAGATTTTGAAGTCCAAAAAAGTGCATTATCCATCATAAAAGTAATCCATATGACTCCAGGGGGTTAATAAAGGCCTTCTGAAGTGAAGCAATAGGATTTTGTAAGAAAAATATTTAATACTTTATTAACTATAAAAACTAGCTTCCGGCAGACAGCTGTACGCATCGAGTTACGGTTGAAGCGTGATGTCTGACGCGACAAATGACGTAATATGTAGGAGTATAGTAAATAAATACATGTGCTGCATGTTTCAGTATGAAGCGCAGTAAAGTCTTAACCAGTTTGTTAGCTTGGGTAATCATAAATCTGATACCATGCCTGTTCGACAGGGAGTTCCTCAGGGTTCAGTGTTGGGTCCAATTTTATTTAGCATATATATGCTTCCACTTGGGCAGATTATCAGGAAAAATTAATCGATTTAACCTGCATTTGGGGACAAAACATGTGCCAAACATCTTGAAATACTTGTAAAAAGAAGAACTGATCAAAAAAAGAGATATACCCCTGCTGTTTTTGCTAACGTTTGAAGAAAATGAACACATGCACTGCATGTATTCAGTACTGCCTGAAGCGCAGTACTGTCTTATTTAACCAGTCGTGCCCAGTTGTTTTAGCTTGGGTAATCATAAATCTGATACCATGCCTGTTCGTCAGGGAGTTCCTCAGGGTTCAGTGTTTAATTAGCATATACACTATATTGCTAAAAGTTTTGGGACGCCTGCCTTTCCGTGCACATGAACTTTAATGACATCCCATTCTTAATCGGTAGGGTTTAATATGGAGTTGGCCCACCCTTTGCAGCTATAACAGCCTCTGGGAAGGCTTTCCACAAGGTTTAGAAGTGTGTTTATGGGAATTTTTGACCATTCTTCTAGAAGCTCATTTGTGAGTTCAGGCGGTGATGTTGGCGAGAAGGTCTGGCTCACAGTCTCCGCTCTAATTCATCCCAAAGGTGCTCTATCGGGTTGAGGTCAGGACTCTGTGCAGGCCAGTCAAGTTCCTCCACACCAAACTCGCTCATCCATGTCTTTATGGACCTTGCTTTGTGCACTGGTGCGCAGTCATGCTGGAACAGGAAGGGGTCATCCCCAAACTGTTCCCACAAAGTTGGGAGCATGAAATTGTCCAAAATGTCTTGGTATACTGAAGCATTAAGAGTTCCTTTCACTGGAACTAAGGGTCCAAGCCCAACCCCTGAAAAACAACCCCACACCATAATCCCCCTCCACCAAACTTTACACTTGGCACAATGCAGTCAGGCAAGTCCCGTTCTCCTGGCAACCACCAAACTCAGACTCGTCCATCGGATTGCCAGACAGAGAAGCGTGATTCGTCACTCCAGAGAACATGTCTCCACTGCTCTAGAGTCCAGTGACGGCATGCTTTACACCACTGCATCCGACGCTTTGCATTGCACTTGGTGATGTAAGGCTTGGATGCAGCTGCTCGGCCATGGAAACCCATTCCATGAAGCTCTCTACGCATTGTTCTTGAGCTAATCTGAAGTCCACATGAAGTTTGGAGGTCTGTAGCTATTGACTCTGCAGAAAGTTGGTGACTTCTGTGCACTGTGTGCCTCAGCATGTGCTGACGCCGCTCTGTGATTTTACGTGGCCTACCACTTCGTGGCTGAGTTGCTGTTGTTCCCAATTGCTTCCACTTTGTTATGATACCACTAACAGTTGACCGTGGAATATTTAGTAGTGAGAAAATTTCACGAATGGACTTATTGCACAGGTGGCAACCTATCACAGCACCACACTTGAATTCACTGAGCTCCTGAGAGCGACCCATTCTTTCACAAATGTTTGTAGAAGCAGTCTGCATGCCTAGGTGCTTGATTTTATACACTTGTGGCCATGGAAGTGATTGAAACACCTGAATTCAGTGATTTGGAGGGGTGTCCCAATACTTTTGGCAATATAGTGTATATTTAAAGGTTACTCTTCCTCCATAACTTGATGCGTGTGGCCATCTGCCGGAAGCTAGTTATTGTAGTTAATAAAGTTTTAAATATGGATATTTGTCTTACAAAAATTCACCACTTCGCTTCAGAAGGCCTTTATTAACCCCCTGGAGCCGTATGGATTACTTTTATGATGGATGGATGGATGCACTTTTTTGAGCTTCAAAATCTCGTCCCCCATTCACTACCATTATAAAGCTTGGAAGAGCCAGGATATTTTTTTAATATGACTCCAACTGTGTTCGTCTGAAAGAAGATATACACCTAGGATGGCTTGAGGGTGAGTAAATAAAATAATTTTCATTTTTGGGTGAACTATCCCTTTAAGGCCCGTTCACACCAAGCATGATAAGTATAACAATAACGATATAGTATGTTCTAAATGTAAAGGAACGATAACGGCACTATCGATGGAATCACTTTCAGAACGATTTTTTTCCCAGCTGATGAGTGATAAAAGCATTGACAGCCAATCAGAATTCATCCTGCTTTAAAGAGCTTGAGCATTTAAAGCGGCAGATGACAAAACTGCAGTGTGCTTAGAATAGAATTGTGCTTTGATGTGGATGCTAATATAGTTATCGTTATAGTTTTCATGATTGGTGTGAACGGCCCTTAATTCATGTAACTGCCTGTGAAAGCAGGAGGTGAATTCGTGAACGCGCTATTGATCATGACAGCAGTAATTCATCAAATGATGGAGAAGTTTGGGCGTATATGGAGATTTGGATCACAGCGGTGGAATGATGCTGGTGAACTCTCTGAACGCTCAGAACCGGCCGGCAGGACGGGGATTTGCTCACTCAGTTTTGGGATATTTTTGCACTGTTACCTGATAGTCATAATTACCTGACCAGAAAGTTTGAAATGGATTTAATAGCTTGAAGTAGTTTGAAATATGAAGGCTTTATGAAGGCCATGCAGTTTGTCAGACAGACAGAAACATAGATAGATAGATAGATAGATAGATAGATAGATTAGACATTTCCTTGGGCATTGCTAGGCAGTTGCTAGGGTATTCTGGATGATTGCGAGAGTGTTGCTCTGCAGTTGCTAGGGTGTTGCCAGGCAGTTGCAAGGGTATTCTGGGTGGTTGCTAAAGTGTTGCTATGCAATTGCTAGGGCATTGCTAGTGCTTTCATCGGCTGTTACTAGGGTGTTCTGGGTAGTTGCTAGAGTATAGCTATGCAGTTTCTAGGCTGTTCCTATGGTGTTGCTAGGCAGTTGCTAGGGTATTCTGGGTGGTTGCTAGAGTATTGTTATAGCATTGCGAGGGTGTTGCTAGGGCATTCTGGGTGGTTGCTAGAATGTCGCTACGCAAGTTGCTAGGGCATTTGTTACTGTGTGGTTGCTAGGGTGTTACTATGCAGATGTTAGAGTATTCTGGGAGGTTGCTAGGTTGTTGCTTGTGTGTTCTGGATGGATGGTGTTCTATCTATCTATCTATCTATCTATCTATCTATTTTGTTCTATCTATCTATTTTTGTTCATCTTGTCTATCTATCTATCTATTTTTGTTCGATCTTATCTATCTATCTATCTATCTATCTATCTATTTTTGTTCGATCTTATCTATCTATTTTTGTTCTATCTATCTATCTATCTATCTATCATTTTTGTTCAATCTTATCTATCTATCTATCTATCTATCTATTTTTGTTCTATCTATCTGTCTATTTTTGTTTGATCTTATCTATCTATTTTTGTTCTATCTATCTATCTATCTATTTTTGTTCGATCTTATCTATCTATCTATCTATCTATCTATTTTTTGTTCTATCTGTCTATTTTTGTTTGATCTTATCTATCTATTTTTGTTCTATCTATCTATCTATCTATCTATCTATCTATCTATTTTTGTTCTATCTATCTATCTATCTATCTATCATTTTTGTTCAATCTTATCTATCTATCTATCTATTTTTGTTCTATCTATCTGTCTATTTTTGTTTGATCTTATCTATCTATTTTTGTTCGATCTTATCTATCTATCTATCTATTTTTGTTCTATCTATCTGTCTATTTTTGTTTGATCTTATCTATCTATTTTTGTTCGATCTTATCTATCTATCTATCTATCTAGCTATCTATTTTTGTTCTATCTATCTATCTATCATTTTTGTTCAATCTTATCTATCTATCTATCTATTTTTGTTCTATCTATCTGTCTATTTTTGTTTGATCTTATCTATCTATTTTTGTTCGATCTTATCTATCTATCTATCTATCTAGCTATCTATTTTTGTTCTATCTATCTGTCTATTTTTGTTTGATCTTATCTATCTATCTATTTTTGTTCTATCTATCTGTCTATCTATCTATCTATTTTTGTTCTATCTATCTATCTATCTAGTGTCAATCTTTGAATTTCCCTCTATTGTTCTAGAGTGAGTTCTGTCTGTCATGTGCAGCAGTGCTTTATGGGATCATTGATCACTGTGGCTGATTTAAGAGGATTTGTCTCTGTGCCAAATTAAACCTTAATTAACCACATTCCCAGTGTTTTTCTAAGTGTGACTCAAAAAGTGCTTGAATAGTTTGTAATTTCAAGAAGAATCACGTGAGTCACATCTTACATTTTAAACATGAGATCAGGTTGCAGTGTGAAACTCTGAGAGGATCTTCTGTCAGATCTTAAAGGTGCTGGAAGTGCTTTCAACAGAACACACACAATGATTGACAGGTGGAGAGCGTTTCCGATTGGCTAAAACTCTTTTCTTCTGATTTCTTACAGCACGTGTTTCTTTGCTATCTGTCAGGCTGTAGAGAGATTGTATATGTATTATTCCATTTAAACTATTGCTTACAGCACCTTTAAGAGCTCGTATCAGTCATCGTCTGACAGTATTCTCCCTCTCAGCCTGAATAGTGTTATTTTAGTGCATAGTGTATATAGCATATAGAATAAATTGTAAAAAGAACATCTGCAGCTTGTAGTATTGCTTTCAATTACATTTTCTCATTGGCTCGTGTACAGTTCTGAATGTACGTTTGCCATCTTCATCCCTCTGTGTTTGAACATTACAAAACATTATTTATGTGACGGTGATTTAAACAAATAGATCCATATACTCATGTCCTTCTGCTTGAAACTGCTTCAAATGGAATAGCAAAAGTAATGAGTGCTTTCCTGAACACACTCCCCATCTGCCATTAGTCAGTCAAACAGATAGCCCCGCCCCCAAATGTCATGTCATTGGTTGATGATGTCACGCCATTTAGAAAAGACACGCTTCAACTTTAAAGTGATTTTGTTGTTTTCCAGAAAGACGAGCTGTGGTGAGAACAGATTTAAATGTTTTCTCAAATTGTTCTAAATTTCAGTGTCAAACTTCCAGTGATTGTAATTTGTAAACAGGAAGTTTGCATACTGTCAGTTTCTTCTATTATGATTTCTTTTCGTTGTTCAGCTGTTTTGAACATTATTAAATAATGTACACGGACATTATTTTTTACTTTCCCTGCAACAAAGTGACACACAAGCTCCAGCGAAGCTTCACCAGAGGATCCGTAATTATTATGAATTATCATATTAATCTGCCTAACAGGGTACTGATGGACATGTACATGTTTCAATCATGTTGCTTCTTTAAATCTTTCCATACTTTACGCTGTATGAAACATGATGGATACTGTATATGTAAGAAACTTTTTGCTGCTTTTTCTAAACTTAAATAAACTTAGATTTTACTCATTTGCTCACTCACTTTTCATGTTTGTATATATATGCGATATTTTAGTTCATGCAGCTCTAGTGTTCGTGTATAAATAGCAGTTTTTGCTTCCATGTTCATACATGTTCTGCACACTTCTTTCTTGCTACATTGTAAAATCACTGATCTGTGATGCTCCGACTCTTTTCATGTGGAGATTACATGTCACGTGTTGAAGTCCTGTAATGGACACAAAGCAAATGTGTTTGTGCAGGTAAACCTTGGTCTGCTGTAGAGACGGCGGCGGCTCCTGATGACAGATGGTGGAGCTGCAGCTTCTCCAGTGACAGGAGCAGTAACTGCATGCTCTCGCTCAGTTTGTGGCACTGCAACCATCTGTGGTCACTCATGGACCACAGAAACACAAATACATCTGAGGTTTTGCAATTGGAGCATGAAAACATACAGGGTGGATGTATAAGGAAGGCTCATGTGAGAGCAATTCTTCAATGCATTTAACCCTTTCCTTGCCAGCAGGTTTTAAAAACAGTTGCCAGTACTAGAACATCCCAGCTGGATGGGAGTGTTGATTTAGGGGAATAGATCAAGACCTCCAAAACTTCACGGTCGTTTCCTCTTCATGGGTTCAACATTTAATTTAGTAACGTAAGGCGTTTTTGATGTTTGTGTCATTTATGTTCGTCAGCAATGCTTCTATCTCTTGTTTCTGCTTCTTCTTTGTCTGTGTTTTGATCTGTACTCTTTCAGAAGATGTGTAACAGCGCCCCCTACTGTTAAACAGTGTGAAAACATGGATTGCCAGTAAAATTCTGTCGTTGGCAGGGAAAGGGTTAAATGTTCTTAAAATACTGAATACTGAACTTGTTAACTGTCTGTCACAGATCTGAGCTTAAATGCTTGTAATTCATTACAAACCTGAAGTTGGTCTCTTTTTACAGAAGACACTCTGCAGATTATTGCATAACTACTTCAAAACATGAAAGTGTAAAAAAAAGTTACAGATGTTTAAGTTTACTTTTATATTTTATACAAAATAATCTGGACTCTAAAATTGCTAGAAAATCAAAGCTCTATGTCTAACCAAGTTGTGTTCCATATTTGAAGTTGATATCACAAAATTGAGCTGCTAAAAGGATTAAAAGTACAATTTCCATGCTAATTCAATGTCAGAATGGTTTTCACAGGATGAAATTTGAGTGTTTAACTCTTTCTCTGTCAGCATTTTATTCTAACACATTGCATTCTTTTTTAAACTTGAATGTGGGTAAATTGAATTTAAAAAAAGCAAAATTTTGAACAAAAAGCTGAGAAATTCACATTTCTGTTCTGGATCAGATTCAGAACGATGATCAAGACACAGATGGAGTAGATCGAGTTCATCAACATCCCCAAAGCTCAACATTTCATTCGATAGCGCAAGGCAGTTTTGATGTTTGATGATCGTGTCATTTATGTGCGTCAGCAATGCTTCAATCGCTTGTTTCTGCTTCTTCTTCGTCTGTGTTTTGATCTGGAGATTCTGTACTCTTACAGAAGATGAGTAATAGCGCCCCCTACCGTATAACAGTGAAAACATGGATAATCAGGAAAATTCCGTCAATGGCGGGGAAAGAGTTAAATGTTCTTAAAATACTGAATAAATCATTAACCTGTTAACTGTCTGTCACAGATCTTAAATGCTTGTAATTCATTACAAACCTGAAGTTGGACTCTTTTTACAGAAGACACTTAGATTATTGCATAAGCACTTCGAAACATGAAAGTGTAAGAAATTTACAGATGTTTAGGTTTACTCTAAAGCAAATGAACTGAACTAAACATTTATATTTTATAAAAATTGAGCTGCTAAAATGATTTAAAGTGCCCTTTCCATGCTAATTCAATGTCAGAATGGTTTTCACAGGATGAAATTTGAGTGTTTAACTCAACCCTTAACTTAACCCTGCCAGCATTTTATTCTAACTTAATGCATTCTTTTTTTACACTCGAATGTGGGTTTAATATGTTTAATTTAAAAAAGCGACATTTTGATGCATCTTTGCATGTTCGGATTCATAACGACGATCAAAACATATCGTATATGGAGTAGATCGAGTCCATCTATCGCTTGTTTCTGCTTCTTCTTCATCTGTGTTTTGATCCGGAGATTCTGTACTCTTTCAGAAGATGAGTAATAGCGCCCCCTACCGTATAACAGTGGAAACATGAATTGTCGGGAAGTTCCGTCAATGGCAGGGAAAGAGTTTAAGCTTTTGAATGATATCTAATTTATGATGATGATTACTAAAATATGTGATTGGGAAAAAAGGAAATTAGGGACAGTTAACAGTTTTAACTCACAATTTTCAATAAGTAAATCATATTACTTTCTTTTATCACAAAATCATAAAGAAGTGGACATGGGGTGAATTTTAAATCTATACATTCAGTTTTGTCATGTCTCCACGTCAGTGTTTTAGTATCATTGGTATACTTTTATAGTTTTTAATATTTTATTCACTTTTTTAGATAAAGTTTAGTTAAAGGTTAAGTCATTCAAGTGTTGATATCATTTCTAGTTTTATTTTACTACTTCAAGAAAAACATTTTTTAAACAATTAATAGGTTTAACATATTGTGTTCCATCCGGTTAGTCTTTTGTAATAAAAGCCAGTTCCGGAATGACATCATCCTGCAGGAAGTGACATCATCATTGGCATGCAAACGTCAGTGAGTATCATCAACTGATCTGATGAATTCTTGAATGTTTTGTGCTGTTCATGTCTCTCTAAAACATTCATACTTCTTGATCAAATGCCATAAATTAGTCTGATAATATCACTTCAAAATATAGTTACAAATATGAAAACGAACCTGAAGCTAACCTTCGGTCACTCACTGAGAAATGAATAACTCCTGCTCATTTTCTTTCCGTTGAGTAAATAAAATTCATAGTGGCTTTAGCTGGACCAAAATTATGATAAACCCTTTTATAGAATTCATTCTTTAGCTGAAACACTTCAGAACTGGGATG
This sequence comes from Hypophthalmichthys molitrix, assembly GCA_037950675.1. Classification (NCBI taxonomy): domain Eukaryota; kingdom Metazoa; phylum Chordata; class Actinopteri; order Cypriniformes; family Xenocyprididae; genus Hypophthalmichthys; species Hypophthalmichthys molitrix. The sequence goes on along the minus strand of CM075500.1, from coordinate 36,081,478 downwards.
AACACTGCTGGTAAAAACATACTTCTGATTCAGTTTCATGTGCTTCAGTTGATTCATTTGTTGTTTTGTGACTGAAGTTGATCTGATCACATCCGGATACACAGACTGAGTGAGTCATTATGTTTCCCTGTCAGACTCTGATACTCCATGTGTTTGAGTTTGACCAGCTCATGTTTACAACAGAAAGTGCAGCTCAGTTTCCAGAACAGTGATATGTCACTGTTAAGAGAACATTCCATTTTATCATTCTTTAAACATTAATGGAACGTTACTTTTGAATGTTCTCTGAACATTCCAAAACAAGTAGTAACATTTAAAAAATGTTATATGATCATCCAACTTAAATGTGTCAGAAAAAAATGCAAACGTTTGTTCATAACTTTGAGTAAACGTTCCCTGTTAGCTGGGAAGAGTCTGGTGTTGCAGATGCTTATGATAAAGAAGATACATGCATCCATCTCTGTCTGATTCAGAGACTAACTATTGCATTTTTTCTCAGAAAATGCAAATGCAGAGATAGTTTTTGTCGAGCCTCAGAATTCAGCAAAGCAAGACTTTTAATGTGGGACGCTGAACTCGGTGCAGGTTTTAAAATAGTGACCGTTTCCCCTCTGGCCAATTTACAGCAGCTGCAGCTCCTGCGAGGCCCGTCATAGTGACACACAGTACACAGCTTATTACTGGCTCTGCAGTTATTATTATTATTGGGCGATCCAGCAGTGAATGTACGACAGTGTGCTATCATATTTAATATTTAATAACATTCACAGACAGTAGTATTTGAAATATGGCTGAAAAATATGCAAAAATATGGCTTTGCTATGATGAAATGTGTTTCCCATTCACACTATCGGATTCATATTGTTTTTAATGTAAGAGCGGGCGCGGCCATTTTGTAAGGCGAATGTACGAAGCTTCTGGTTCCATTATGCTGCTATTTTGCTCAGAAACACTGATTCATTCAGGAAAGAAACAAGCGAGATGCCTAATTCAGATTAGCGTGATATCATGCTTCACATAAAGATACGGTAGAAATAGTAAGCGTAATATGGCAGAATGCTGTTCAAAGTTTAGCCGCTGTTTTTAAGAATCATAATTCAGCAGATTCATTTATAAATACTGATTGATTCACGAACCATCCAAACATGTAACCGATTCATTTGATCCTATTCGTTCAAAATCACTTCAGACAGTGAATCTCCTTTCCTTTGGAGTATCAAAGTCCTTTACGTTGCTGTTCTTGTTTTGTCTGAAGCAGTTTTTCTCATTCCAGTCATGATTAGGGTGTCCCTGATTAAATATGTATGATGGTTTTCTGTGGCAGAAAACCAAAAGCAATTTAATTTGTTTTCTGTGAAGAGTGTTTGGACCTTGAGAGAAGATGATGCAGCACATGCAGTTTGGATGCTGGGATCACGATGTGTGACGATACACACTATGAACTTCAGCCATTATGTCATCTAACATGCCGCTGCATCAAACACCTTTCATTAAATTACATTACAAAGCATTAAAGCCACAACATCAATCATTTTGTATTTAAAGCAGGGCTCTTCAAACTCTAAAGGTTTAGACGAGAAAAGCAGTGTAAAAATAATGCGGTCATTAATTTCCTGTAAATTTTGGTTAGTTATTGCTTTAACTCCTTCGTGGTTTTGTTCGTTTGGATGTTTTAATGCTTCATGCAGCGCGTCGCCTCACCGTGACTCCTGAACAGAAGCAATCAGCACTTTCTCATTGATTATCTGTCAGAGTTCACGGGGTTGAATCCTGTCAGACACCGATCATCTGTCATCCAGCCATCATTATCTGAGCTTTCTTTGCACCTGCGGGTCTCAAAGCAGAGATTGATGCACTTCTTTAAACATTAAACATACATATTATGATGCAAAATAAATATTCAAATATGAAGGATTGATGGCGGTTAAGTCATTTTACTGGCAGAGCACATACATTTATATTAATATTTAAGTCTCTTCTGCTCATTAAGGCTGCATTTATTTGATCAAAATACAGTAAAAAATTTTGAAATATTATTACAATCTAAAATAGCTATTTTCTATCTAACAAAAACCATAGCAACCAGTCAGAACACCTTAGCAACCACCTACTGTAGCAACGCCCCGGCAAACAACCTAGAACATTCCTGAAACATTCTAACAAAGTCGTAGCAACTAGCCAGAACACCCTAGCAACCGCCTACTGTAGCAAGGCCCTAGCAACCACCTAGAACACACTTGCAACATTCTAACAACGCCATAGCAACCGGCCAGAACACCTTAGCAACTGCTTACTATAGCAACCCCTGGAAACCACCTAGAACATTCCTGCAACATTCTAACAAAGTCGTAGCAACCAGTCAGAACACCCTAGCAACCACCTACTGGAGAAAGGCCCTAGAAACCACCTAGAACATTCCTGTGATATTCTAACAAAGCCGTAGCAACCAGTCAGAGCACCCTTGCAACCGCCTACTGTAGCAAGGCCCTAGCAACCACCTAGAACATTCCTGTGATATTCTAACAAAGCCGTAGCAACCAGTCAGAACACCCTTGCAACCGCCTACTGTAGCAAGGCCCTAGCAACCACCTAGAACATTCCTGTGATATTCTAACAAAGCCGTAGCAACCAGTCAGAACACCCTAGCAACCGCCTACTGGAGAAAGGTCCTAGCAACCACCTAGAACATTCATGCGACATTCTAACAAAGTCGTAGCAACCAGTCAGAAAACCCTAGCAACCGCCTACTGTAGCAACCCCTGGAAACCACCTAGAACATTCCTGCAACATTCTAACAAAGCCATAGCAACCAGTCAGAACACCCTAGCAACCACCTACTGGAGAAAGGTCCTAGCAACCACCTAGAACATTCATGCGACATTCTAACAAAGTCGTAGCAACCAGTCAGAAAACCCTAGCAACCGCCTACTGTAGCAAGGCCCTAGCAACCATCTAGAACATTCCTGCGATATTCTAACAAAGCCGTAGCAACCAGTCAGAAAACCCTAGCAACCGCCTACTGTAGCAACCCCTGGAAACCACCTAGAACATTCCTGCAACATTCTAACAAAGCCATAGCAACCAGTCAGAACACCCTAGCAACCACCTACTGGAGAAAGGTCCTAGCAACCACCTAGAACATTCCTGCAACATTCTAACAAAGCCATAGCAACCAGTCAGAACACCCTAGCAACCACCTACTGGAGAAAGGTCCTAGCAACCACCTAGAACATTCATGCGACATTCTAACAAAGTCGTAGCAACCAGTCAGAAAACCCTAGCAACCGCCTACTGTAGCAAGGCCCTAGCAACCATCTAGAACATTCCTGCGATATTCTAACAAAGCCGTAGCAACCAGTCAGAACACCCTAGCAACTGCCTACTGGAGAAAGGCCCTAGAAACCACCTAGAACATTCCTGTGATATTCTAACAAAGCCGTAGCAACCAGTCAGAACACCCTAGCAACCGCCTACTGGAGAAAGGTCCTAGCAACCACCTAGAACATTCATGCGACATTCTAACAAAGTCGTAGCAACCAGTCAGAAAACCCTAGCAACCGCCTACTGTAGCAACCCCTGGAAACCACCTAGAACATTCCTGCAACATTCTAACAAAGCCATAGCAACCAGTCAGAACACCCTAGCAACCACCTACTGGAGAAAGGTCCTAGCAACCACCTAGAACATTCATGCGACATTCTAACAAAGTCGTAGCAACCAGTCAGAAAACCCTAGCAACCGCCTACTGTAGCAAAGCCCTAGCAACCATCTAGAACATTCCTGTGATATTCTAACAAAGCTGTAGCAACCAGTCAGAACACCCTAGCAACTGCCTACTGGAGAAAGGCCCTAGAAACCACCTAGAACATTCCTGTGATATTCTAACAAAGCCGTAGCAACCAGTCATAACACCCTAGCAACCGCCTACTGTAGCAACCCCTGGAAACCACCTAGAACATTTCTGCAACATTCTAACAAAGCCAAAGTAACCAGTCAGAACACCCTAGCAACCACCTACTGGAGAAAGGTCCTAGCAACCACCTAGAACATTCATGCAACATTCTAACAAAGTCGTAGCAACCAGTCAGAAAACACTAGCAACCGCCTACTGTAGCAAGGCCCTAGCAACCATCTAGAACATTCCTGCGATATTCTAACAAAGCCGTAGCAACCAATCAGAACACCCTAGCAACTGCTTACTGGAGAAAGGCCCTAGAAACCACCTAGAACATTCCTGTGATATTCTAACAAAGCTGTAGCAACCAGTCAGAACCCCCTAGCAACCACCTACTGTAGCAACCCCTGGAAACCACCTAGAACATTCCTGTGATATTCTAACAAAGCCGTAGCAACCAGTCAGAAAACCCTAGCAACCGCCTACTGTAGCAACCCCTGGAAACCACCTAGAACATTCCTGCAACATTCTAACAAACCCATAGCAACCAGTCAGAACACCCTAGCAACTGCTTACTGTAGCAATGACGTAGTAATCACCTAGAACACCCATGCAACATTCTAACAAAGCCATAGCAACCAGCCAGAATATCCTAACAACCGCCTACTGTAGCAAATGCCTAGCAACCACTTAAAACACCCTTGCAACATTTTAACAAAGCCGTAGCAACCGGTCAGAACACCGCCTGCTGTAGCAACGCCCATGCAACTTTTCTAACAAAGCCATAGCAACTATTCAGAACACCCTAGCAACTGCCTGCTGTAGCAAGGCCCTAGCAACCACCTAGAACACTCTTGCAACATTCTAATAAAGCTGTAGCATTAAATCATCATATTAGAATGATTTCTGAAGGATCATGTGACACTGAAGACTGGAGTAATGATGCTGAAAATTCAGCTTTGATCACAGGAATAAATTACAGTTTACTATATATTCACATAGAAAACAGCTGTTTTACATTGTAAAAATATTTCACAATTTTTACTGTATTTTTTGATCAAATAAATGCAGCCTTGGAGAGCAGAAGAGACTTTTTTTTACCAAAACATTCTGAATTATTCCAAACTTCTGACCGATGTATTGCTTTTACATTAACATTTACATTTTACACGTGCAAGATGCTTTACGTCGTGTTTCATGAAGTGCTTGACCAGAAGCGAATAGTTTCCAAATTCAATTCATTTTTACTGGAGTCGCTCAGGACACACACCTGACAGCTGTTTCTTCATGCTGTAGAGGCGACACGGGTCTCTGCATCATCCCTCTTGAGCCTTCAGCAGACGAACACTCATTAGTGAACACTAAAATGACAGATGAGGGTTTCTATAATTAACACGCGTCCGGTGCTGTGCTGTGTTATTAGTGTGTGAGGGAGCATTAGAGGACCAGAGAGAGAATCAGGCAGGTAGACATGGCCATTATCTTACCTAACCTCTAACTTTCGTCTCACTGAGACAAACAAGAGCTGAGAGGGTCTGCGCACATGTCGAGCGCTCCTATTTTGGGAATGTAACTGTCTGGGAGGAAAATACTCCTCCACATCAACTGTTTTTCTGCAGAACTGTTGGACTCGTTCAGGAGAATTAAACAAACAGATCGATACGCTCGCATGTGAATCACTGCATTGGACAGAAAAACACAACGTCACGATCAGGCCATCATTTTTGCTGCTTTACTGTCGTGAATCACTTTGAATCAGTTCACTCGTTTCATTACAGTCTCGCAGCATTAACATTCACAGATGTGCGAGAGATTGACCTCTGAAGAGAGAGTCAGTGCTCTGTTGTTCTTCTCATTCAGAGGCCATTCAAATACCTGCCAGAGTCATTTAGTCTGAGAAATTACTCTGTCTTTCCTGGAAATATCCTTGACATTTTCTCATATGGAACAGGGCGTTTCGGAGACGCAAGGTGCTGCTTGTACTCGCCAAAATATGTGTAAAAGTGGGAAACAGAAGAAATTGCCTTTTATTTAACAGTATATTTATGCGCTATTATAGAGCTCTGAATCCTGTCAACGTTAAGATGCAAATTCAAAGCATGTTCCACGGTGGTCAAATATTGATCTGACTATATATTTCATTGTCAAACAGGCTTTAATAAATAAGCACTACAGTGATTCAAGACATACGCCAAAGTCAAAAACTTTTTTTTCTTCATGTTTTTGAAAGTCTCTTCTGTTCACCAAGGCTGCATTTATTTGAAATAAATACAGTAAAAATTGTGAAATATTATTATAATGTAAAACAGCTGTTTTCTATGTGAATATATAGTAAAGTGTAATTTATTCCTGTGATCAAAGCTGAATTTTCAGCATCATTACTCCAGTCTTCAGTGTCACATGATCCTTCAGACATCATTCTAATATGATGATTTGCTGCTCAAGAAACATTTATGATTATTATCAATGTGAGATTCTTCGATGAATAGATAGCTCAAAAGAACGGCATTTATTTGAAATAGAATCTTTTGTAACATTATAAATGTCTTTAATGTCACTTTTGTTCAAATTAATGCATCCTTGCTGAATAGTTAATTCACTCACTCAGTTAAAATGCTTGAACATGAGTCTGTTTGAGAACATCTGAGCTTCACTTTGATGTTCTTCAGTCTTTTTCATCTCTTTGTTGTTCAAACTCTTCTCAGAGATTCCACATGACAGGAACAAGAGAAAAAGCCAGCATCAGATACTAACACTGAACTTACGTCAGACGCTTTCTGCTAAAGTCTGAAAGAATGTGTAAACTTCTAGATTCTGTTTCGGCATTAATATAGTGATTCATTATTAATGGCTGAGCATTATTAAAGCCATAGCAACTAGTCAGAACACATTAGCAACCGCCTACTGTAGCAACGCCCTGGCAACCACCTAGAACATTTCTGATACATTCTAACAAAGTCATAGCAACCAATCAGAACACCCTAGCAACTGCCTACTGTAGCAAGGCCCTAGCAACCACCTAGAACATTCCTGATATATTCTAACAAAGCCATAGCAACTAGTCAGAACACATTAGCAACTGCCTACTGTAGCAACGCCCTGGCAACCACCTAGAACACTCTTTCAAAATTCTAGCAAAGCCATAGCAACCAGCCAGAACACGCTAACAACCGCCTACTGTAGCAATGCCCTGGCAACCACCTAGGACATTCCTGCGACATTCTAACTAAGCCATAGCAACTAGTCAGAATACCTTAGCAACCGCCTACTGGAGCAAGGCCCTAACAACCACCTAGAACATTCCTGCAACATTCTAACAAAGCCATAGCAACAAGTCAGAACACCCTAGCAACTACTTACTGTAGCAATGCCCTAGCAACCACCTAGAACATTTCTGATACATTCTAACAAAGTCATAGCAACTAGTCAGAAGACATTAGCAACTGCCTATTGTAGCAACGCCCTGGCAACCACCTAGAACACTCTTTCAAAATTCTAGCAAAGCCATAGCAACCAGCCAGAACACGCTAACAACCGCCTACTGTAGCAAGGCCCTAGCAACCACCTAGAATATTCCTGCAACATCCTAAAAAAGCCATAGCAACCAGCCAGAACACCCTAGCAACTGCCTACTGTAGTAAGGTCCTAGCAACTCCTTAGAGCACCCTTGCAACATTCTAATAAAGCCATAGCAACCAATTAGAACACCCTAGCAACCGCCTACTGTATCAATGCCATAGCAAACCCCTTGAACACACTTGCAACATTCTAACAAAGCCATAGCAACCAATCAGAACACCCTAGCAACCACCTACAGTAGCAATGTCATAGCAACCCCCTAGAACAGATTTGCAACACTCTATCAAAGCCGGAGCAAACAGTCAGAACACCCTAGCAACCGCCTACTGTAGCAAGGCCCTAGCAACCACTTAGAACATTCCTGTGACATAGTAAAAAAGCCATAGCAAACAGTCAGAACACCCTAGCAACCGCCTACTATAGCAAGGCCCTAGCAGCCACCTAGAACGCCCTAGCAACCACCTATATACCTTTGCAACACCCTTGTTTGCAAAAAACTTTTGTTCAATACTTTTTTTCCTTTTGGAAAACTTTCATTCTTTTACAAGTACATATGTTGCATGGATTTGATTCCATATAAACTGTGTTTTTGATGCTGCACTGTAAAAAATCTCTATCTGTTTATTTATTTATTTATTTTTTGTATAGGCTTTTTTGAGTTTTACTGACTCCCAAAATCAATTGGATAAACACAGTAAATTTAATTTATTTTACTTAAATGAAAAAAGATTTTTTACAGTGTGCCATAACATGCCCTATAAAGCCACACGGGAATGAAAACCTTCTCCACCGCAGTCGTGCTTGAAATAAGGTCATTTTTATCTGTTTTACTTGCAGTGCTGCATGAACACATTCACACTGAGCCGTCCATCTCTCTATCTTAATGAAATGCTCTTACTGAAATGTTTTCTGAGATTAGACGATGTGATAACCCTGCACCTGATTTGTCTTAATATCTCCACGTTGTAAAAGTTGCAGGCTAATAGCCGGTGTGTGTGTGTGTATACACCTATTAAAACATTGCTAAAACAACAAAGCTGGTAGTGGCCGAAGACTTTTGCACAGTATTTTATATATACACAACTATTGTTGAACATTCTAGTTGTTGCTGATAAAATGCAGGACATGTTTTGTCTTGTGTCTCAAGAATCTGTAAATTTTTTCCATCTCTTGAATTTAAATATGATTGGATGAGCGACGGGACGTTTGTCAATTGCTTGTTGCAAAAGCTGCCCTTTAACTCTTCTTCATCTCATGGATACCTGGCTCATTTTTCAGTGTCTTTCTTTGTGCTTTTCATCGAGCAGTCAGTACTAGATCTAATTTTGAGTGAGACGACACCTGAATGATTTACGCTGTCATTCTTCCCAACGGGGAAAAATGCAAATTGGGGTAATAGAGGTTAGTCGCCTTATCTGAGTGCGTCTTAACAGTAATTTATTTTCTAATGCCTTTCCTGCAGATTAGCAGAATCGCTCAAAACTTCACATTTGTCTCATAAGACGACTGACAGACTGAATCATTCCAGCTCTCACCAAATAAACCTGAAATTAGACAGGGTCAGTTGTGAAGCAGGTCTGTTTGAGATTGATGATGAGTTCCTCTATCCCATTTTCTGATTGTTACTCATATGCAGACTGAAATTACATGTTTTATTCTCTGCTTTTCCACAGCTGACATTAGATTCTTCTACACTGTAAAAAGATTATTTTCTTATAGTACCCAATTAGTGTTAAATATGCTGATTATTTTTAGACCAAAATCAGAGAAACTAAAGGGAATTTTTAAATCTTTGCTATGATTAATAAAACATGTTCATAAATGTTGGACTAGAGAACAGCCCTCAGGATCGTCAGTGTTGTTCATGAGGACTGTGATATAAATCTAATTGGATTGAATCTGAACTTTAATCTCTGCACTCTAAACTAAACTGTGTTACATATACTCACATAGATAGATAGATAGATAGTTTTCTTTGCAGATAAATAAAAGACACTCAAAGATAGACTGTACAAGGTGTTTTTAAATGTTTTACTTTAAAGTCAATGCAGACGGCCTTGCTCTATTTCACGTTTGATAATGTCTGAAATCAGCCCGTGACAGTGACATTTCTGTAGAGATGTTTTTAATTTCTCTGAAAGGTCTAGAAGTTTGTGAAGATAAGCGACGACTCTTGCCTGAAAGTTTAAAAATGATTAGATACAGACAGACAGATGGATGGATGGATGGATGATAGATAGACAGATAGATAGAGTTAAAGCACTGTGTTCAATGAAATATTGCACTGTCAGTTGCTATTGGTTGCATTTTGCCATGATGCAGATGTCCAGCATGTGTGAGCTGAACGTCTCATGGTTTAATGGAAGTGTAAGGTCAACTGTTTCACTTGTAATCAGTGTTTATTCACGGTGAAAGCTGCCTAATTAAAACCTGTCTAATTACTTGCGTCACCAGACAGAATTGGAACAATAATGGCTATTTTTAGTGTCATTCTACAATCCTACATTTACAGTTTCTGTATTATATTTTGTGAATGCGCTGCACATAGAGTAGAAATTTCTGACTATCCAGACCAAAATGTGCAAAGAATACAGTTTCCCAGAATGCAGTGTGCCTTGACCACATTTCTAGTGTGATGAACCAAAACATTTCATCTTTGTCTCATTATTTGATCACAACAGTAAGTGCAAAATTAATCAAAAAAATTCAATCTTTCTGAGATTACTGGATGTTGAGATTAGACTGAGATTAAATTTGTGTAGGCTATTTAGGTCATGTGGCAGTCATGTGACAACAATGTAGCATCCTACTATTTGATGTTTTTATTTATTTTTTTATTTTAACTTTTTAAAGCAAGGACCTAATTAAATTGTACAGTAAAAAGTTAACAAACATAATTCACCAGGTATATTGAAAATTTCTAAGCCAGACAACACACAAACATTATAAAACAAAAAAAAATAAAGAATAGAAAATAAAAAAAACCTAATAAAATAGATGAGTTACCGAACCCGCACATGAAATGCAGGGGGGGGGGGGGGGGTAAATCACATGCATGATTTACTATTTCGTTCCCTCCATTTGCTAAATCGTGCGCTCGATTTACTATTTCATACGATTTACTATTTCGTTCCCTCGATTTGCTAAATCGTGCGCTCGATTTACTATTTCGTTCCCTCGATTTGCTAAATCGTGCGCACGTATTGTTCCCTCTTTTTGCTAAATTGTGCCCTCAATTTATTATTTCGTTCCCTCCATTTGCTAAATCGTGCGCTCGATTTATTATTTCGTTCCCTCGAATTGCTAAATCTTGCGCTCGATTTACTATTTCGTTTCCTCGAGTTGCTAAATCGTGCGCTCGATTTACTATTTCGTTCCCTCGATTTGCTAAATCGTGGGCACGTATTGTTCCCTCGATTTGCTAAATTGTGCCCTCAATTTATTATTTCGTTCCCTCCATTTGCTAAATTGTGCGCTCGATTTACTATTTCGTTCCTTCGAGTTGCTAAATGGTGTGCTCGATTTACTATTTCCCTCGATTTGCTAAATCGGGCACACGATTTACTATTTCGTTCCTTCGATTTGCTAAATTGTGCGCTCAATTTACTATTTCGTTCCCTCGATTTGCTAAATCGTGCGCACGTATTGTTCCCTTCATTTGCTAAATCGTGCGCTCGATTTATTATTTCGTTCCCTCGAGTTGCTAAATCTTGCGCTCGATTTACTATTTCGTTCCCTCGATTTGCTAAATCGTGGGCACGTATTGTTCCCTCGATTTGCTAAATCATGCGCTCGATTTACTATTTCGTTTCCTCGAGTTGCTAAATCGTGCGCTCGATTTACTATTTCGTTCCCTTGATTTGCTAAATCGTGCGCTCGATTTACTATTTCGTTTCTTCGAGTTGCTAAATCATGCGCTGGATTTACTATTTTGTTTCCTCGAGTTGCTAAATCGTGCGCTCGATTTACTATTTCGTTCCCTTGATTTGCTAAATCGTGCGCTCGATTTACTATTTCGTTTCTTCGAGTTGCTAAATCATGCGCTCAATTTACTATTTCGTTTCCTCGAGTTGCTAAATCGTGCGCTCGATTTACTATTTCGTTCCCTTGATTTGCTAAATCGTGCGCTCGATTTACTATTTCGTTTCTTTGAGTTGCTAAATCATGCGCTCGATTTACTATTTTGTTTCCTCGAGTTGCTAAATCTGCGCTCGATTTACTATTTTGTTTCCTCGAGTTGCTAAATCGTGCGCTCGATTTACTATTTCGTTTCCTCGAGTTGCTAAATCTGCGCTCGATTTACTATTTTGTTTCCTCGAGTTGCTAAATCGTGCGCTCGATTTACTATTTCGTTCCCTTGATTTGCTAAATCGTGGGCACGTATTGCTCCCTCGATTTGCTAAATTGTGCCCTCAATTTATTATTTCGTATCCTTCATTTGCTAAATCGTGTGCTCGATTTATTATTTCGTTCCCTCCATTTGCTAAATCGTGCGCTCGATTTATTATTTCCCTCGATTTGCTAAATCGGGCACACGATTTACTATTTCGTTCCCTCGAGTTGCTAAATCATGCGCTCGATTTACTATTTTGTTTCCTCGAGTTGCTAAATCGTGCGCTCGATTTACTATTTCGTTCCCTTGATTTGCTAAATCGTGCGCTCGATTTACTATTTCGTTTCTTCGAGTTGCTAAATCATGCGCTCGATTTACTATTTCGTTTCCTCGAGTTGCTAAATCTGCGCTCGATTTACTATTTCGTTTCCTCGAGTTGCTAAATCGTGCGCTCGATTTACTATTTCGTTTCCTCGAGTTGCTAAATCTGCGCTCGATTTACTATTTTGTTTCCTTGAGTTGCTAAATCGTGCGCTCCATTTACTATTTTGTTTCCTCGAGTTGCTAAATCGTGCGCTCGATTTACTATTTCGTTCCCTTGATTTGCTAAATCGTGGGCATGTATTGCTCCCTCAATTTGCTAAATTGTGCCCTCAATTTATTATTTCGTATCCTTCATTTGCTAAATCGTGCGCTCGATTTATTATTTCGTTCCCTCCATTTGCTAAATCGTGCGCTCGATTTATTATTTCCCTCGATTTGCTAAATCGGGCACACGATTTACTATTTCGTTCCCTCGATTTGCTAAATCATGCGCTCGATTTACTATTTCGTTTCCTCGAGTTGCTAAATCGTGCGCTCGATTTACTATTTTGTTTCCTCGAGTTGCTAAATCGTGCGCTCGATTTACTATTTCGTTCCCTTGATTTGCTAAATCGTGGGCACGTATTGTTCCCTCAATTTGCTAAATTGTGCCCTCAATTTATTATTTAGTTCCCTCGAGTTGCTAAATCGTGCGCTCGATTTACTATTTCGTTCCTTCGATTTGCTAAATGGTGTGCTCGATTTACTATTTCCCTCGATTTGCTAAATCGGGCACACGATTTACTATTTCGTTCCTTCGATTTGCTAAATTGTGCGCTTGATTTACTATTTCGTTCCCTCGATTTGCTAAATCGTGCGCACGTATTGTTCCCTCTATTTGCTAAATTGTGCCCTCGATTTATTATTTCGTACCCTTCATTTGCTAAATTGTGCGCTCGAATTATTATTTAGTTCCCTCGAGTTGCTAAATCTTGCGCTCGATTTACTATTTCGTTCCTTCGATTTGCTAAATGGTGTGCTCGATTTACTATTTCCCTCGATTTGCTAAATCGGGCACACGATTTACTATTTCGTTCCTTCGATTTGCTAAATTGTGTGCTCGATTTACTATTTCGTTCCCTCGATTTGCTAAATCGTGCGCACGTATTGTTCCCTTCATTTGCTAAATCGTGCGCTCGATTTATTATTTCGTTCCCTCGAGTTGCTAAATCTTGCGCTCGATTTACTATTTCGTTCCCTCGATTTGCTAAATCGTGGGCACGTATTGTTCCCTCGATTTGCTAAATTGTGTCCTCAATTTATTATTTCGTATCCTTCATTTGCTAAATCGTGCGCTCGATTTACTATTTCGTTTCTTCGAGTTGCTAAATCATGCGCTCGATTTACTATTTCGTTTCCTCGAGTTGCTAAATCGTGCGCTCGATTTACTATTTTGTTTCCTCGAGTTGCTAAATCGTGCGCTCGATTTACTATTTCGTTCCCTTGATTTGCTAAATCGTGGGCACGTATTGTTCCCTCAATTTGCTAAATTGTGCCCTCAATTTATTATTTCGTACCCTTCATTTGCTAAATTGTGCGCTCGATTTACTAATTTATTACTTCTATTTATAAATTGTGCAAAATTATAAATTTATAAATTAAGCAAATCGAGGGAACGAATTAGTAAATCGTGCACATGAATAAGAAATGAGACTTGTTTGACATTTTTTTTTTATTGCATAATGTGTACTGTTTCATTGTGTGTACATGCTGTATTTTACCAATAGCCTGTGAAACAGTGTGCAGTATCTGACTTTCTAACCTTTTCTTCTCAACACAATTCTGAGGCACGTGACGTCAATAGGAATAAATATAAGCAGCATATATATTTGAATCTGCTATCTACTCAGCAGAAGTTTTTTTTCTCATTTAAAAGAGAACGTTTTTCATTGGTGTTCGTGTGTGTGTGTGTGTGTGTGTGTGTGTGTGTCAGTTTCCCCATCATCCATACATCTGTCCATCAATCAATCACTAGATGTGGTTGCGTTTGCATGCATTCACTGGAGGTGATCATGAACCGAAGTTTTACTGCAGTAAAACTACTGCATGCTGAAAGAGCCACATCTCCCCCTACTGACATCCACTGTAAGAAAGAACCAGTGATATTACAAACATCTGTAACCCTGACTGATAGTCAGCGCTTTATACATTACAGATTGTTTCAAAGCAGCTTCACAGTGATAAACTGGATCAATGATGCAAACATAATTAAATTCTGCCATAAAGCAGCTCTAAAAAAAAAACAATAGTTATGTGACATTCATATATTTAAATGCAACATTTACATGGATCTTAAGCAGTATGCAAGCAGTAAAACAATCATTTTATTCTTTTATTCATTAGAAATTAATACTTTTATTCATCAATGACGCATTATATTGATCAAAACTGACAGTAAAGACTTTTATAACGTTACAAAAGATTCTATTTCAAATAAATGCTATTCTTCTGTTTATCAAAGAATCCTGAAAAATAAAATGTATGATGGTTTCCACAAAATTATGAAGCAGCACAACTGTTTTCAACATTGATAATAATCATAAATGTTTCTTGATCATCAAATCAGCATATTAGAATGATTTCTGAAGGATCATGTGACACTGAAGACTGGAGTAATGATGCTGAAAATTCAGCTTTGATCACAGGAATAAATTACACTTTACTATATATTCACATAGAAAACGGCTGTTTTACATTGGAATAATATTTCACATTTTAAAGTTTTTTCCCTAAAAAATACTGTAGAATTTGATCAGACACATGACATTTGACCTCTGTCTAATTATATATAATTATTATTATGGTTAGTTGTATTTTACTATTTGCACCCCCTAATGGAAAACCACTAATATAATCGATTTGTTTGGGTGGAGATGCAAATCATATACATACAGACACAAACAATTTGTCTCTAATTACTATTTTTTTTTTCATGTCTGACTATAGGTGTGTTAATTAAACTTCTTCACTGTAGATCTGAGCACGTTTTTCACCAATCCATTTTTTCTCATTTAATTGCTCTCAGGAGGGACATAATCGACGCGTGTTGTATTACAATCTGACATATAATAACAAATAATACCTCTCCTTTTAAATATTCATGGGCCAAATGTTACCGAATGTCTCCCTCTGCAGAAGCGTTTCTTTAATAATGACTTGGGAGGATGAATTTTCAATTTAAAGCACCACTGCCCATGCTAATGATACCTTACATCGTTCTGCTGCGAATTTTAATTGTGCGCGGCAAACTTCACTAAAAAGTGATTCTTCTTTCTCACAGTATTTCATTAAAACAGCTCATATTGCAATCTTGATCTTTTAAGGTAAAAGACTGCAACATACTGTAACTTTCAGCAATTAAAAAAGAGAGAATTTAATGAAACTAAACTGCAAAAATGACTTGTTCTGTATGTTATCGCATGAGCTGCTTCACATTTAAAAATGCAGATTGCATAACCTCAATTAGACCGTAATGGCATTCAGTTAAATTAATGTCCCCTCACACTTTTTAAATGGGAACGATCCCTTTTCATGCACTTTTGCATCCAAATTATTGCTGGTCAGTTTCCTCTCTGGCCTGCTTCTGGTTTAATCTGTAAGAAGTGTTGAAAGAGCAGATCCTGTATTCATTTATCAGTAGGCTGCTTCTGTCCTGTTTTTTGTTCACTGGAAGCCAAAAATCCATTCGGCTTTATGATGATACAAGGAATCTGCAATGCATTGCTTATTAGCTTGCAAATTAACTTCATAGTCCTGAGCGCTTGTGTTTGCTCTAGAATTGCTTATGTAGTGCTAAAAGTGATAAGAGATTTACTTGCATCGAGTGAGTAAAAGAAGCGAAATGTTACAATGCATTTTTGAATAGACACTGATGACAAGGGCGGGGCATTCTGTCACTCACATGAGATCCACCAATAGCAAACCACATCCAATCAATTCCCCATGGACAAAAATCAAGCCCCTGCCCTACATTTGTTCTTGTTTGTGAAGCCATTTCAATGATATACACCACAATAGAGAAGAAAAGATGATTGCAACTTCCATTTCATGCCGACTTTAATTGGGCAGAAACTCAAGCCTCTCTGACCATAAAAATAACTCTGTATTTGTATTTTGAGATCTGTGGAGGGGGGGCTTGGGACACTAGAAAGCTTCTGACAAGAGAAAATTGACTTTGCACTCCATGTGCACGCTTTTAATGATGCCTCTGGAGAGCCCTAGAAAGACGAGGAGCCACGGGGGGCCGAGACGACAACAGAGCACACACGTCTGAGGGGCCGCCGTGCTGGACAACATGCTGCTTCATGCTGCATACGGCTCTACAGCCCTTGAAATGAAGTACACTTTAGCATACTTTTAAAAAGAGTGCTTATTACAGTACTTTACTTCATCTGAATATTGACACTATTGTCTTTTGTAGAGCTGCTTTACAGCAGAATTTGATGAGGTTTGCATCATTGATTCTGATATTTTCCTGTTTATTCCTGTGAAGCTGCTTTGAAATGATTTGTATTGGATAAAGTGCTATAGAAATAAAGCTGACTTGACTTTACTATAGAAATAATTTACTTTAAAAGAATATACTTAAAGGGTTAGTTCACCCAAAAATGAAAATAATGTCATTAATTACTCCCCCTCATGTCGTTCCACACCCGTAAGACCTTCGTTCATCTTCAGAACACATATTAAGATATTTTTGATGAAATCTGATGGCTCAGTGAGGCCTCCATTGACAGCAAGATAATTGCCCAGAAAGCTACTAAAGACATATTTAAAACAGTTCATGTGACTACAGTGGTTCTACCTTAATATTATAAAGCGCAAAAATAAAAAAAAATAACTTTTCAACGATATCTTCAACGAATCTTTTGTTTCGAATCAGTGATTCGGATCGTGTGTCAAACTGCCAAACTGCTGAAATCATGTGACTTTGGCTCTCTGAACCACTGATTCGAAACAAAAGATTCGAAGCAGTGTTTTGAAATCGCCCATCAGTAGATACTGTTGAAAAGTTATTTATTTATTTATTTTTTTGGCGCACAAAACGTATTTTCGACGCTTCATAACATTAAGGTTGAACCACTGTAGTCACATGATCTGTTTTAAATATGTTTTTAGTAACTTTCTGGGCATTGAAAGTGTTAATTATCTTGCTGTCAATGGAGGCCTCATTGAGCCATCAGATTTCATCAAAAATATCTTAATTTGTGTTCTGAAGATGAACGAAGGTCTTACGGATGTGGAACGGCATGAGGGTGAGTAATTAATGACATTATTTCCATTATTGGGTGAATTAACCCTTTAACTCTTTCCCCGCCAGCATTTTTGATCATTTTCACAAAACTTTAATGGCCCCCAGAATATTTTGTTGTATGAACATGCAATATATCGAAAGAAACAACGGAGCATCTACTTTTATACAAAAGAAAACATTTTATTCTAACTTCATACGTTCTTTTTTTTATTTCGTTAAAAAAAAAATGATTTAGTCAAAGATTTCGTCCGGATGAGATTCAGAAGGATGATCAAAACACAGATGGAGTAGATCAAGTCCATCAACACCCACAAAGCTTCACCATCCTATAACTCGTCCTGGGTCGACATTTCATCCCGTAACGTTAGGCAGATTTGATTCATATGCATTTTTATTTTACATGTTCGTCAGCAATGCTACTATCGCTTGTTTCTGCTTCTTCTTTGTCTGTGTTTTGATCCGGAGATTCTGTACTCTTTCAGTCAGAAGATTCATAATAGCGCCCCCTACTGTATAACAATGAAAACATGGATTGCCGGAAAATTTCGTCAATGGCTGGGTAGTTCACCCAAAAATGAAATTTCTATCGTTAAAGGGTTAGTTCACCCAAAGGGTTAGTTCTACACCCATAAGAGCTTTGTTAATCTTCGGAACACAAATTAAAATATTTTTGTTGAAATCCGATGGCTCAGTGAGGCCTCCATAGACAGCAATGACATTTCCTCTCTCAAGATCCATAAAGGTACTAAAAACATATTTAAATCAGTTCATGTGAGTACAGTGGTTCTACCTTAATATTATAAAGCAATGAGAATATTTTTGGTGCGCCAAAAAATAACGACTTTTTAACAATATCTAGTGATAGCGAATTAGTGATTCGGATCACGTGTCAAACCACCAAACTGCTGAAATCACATGACTTTGGTGCTCCGAAACACTGATTCGATTCGTAAAGCTCCAAAGCTTCATGAAGCAGTGTTTTGAAATCGGCCATCATTAGATATTGTTAATAAGTCGTTATTTTGTTTTTTTGGCGCAAAAAAATATTCTCATCGATTTATAATATGTACTCACATGAACTTATTTAAATATGTTATTAATACCTTTATGGATCTTGAGAGAGGAAGTACCATTGCTGTCTATGGAGGCCTCGCTGAGCCATCGGATTTCAACAAAAATATCTTAATTTGTGTTCCGAAGATGAACAAAGGACTTAAGGGTGTAGAACGACATGAGGGGGAGTAATAAATGACATTATTTCCAAAGAACCCATGCCACACCCCTCTTGATCTCACTGACTTCAGGTTTTTTCTAGTACAAATATCGAAACATTCTTAAATCAAGGTAAATTTACTGGAGAAACAAAATTACTTAGACATTAATATTTATTAAAATTAAGTTTGCGCTTTTTAGGGCCGTCAAAGTTAACACGTTAACGCATGCGATTAATTATAAATCCTTAACACGTAAAAATAATTTGACGCAAATAAATTACTGAGGCATGTCACGTAGTTAGATGATCTTTTTTAGCAAATTCATGTTTGAAGTATGACGTGTAGGCCTATTATTTATGTTATAAAGGAAAATTTAGGCTTTTCAACTGATACTGAAGAAATTCCATAAGGAACGCCCTGAAAATGATAATATTTTTAATGCAATTCAGAAGTGCAGGAGCCCACTGAACAGCTTTGCGTCGCGTCACGTGACCGCGCGCGCGCAAATCAACGGTCGCGCTGCAGCTACCTGAGGACCCCAAACATCGACGTCAACGGCGAGTTTTTTGGTTTAGATGTCGTCGTTTTCTTTGATCTTTATCATTTCGTTCTTAAACTTGGAATGCAGTTGTAGGCTATATATTTTTTTATTTAAAACATAAGTGAGTTCTAGTGTAACACAAAACTAGCCCATCATCATCGATCAATACCTGAGGAAAATCAATATCCGAGGACAGTTATACCTAAAGGAAATCAATACATGACGACCAAGAATCATCTGCAAGGAAACCCAGTAAGTAACTAAACTCATGTAACGGCCGCTGGATGTTAATTTCCATAAAATATGAAGCCTTTAGATTGAGTCTTAGCTCGGACAGGTGTTTTGTAGTGGTGAGTTTGTGTTGACCAGCAGAGGTCAGCGTGACATAGGAAGTGAATGCTGAAAGACGCCGGGGCATGTTGTCACAATGGGGACGTAACATTGAACAGCGTATTGTTGCCTTTTTCAATGAAGTGCCAACAGTAAAACTATTATGAAGTACAAAACAGTCGTGGAACAAACAATACAGATTAAACAAAACTCATAATTACTGCGATCATGTTACAACTAGCCCAGATCTGCCTTTATTTTACAGTGCAAACTGAGGGAATAAGTTTTCTGAATGCAGATTCATTTGGTTAAAACAGGCTTTCTTATTGTGTTTGTCTGTTCCCTTTTGTTTTTGGTGGATTTCTCATCATGACACTAGTGTTAATTGGTTTGGGAATTTGTTCTGGAAGAAATTATGGCACAATGCATGTAAAATCAACTTTTGTTCCCAGATTATTTAATGAGAATTGCATTCTGAACACAATGGTTTTGTTAAGGGAGCACTTTTGAATTAAGTTTCCCATAATAGGCCGATATTGCTTGGTCTTTATTGTTAAAATATTCATGATTCTTAGTGTTATATAAGTGTAGTCGTGGATCTAATTCACTAAGACAAGATTGCTTTATTAAAACTTTAACTTTTAGATGGAGATCTTGAATTATGTTTGTCAGAAAGTGTTGCTGACATCTGACATACAGTTTTAACTGTTTATTTATTAAAGCAATACGCTTCTTGAGGTTGTGAGTTATGGTTATTTCACAGCAGGTAGAAAATAGTCAGAATACTCAAATGCTGTGAAACGCCAAAGTGCTTGAAATGTAATTTCGTGACTCATCTAGAATCGGAGCGATCCATTTGTCTTTCAGAGGTGAGGAACATGACTGCAGAAGACTGTCAGCTTCATGCTCTTCTTTTCCACTGAGGGCTGTTGTTTTCATTGGCCGGTGGTCTTTTCTTGGCAGGACTGTGGAGGAGGAAGGAAGTTGAGCCTTCCACCATTTACTCTTTCCTGTGAGCGAACGCAGTGACTGCAGGAGCAGTATGGGAATCGTCTCACGAGTTTTCTCAGTATCGCTACTCTTATCTGTGTCATCTAGTCTAGTCTCACACAAGTTTAAGTACAGTCTTAAGAGAATGAGAGACCGGGGCTAGTTGTCACACTTTTTACTCCACTGAATATTTATGTGTTTAAACATAAGCCTTAAAATCTTGACGTCAAAAATATGTTTGAACACATTTAATACGTTGACACTTGTTGTCACATTATATCGGCAAGAAAATGAAAAAATAAAAAAGGTAAACGTACATATCGCAGTTTTGTTTTTGTTTTTCTCAGAATTATGAGATACAAATTCGCAATTGCAAGAAAAATGTCAGAATTGCAAGATATAGCCACAATTCTGAAGAAAAACTTTATAACTTTATGAAAAAAATTCTGACTTTTCTCGCAATTGCGAGTTTATAAGTTGCAGTTCTGATTTTTCTCGCAATTGTGATTTTTTTTTTTTTTTTTTTTTCTTTCTTGCAATTGTGACACTTTCTTTATATATCGCAATTCTGATTTTTTTTTTCTTGAAATTTCGGGTTTATATTGCACAGTTGAACTTTTTCTCGCAATTGCGACTATATATCGCAATTCAGATTTTTTTTTTTTCTTGAAATTTCGGGTTTATATCTCGCAATTCTGTCTTTTTCTTGCTATTGTGACTTTATATCGCAATTCTGATTTTTTTTTTCTCGCAATTGCGACTTTATATCTTGCAATTCTGACTTTTTCTCCAAATGCGACTGTCTTGCCATTCTGAATTTTTTTCTTGCAATTGCTTGTTTATATCTCGCAGTCCTGAAGAAGTCAGAATTGTGAGAGAAAAAGTCGCAATTACCTTTTTAATTTCTTTATTATGTGGCGTTAACAAGCTTCCATACAAAACAGAATAATTAAATTATTGTATAAAATGACAACATACAAAACATGTTATGATTTTCCCCATCATGACATTTAAGTTCAAATCCAATCTTTTAACATAGACTAATAAACTTAATGTGATGCATAATTGTCAGTCATGAATTAATGAAATGGGTGGTAAAATGTCTGTAATGGTACTAATAAACTGAAATTGTTTTAAATACACAATAACCAGGTTTATGTATTTATCATAAGTAAATATAATTTGTTTCAGTTTCATACGTTTTAACTAAATTGAATAAATTCCTTATTCCACAGCTAACCATATTTGAATAATTTTCATACTTTTTTTTACTGAATATATGAATAAAATCTAATAGATGCAAATAGTTAATAATAAACAATGCAAAGAAAACGATATTTTCTTTTCTGAGTGCAGAAATCTGACCTGATTCATTAATGCATGACTGACAACTGCATCACATTTGTTTAATCCAAGTGGATGGAAATTTCAATTCAATTTGAATGTTTAAACCTTAAATTTGTGACAACTAGGTCGCATTTGATGAAGGATTCCCTCCTGGTGTGTTTAAGTGCTTTACTGCCTTTCACTTTGAAAGGTCAGGCAGCACACAAACTTTCTTTCTCTTAGATAAGTGTAGTTAGACGTTACTAACCTCCTCCTTCAAGTTAGAGAAATACAACCTGCTGTGTCTCAGGCGCTATAAATTAGGACGAGCTTTGAAGTCACGGCCCCCACGAGTCAATATCCTTTGGCCTTTACTGGTCATTCTAGAGATTCCCTCATAAGCCAAGACAAATACTCTCTGGGTTTGGAGAGGTTTAAAGAGGCTCTTTTCCTGCACGCTTGTTTTGTCTCGGGGTTCATGGATTTTGAGTGTAAATGGTGTAGATATTGCGGCATACTCAATTGCTGATGTTAGATGGCATAACAATATAACTTCTGTAGCTTTTATTTATTTATTAGAGGTTGCTGTCAGTGTAAACACACTAAAGAGGTTGTACTTTACCACTGAAGTCGTCACCTTTATTTATGCATCATTTGATATACAATACAGATTGTTTCAGACTGAGAGGTGATTGTTCTGTATTGTTGGGTAGCTGATGCACAACATGTCCAAGAGCTTTTTTTTAATCAATATCAACATTTTGTCTTTGCCTTTATCGTTTACTCCTATTGTGTTGCAGGTCAATTTGACCCACACTTGATTTTAGATTCACGCTTGAAACGCTGGTTAAACTCTTTATTTCTTCTTGAAATTTGGTGTCTTTTTCTCATTTAGAGTCATGAATGTGCATGCAGATTTTCAACACATGGGTGTGTTTTGGAAAGGCTTAAACCAAATTTTGGTTGCATCAATTTTGTTGGGGTCACTTTGGTTTGCACGCATTTTACCAAAAATCAATACTTTGAAAAACAGCAGGGTCAGGTAAAAACCAGAAAACCTTCATTGTGGATTGTCTAATACTAATATATGAAATGCATGAGTAATTTAAAGCTTGAAACTGAAGAGGAGTATATGCTGTTTCTTCATCTATTTCAGAGTCAAAAAATTCTGTGAAATGATGTTTTCGTTTTATTTTTTTGGATCACAGTTACTAATGTTTCGCAATCTAATCTGTTGTTGAGAAACAGACATAACAAAAAGCCAGAGGCTTTTACACAAAGTACAAATAGAGATAAATGTTATTTACACTAGTTTTTATTTTGTGTCTGTGCAGCTAATTTCAACATAAATATGTCAAACACAAAGACATGCACTTTTTTCTCATATTTTATTTTTCTTTTAGTTTCTGGTTTTATGTTTTTTACATGAGTCTTTAGTGTTTTTCATATATTTTTGGTGAATTGCATAGAAACCACTTGGGGTCAATTTGAGATTTTCCCAGATTTTCAGTAGGGATGCACAATATATCGGCCACCATATTGGTATCGGCCAATATATGTTTATTTTTAATGTTATCCTTATTGGCCTGATAAGATATATTAAAGCCGATAAATAATGGATTATTTCCTTCAGCTGAGACACTTCAAATGTGCACTGTTCACCATTATGGTTTTGAACTGCTTGAAATATGATTGAAATCACTTCAAAAAGGAAAATACAGTTCAGTGCGACATGTGCAGCACAAGTCTGTCATGTAAGATACATAATATTATAATGAGAACATTACAATTGTGTGTTTGGGACATGACTTTTAATGGTGAGACTTTTGTTTTTGTAACAGGCTCTCAAAAATTATAAAAAATTTGATTTAGATTTATCGGCCAATATATCGGTTATCGGCTTTCAAATATAAAGAATTATCGGTTATCGGTATCGGCCAAAATGTTCATATCAGTGCATCCCTATTATTTCTGAATGTTCCCAGAACATTCAAAACATCCATAATTTTTTAAAAAACATTTTATTTTCTCGGTTATGCGAACATTAAAGAAATGTTCTTTGAAAATTCTGAAACGAGTAGTATAAAACATCCAACTAAAATGTTTCAGAAAAAAACATTCCATGAACAGTGTGTTAATAATGTTTCTGTGTTAATGTTTTGAGAACATTATAACTTTGAACATTCCATTAACGTTACTGGAAGAACGTTAGTTCATAACTATGATAGAACCTTGCC
The DNA here is from genome assembly GCA_037950675.1 of Hypophthalmichthys molitrix. Taxonomy (NCBI): domain Eukaryota; kingdom Metazoa; phylum Chordata; class Actinopteri; order Cypriniformes; family Xenocyprididae; genus Hypophthalmichthys; species Hypophthalmichthys molitrix. The sequence continues at coordinate 36,057,416 of CM075500.1, read as the reverse complement.
ACAACGTTCCCTTTTAGCTAGGTAATTTTAATATAAATAAAATATAAATAAAAAAAATAAATAAATTGCAATAATTTAAGCAGAAGCCTTTAGATCTTCAGTTTTCTAAGATCATGAGCAACACAAGTTCAGCAACATGTGTCCAAGCGTTTGACTGGTCATGTGTATCTTGTCAAACAAACTAACAGTTACAACAGTCGTTTATCATTTGGATTGAGCTGGACGACTCTCACTCCTGTGGAGACGCAAACATGCTGGACAACCTTTGACTTTTCCCACTCACACCCTTTGCACTTCTCCAGTTTAGGTCATTCGTGCCGTTTGTCAGTCACCCACCAACCCGAGCGTTAGATTAGGAGAGTCTCAGGGAAGTTCAGGCTCAGCGAGACTTCCTTCTTGACTTATTTATGCCGTATGACATAAACCAGGCGGGTTAGTGGTACGTCTGTTTTCAATGCCCACTGAGTGAGCGGAAAAGCTGACATACTGACACACATTTGGCCTTGACGCTGTTGGAAGATCAGAAGGAAAAGGTGGATCAGTGTTAAAAGCTATTTAAAGTGCTTTCTATCCTTCTGTGAAGTACGTTTTTATGCTCCTTTCATATATGTTGGATAAAATATATTAAAAGGGGTCCTTTATTATGATTTGACTTTTTTAACTTTAGTTAGTGTGTAATGTTGCTGTTTGATCATAAACAACATCTGCAAAGTTACGACACTCAAAGTTCAATGCAAAGGGAGATATTTTCTTTTACAGAAATCACTTTTTAAGGACTACAACAAACGGCTGGTAGGGACTACAACGAGCTTCTTCCCGGGTTAGTGACATCACAAACCCTAAAATTTACATAAACCCCGCCCCCGAGAACACACAACAAAGGGGGCGGGGCCATGTTGGGCTGCTTTAGAGAAGAGGAAGAGTTGTTGTAGTAGAGTGTTGTTGTCATGCCGTCATTTTACGCCGGACTGCTTCACAAACGAGGGTCAATTCAACACAAAAGATTAACATGACGGCACATGCTAGTGGATGAGTTGAATGAACTCCATATCAACTACATAAATTTATCCACTAACCATTCAGAAACGTCTAAAAGTTGTAACTTCTTCCTGAGTCTCTCCATCAGTGTCGACTCCAGTTTGAACAATGTAAGGCTGAACACCGTTACTGACAATCCTCATTTTGGCTGCGTGAGATTCTCCAGCTTTGTTGTTGTTGAGCAACCGAAACGCGAGCTGTTAAAGCTCCGCCCTCTTCTGGAAAGGGGGCTGGGAGCAGCAGCTCATTTGCATTTAAAGGGACACACACAAAAACGGTGTGTTTTTGCTCACACCCAAATAGGGGCAAATTTGACAAGCTATAATAAATGATCTGTGGGGGATTTTGAGCTGAAACTTCACAGACACATTCTGGAGACACCAGAGACTGATATTACATCTTGTGAAAGGGGCATACAGTAATAGGTCTCCTTTGAACAATTGAACATGCTGCTCAAAAGTTTGGAATATTTAAGATTTTTTAATGTTTTTGTGTCTTATGCTTAGCAAGTCTGTATTTTTTTGATCAAAAATACAGTAAAAATTGTGAAATATTATTACAAAGTAAAATAGCTGTTTTCTATGTGAATATTTAGTAAAGTGTAATTTATTCCTGTGATCAAAGCTGAATTTTCAGCATCATTACTCCAGTCTTCAGTGTCACATGATCCTTCAGAAATCATTCTAATATGATGATTTGATGCTCAAGAAACCTTTATGATTATTATCAATGTTGAAAATCGTTGTGCTGCTTCAGATTTTTGTGGAAACAGTGATAAACTACCATTCAAACATTTAAAAAAAAAGAAGAAATTAATACTTTTATTCAGCAAGGATGCATGAAATTGCATGCACAAAAAAATGGGCCAAGCCAAAATGGCAAAATATTTAGTGGTATTTTAATGGTCAACCATTTTAATCACAAATCACTGGTCAGGAAACCAGAAGGAATTGCACAAATACTTTAGATAAAGTAACTTGGCACTGAATAACCTTTTCCTTTGTTTTCTTTAAATATTTAAGTAGTTTGGGTAAACTTGCTTTTTACAGGAAGAAGAGTCAGTGTTGTTGTTCCACTCAATGTTGATGGCTTCAAACAGTTCATGAGTAGTCAAAAAATGTCTCCCAGTTCGTTTGAGTTTAATGTACGACCAAATATTCTCTATAGGGTTCAACTCTGACCAGCAAAAGCATGAGCCTGATGGACTCTTTCTCAAGCCACTTCTTGGTTGTCTTTGCAGTGTGGGCAGAAGCAAAAATAACATCTGATCGTTCCTCTTTGCATAACTTTTCATTTGAGAGAAGCAAGCCATTCTGCAATATTCTCCTGTAAGCCAAAGCATTAAATGACTTTTCACAGTGAAGCAGCTCACCAATACCAGCAGATGAAAAGTCTCCCCACACAATGATAGTTCTTCCTCCATGCTTCACTGTGGTATAGATGCAGTTATTATTACTATATTTCTCAGCATATTTTCGAAGACACTGCACTGAAGCATCACCATGCAACTCATGTTTTCACTGTGAGTCATCACTCCACACACAACTTCCCATATTCTGATTAAAAACTTGATAAAAACGTCTTTGATGTTTTTCTGAGACAGCAATTTTAAGTAGTGCATTTGCTTAAATTTAGCTAATTCACTGACCGGTAATTTGTGTTTAAGACAATTAAAAGCTTTTTAGGCTTGACCCATTTTTCAGTGGTCAGTTTGTATAGTGCAATTAAAAATGGCAGAATTTTTGTGGTGCAGAAACATCAAACATTCGTCCCCAGTAAATGTGTCTGTCTCTGTCTGTCCCCCCTGTTGGTCAGTAATGACATGCTGTTTCCTGTAACTGAGCAGATAAGTGTGTTGGAGCTGATGTGGCCTCTCTGTTCAGTTTATGAGGTGGGGCGCGTCTCTGCGTGTCCGCTTGCAGTCTCTGATCTGCTGCTCTGTGCAACTTAATGAGCTCTGGCAATGCTGAGGTCAAGTCCATTTAACCCTTCGGCAGTCCGCGGTCGCCGTGACGCGCTGCTGTTACCATAGTGATGGAACATGATGCTGAGCGGTAGTGGAATGTTACAAGTTTCCCTCGAGCTCCGCAGCTGGATGTGATGACAAGTTAGGATCAATGCCATCCTGCGTTAAAGTTCCTTTCTTGTCTTCATTTCTAACTTTGATGTCCATAAACTGCAGCTATTTGAGCTGCGTGTCTGTCTGCGTGTTTTTTCTCAGATTGTCTCAATTACTAAATTGTTTTTTTTTTTTTTTTTTTTTAGTAATTTGCAGTTATTACAATTAATACACAATATGGTCAAAAGTTTTTTGTAGATCAATTCAAATATTAAACTGTTTTATATATTATTGTACGAAAATATTAAATTATTATATGCTGTTTTCTTTATTTGATGGAGTTTTATTGCAAGTTTGCAATGAAAATAGCCTTGCTGCTAATATGGCATTAAAAAAAAAATGCATTAATTAATTAATTAATTAATTAATTAATGCAACTATAACTGCAGGTTTTTTAGGCAGTATTGTTTATCCAGTTCCTTCAGTGAGAATGCACATAAAAACATTTTTTTTTCTATGAAATATTTCTACTGACAGAAATGTCCCTGAAAATAAAAACTCAAACTTTTTATAATTATACTTTGTGGTAAATCACATTCAAATATTAGATCAAATATTAAACTGAAAGAGCTATATGATAGTTATAATTTTTATATTATTGTAAGAAAATATTGTCAGTTTTCCTTATTTATTAAAGTTTTTATGTTTATTTTAATTTCCACTACTCAGTTTGCAATGAAAATAGCCTTTACTGCTAATATGGTGTTAAATAATAAATAAATATGTATAATAGGACTGAAACGATTAGTCGACATGATCATGAACATCAGAAGGTATGCTGAAAGATACAGTAAAACTTGTATAATGTCTCATATAATCACTCAATCAGTGCTTCAACTGCGGAAAGACGTAAATAAAACCGCTTGTGAACAATGTCACGTAACACTACTTTTACCTCAGGAAAGCCATTCAGTGACATAAACTCGATAGTTAGCTAGAAAAATGAACTCTAGATAGGAGCATTTTTCAAAAAAATATGCACTATATTACATATTTATATTTTTACTCTTATTAAAAAGTTATTATTAGAACATTATTATTAGTATTACAAAAACGTATGCAATTTTATACAAATCGGTTGTTAATTTTTAACCTTTAATATAATAGTAATGTACCAGCTGACTGGATTCCCTGTATAGTTTACAGCATTGGTTAAGATGTTTTTTTTTCTTGAGAAAAATTTGCATGTACTGTACCTGTTATATATCCAAATGAAATGATATTGAATCATATTTGAATCTATATCGGAATCAAATTAATAATAAATCGAAAAGCTGAAGTGATTTCCTTGTTTTGTAATAGATATAACTCAATATTTTAAGCTGAATAATCGATCAAAGCCTGCTTATTAATTGGTGAAATAATCAACGATTAGACAATTAATCATTCTAAAAATCATTAGATTAATCGATTTTCAATAAAAACTCTAAAAACAAACAAAAAATAATTTACACAGTAAAATACAGTTTTCTATTGAAACTAATATGAAACGACAAATATTACCCAGAATGCATTGTGTTTACAGTATATTACTTCTGTATATTTTGATGCATTCTGTATATTACAATGCATTCTGGGTAATATTATTTGTTGTTTTTGAGAAAGTAATCCTTCAACCACAAACCATAAATACATTCTTGAGAGAATATAAATGATATCTAAAGCACAAACCGAACCAATAGGCACAGTTTTCTTCCGCTTATACGGTGGCCATGCCAAACACCTCTAAAATTGCAGGTTGTTACTTCTACAATGGAGAGGCTTGAGAGCAGAGCTTCTGGTAGCATTTGTTTTTCATTAACAGTCACTTTTCACGGTGTTCGCTTGCACCCCGGAGAGATTCCTTCCTGGAAAGTTTGTTTTGTTCAACTGATTCCGCCATTAACCCTAACCCTTCCTGTCTTTGACGTGAAATCGAGAGCAATTTGAAACTAAGGCTTCTTGATGGTTTATGGTGGTCATAAATAGCTTAACTTCAGTAACAGCTTGCGGTTTAGTACTGTAGTAATATGTGGTTATACGGTATGTAGATCGCCAGGATAGTGAGGTAATGAGTGTAATTTCACATTCTCCAAGAACACGCTTCAGTTTCCTCATCTGCAGTGATGGCAGCGCAGAAGCAGTCAGCTTTGAGAACAGATCAAACAAGCTTCTGTTTGAAGGCAAGACAATTCATTGTCTTTAAAACAGATCTTAGCTCTTAGATTACTTTTGCATGTTTTATTCTCATTTGTAAGTCACTTTGAATGGGAGCATCTGCTAAATGAATAAATTTATATGGGTCAATGACGTGACGGGTCATTTTTTTTTTTTTTGTCCGAAGGCCTTAATAATTATAAAATCAAAGATATGACATCCAAAGTATGTAAGGTAGTACAACTAGATCTCTTTTATTGAATCCAAAAGGTTTTAATTATATTTTTCTACATATAAAGGTATTTTAAAGATTTTGAAGTGTTAAAAGGTCATTCGGTTTAACCGTCCAAAAGCCGATACAGCCATTTCATTTGTGATTAAAATATCTTAAAATGTAATAAATGTATATATTTTTTATTCTGGCATGATTTTATAACATCATATATCAACATAGTGCAAAATGGTATTAATATTATGTGTAGAAGCCGTTGGTTTGTTATGAGAAAGAATGTCTGGAAAAATGAATTTCATTGATGTCATTTGGAGTAACCAATGTAATGGGATCATTTTGGATCAAGTCATATGGTCAATATCATGTGACAGGATGTAACATCATTCAGACACCTGCAACGGACCACATGGTCATAAAGCAAAGCAACTAACTCTCTTAACTATTTGAATGACTTTTAAAAAATGACAAAATCAGTTTTAATTGATTATAAAAACCACATAATCTCATTGTTAACATTTAATAAAACTTCAAAATTAATTATATCTCCATTATGTTTTTTTTACACTTTTAAAAACCTTATTCGTCAATGACCCAAATATAATGGACCAGACTTCCAGAAAATGTCATCCAAGATGTTTGTCTTTCTTTCTTCAGTGGAAAAGAAATGAAGGTTTTTGAGGAAAACATTCCAGGATTTTTCTCCATATAGTGGACTTCACTGGGCTATTTATATACTTTTTAACCACAAATGCTCGTCTTGCACTAATGTCCACTTCACGCATTACGTAATCACGTTGGAAAGGTCACGCGTCATGCTAGTAGGCGGAAGTACCGATCCAGTGTTTACAAAGTAAACTTGCAAAGACTAAGTCAAACGCCCTTTACGATTTTGAAGTTTTCCTGAGTTTTATGTCACATGTGACCTTCCCAGTGAGATTACATAATGCTTGAAGTCATGGACACTAGTGCAAGACGAGCATTTGTGGTTAAAAAGTATATAATGTTCATTTTTTTTTTAGAAAATGACAGATCGTTTCACTAGATAAGACTCTTATTCCTCGTCTGGGATCATGTAGAGCTCTTTGAAGCTGCACTGAAACTGACATTTGGACCTTCAACCCGTTGAACCTCATTGAAGTCCACTATATGGAAAAAAAATCCTGGAATGTTTTCCTCAAAAACCTTCATTTCTTTTCCACTGAAGAAAGAAAGACATGAACATCTTGGATGACATGGGGGTGAGAAAATGATCAGGAAATTTTAATTCTCAAGTGAACTAATCCTTTAAAACTTCTTATATTTCATGATTAAGTATTGTATTTAAGTGGAAAAATAAATTAGAATCAACCTTAACAGGATAAAATGAAATGATCCTGTTCACTAATTTGAAGACTGCTATTGGATGATTGATCATATTATGCGACTACGCATTGCTTACTTGATACGCTCGACCTTAAGATCAAATTGTGCAAATGCATAAAGTACAGAGTTAGTTACAAACTTTCTAGTAGTTACTAAGCCTCTACCGAGTCAATTTAACCAGTTTAATTACTATTTTATTTTATTTTTTATTTAATTGAATTTTATTTAATTTCATTTAATTAATTGTATTGATTTAATTTAATTTTATTAATTTTATTGGTTATTTTTTATTTTAATTATTTATTAAATTTATGTATTTATTTAATTACATTTTTAATCATTTCATTTGTTTTTATTTATTCATTTAATAAAATGTAATTTATTTATTTGTTTAATGTAATTTAATTGTATTTATTTGTTTGTTTAATTTTTTTAATTTAATTTAATTTATTTATTGCTTTTATTACTTTAATTATTTTTTATTATTTTAATTATTTATTAAATTTGATTGTATTTATTTGTTACTAAGTTCCTAAGCCTCTAGTGTGGACTTTACGTTCCAGTGTAAGTGAACTTACGAACAGCTTGAAACCAACTGCATATAGCAGAGAAACAGTTGTACTTGAGGTAATGAAGTGCATGCAGTGGACTTCTGGTTTCAATAAGCTACATTTTTGCATGCTTTTTAAAATATTGTTTGATAAACACCAAGTCACATTGAAGTCTCATAGACGTGCAGATTTAATTTAACCGAGTGGTTGCAAAAAGAAACCTCATGGTTCAGAACGGTGTAGGTCAGACCTGCCCTGAACTGCTCCACCATCTGTGTTTGTCTAGTCTCTCTGTTGGTTTAATCGTGTCTCTATCCTGAGTTCTCCTGAGTGGGCAGCATAATGCTTTTCAAAGACGCTGAATTCAGACTGTGTGTGTGTGTGTGTGTGTGTGTGTGTGTGTGTGTGGAGCAGCTGTGTTGACTCGGATATCTGTACAGAAGGACAGCAGGTCCTGCAGTGACACATGGACTGGTCCAGCAGATTGTTGAGGTGTTAGCAGCTCCACAAAAGACTTTCCGCGGCCTGCATTGAGTCGCCAGGTGTTCACTGAAACATTTGTGTACTGTTCTAGAACCTGACAGAAATGGGTTCACACTTAGATTAATTGCTTCTGCTTGTATTATTCTCTTTGGTGAGTCTCTGTGGATAAAAGCATCCTCTACTGTGTATTTCTGCTTGTAGTTAGTGGTTCGGTCGTGAATGGCTCTTTGTATAAGATTCTTTGGAAGAATATCATCAGTGCAACCTTTGCAGAGCACATTGTTGATTTGATTATATTATCACTCCTGCCCTCAAAGTCTGACTGTAACTTGAGCAAATAGTATAATAGTGCTGCCTGGTATTGGATGTCCATCCGTCCATCCATTCCTCCATCCATTGTTCTGTCTATCTGTCATTTATTTTTATGTATGTATTTATTTATTTATTTCAATTATATATTTTTTATTTAATAATCTTTAATATTTTTATTTAATACTTTTAAAGTATTTTAATTAATTATTTAATTACATTTTTATGTAAAAATTAAATAATTAAAAAGAAATTTTGTTTTATGTATTTGTTTAATTTAGTTTAATTTATTTATTTGTTTAATTTAATACATTTTATTTCTTTAATTTTATTAATATAATTAATTATTTTTTATTATTTTAAGTATTAATGAAATAAATGCATAATCAAATTTAATTTATTTATTTACATTTTTAATTGTTTAATATTGTTTTTATTTATCTAATTTAGTTTATTTTAATATTGTTTATTTATTTTTGTTTGATTTAATTTATTTTATTTGTTTAAATTTATTTAAATGAATTACTTTAATTTAATTTAATGTATTTTATTATTTTAATAATTTTTTAAATAAATAAATTTATTTAATTTAATTTCATTAATTTTATTTATTTAATTTCATTTTATTAATAATTTAAATACTTTTTAAATTATTTTATTTTGTTTTATGTATTTGTTTAATTTAATTTAGTTTAATTTAATTATTTATTTTATACATTTAATTATTTATTAAATTTTGATTATTTATTTTAATTATTTGTTTTATTTTATTTTTCTATTTTTTTTTCAATATTTGTTTGTCAGATTGTATGAGAGAGAGAGAGAGAGAGAGAGAGAGAGAGAGAGATTTAATACTGACACAAAGCAAGAGACGAGAACATGCTTTTACATGTCTTAGACACTTTTACTTCTGTTTCCATGACCTACAAAGTCCTTAATAGAGGGATTTACAGTGTTTACCTTTTAGTGTCTAGCTTCTTAGTGATTTGAAAAACAAACTTTGCCTTTTTAATGCTTTGGTTCCTGTAAGCAGGTTTTGACAGTGTTGGTTCTTCAGCATAACTTTGAATTTTGTGGAATCTGAATTTGTGAATTATGTTGTTATGCAGACTACAGTTATGCTACTAATGTAAAATGGCTGTGAGTGTGATAGACGATGGATACAGTATCTGCCTAAATGTAACTACACTCTAAGAAAGAAAGGTCTTGAAAAACAGATTAATATGAAGGAATTTTCTGTATGGATTTTTCACTGGTGTTTTTAAATTATGAATTGCATTGAATTATGTTTTAGGGTTGTGTTTTAATTTTATGCCAGGGGATTATCCGTTTTTCTACAGGATTTTTCTCACAGTGTAGAAATGGAATGTTTATGAAGAAAACATTCATAAAGTCTCGACTGAAAGTCTAAATTGATTAAAATCTTGAAGTTTAAAGGATTTAGTGTTAGACATGCAGATGGCGAGTTTAAATAGGTTAATGGTCTTCTGTTTGTATGTTTGAGCTGGTAGACAGATCTCTGGGATTTCGATCATCTGCGGTGGTAAAACTGTATGTCTGATCAGACCAGATAAAACACACTCACACTGAAGGACCGTGCCAAGTTTGATGAATGTCACTCGAAGGCTCAAGTCAGAAAGAGTTTAAGGATTTACAGTAGCAGGATGTTTGCCAACATAAATATCCAGCTGTTTAATTTAACCTCAGATCAAGACACTTTAAACCTCTTCAGACACCTAAAGATCAAGGTCAAGAGGTCATCAGTCACATGACCTAGGGCAAATTCCAAACTGAACTTTTGCGCCCTTGAAGGGCACTTTGGGAAGGGGACGCCATTTGTAGGGACATTCCAATCGAAAGTGAACACCTAAATCATGCCATTTTATTGTTTATGGTCATGTGACTCAGGGTGGCGAATCCGCGTGATTCACCCGTATGTTAAGCCAGGGTTGGCAGATTGTGAAAATTTGCTTTTATCATCCGATACTGATTATTGGCCGATATATTGGTGCATCTCTAGTTTTGACACTCTTAAATGTGACATGACAGATTGCTGTAGCACCTCAGTTCAAGCGACAGCGCTTTTCTTCCACTTAAATACGAGTTATAGCATGAAAAACATGCATGAACATCAGAAGGTATGTTGAAAGATACAGCATAGATGCACATAGATGCACAGATGGACAGGTTCATGGTGAATTAAATCATGAGAATCACTTGGAAAGAACCACCTTTTAACAGTGAACAGACCCTGGCCAGATATAAACACTGATTTTGCAGCAGCGATCAAAATAAGTAAATGACCTTAAATATTATGCTTCAAATAAAGATTGTATTACATTATACCAGTAAGTGGTGACCAGTGACTGTTAAAATGTACTTGATAGAGATTCGTTCAAAAACTCTGGATGAAACAAGTCTTAATTCATTAATTTTAATTCATTCTGCCAAAAAATTTACTAAGGGAACCAGTCTCTTGAGACTGGCCTCTGGTGTTTTTTGAGCATTCAACTCGGCAACCTGAAGTGGCAAACTGGCAGGGAACAACTGAATCAAATGTTTCCTGACCCAACTCTGAGGATTGGTGAAGACCGCTGCTCCCCGAAGCACACGAGGTGGCGGGGTTGGCAGAACAGCCCCCTGAGGGCACCGAAGAGGAGTGGATACCATATAATGTGATATAGGTCCCTTATCGGAGGGGGCTACCCTCAGAGGTCCGGTGTTTCTGGCGTCAGGACCTCTTCGAAGCCTTCTTGGCGATAATGACAGTCCTCAGAACTGTCTTATCCCTAGAAGGCTTCGGTTGTGCCGACCGACCCTGTCCCCAAGCTTTTTGCGGGGGAGCAGGACACTCTGTTTTTGCTGTGCTCGGTGTGAGGAGCTGGCAGGCGGCTGAGGCTGCTCCCGCCCAGCAGCCGCAGGGGGTTGAGAATGGCAGGGAAGAAATCTCTGGAATGCCGCAGACTGTTTCTTGGTCTCCTGAAACCTCTCGACGACGGAGGTAACAGAATTGCCGAAGAGGCCTTGAGGAGATAGCGGAGTGTCCAAGAGGATGTTTTTATCTCTGTCCTTGATGTCTGACAGGTTTAACCAGAGATGTCTCTCCATGGCCACCAGGGCTGTCGTAGACCGACCGATTGTTTTGGCCGTCTCCTTGGTGGCCCGGAGAGATAAGTCAGTAGCTCGACGAAGTTCTTGAATAACATCAAAGCTAGCTTCCCCACTCTCATCAATATCAGGTCGGCCTGATATGCTTGAAGGATCGACATAGTATGGAGACATGCCGCGGCCTGACCTGCTACCGAATAAGCTTTACCCACCAGCGCGGATGTAGTTCTAAGCGGCTTGGTGGGTAGTGTTGGGGATTTGAGGGTGCAGACTCAGGTGATAGAGAGCTCGCAAGCGTCTCTTCAACCCGAGGCATCACCCCATAACCATGCTGTTTCAGCTCCATAATGTTGGAATAGTTGGACGTTTGGAGGCTGAACACTCTGTACTGAACCGGTCTTTTCCACGACCTCGACATCTCTGTGTGGAGGTCGGGAAACAACGGTTATCCCCAATGCGTAGCTTGTGACCTAGAAGGCAGGAAACGCTCATCTAACTTGCTTTTCTGATGGGTTTCATGTTTCTCAACAGGCCATTCAATATTAAGTTTTTCTACTGCTCTAGTCACAACCTCAAGCAGCTCCTCATATGCTGAAGATTGAGATGGCGAGTGCTCATCTCCAGCATCGACACCCAAAACATCCAACTCCGCAGAGCTGGTATGTTGAAGCGCCGGTGCCTCTCTCTCCGGGGGAAAGAAACCACAGCGCGTGCTTCCACCACCAGGGGAGAGACACTGGGTCTGCCAGGTGAGGGCAGAGAAAGCCCCTCTGACAGATCCATTTGTGAACCCCACGAATGAAGCCGCCACTCTGCCTCAGCAGAAGCGGGACCTGATCTGCGGGGAACACCAGCCGAGGCGCCCTCCTTTTTGTCAAAGAGCACCTGGCAAGAATGGAGTGTTTTTAATGACAGTTTCTCGCAATGCACACAGTCAGCTCCCTCGAGCTGACTGGGCATGCTCCACTCCCAGACAAACAACACACATCTCGCTATTTTAATCGTGATATATATATATATATATATATATATATATATATATATATATATATATATATATATATATAAAATGAAGGTGTATGTAAGGATACTCTTGTTCTCAAACAAAGAGATTGTTTCTGTATGTGTAACTGACAGACAACACCAAATAAGACACACGATAATACAGAGAGGTTGCTGAAGACACAGAAGCTAGCGTCGTCACGTTCCATCACGCCATTGGACTGATTTCACAAGTGCTTCATGACACAATCATGCAGGAGCATTCCCAATGCATCTCGACGCAGCTCAAAGTTCCCATGAAAGGGAACTGCATTTGTTCATCAATCGGAGGATTTTTTGTTTCAGTGTTATGACCCGAGGTCAAAGCAGCAGTGCCTCAGAGAATGTGTTCAGTAATCTGCTTTGTATGAGCTGTAATTGAAAGCACATTAGACACCTGGTCCATCTCTCTTGAAGCTCTTATAACACTTCCTCAGCCAAACGCATGTAAACATGCAATTAGTATGGTGGAAACAATTTTTTAAAGTGCATCACGATTTTCTGGGCCTCACAGAAGAGTGTTTCTGTAGTTTAGCTTGAGGGCAGCAGAAATAATATGCAACGGAACCATCCTCTAAGTGTATTATTCACATTATTATACTTCAAACAAACACTGCAAAGAGCATCTTTCATTGGTCATTGCATCTTTCTAATGTGTCAGTGCAGTATTTAATATTATATTTCTGAACATTAATTGTGTTTTAAGCAACAAATATCAGCAGTACAGAGATATTGTACTCTGCAAAGGAATGAGATACTGGAGCGCTGCCATGTTTTCTAGGTCGATCATGTTGATTATCCGCACTAGTTTGTCTTTAGGGGAGCAGACGCGGCGAGAGAGAAACTGTTTATGAGTCAATTGCCAAATACTCTAGAAAAGAGCTTTTTCAACAAAAGACACATCTGATTTTATTTCAGCCGTTCAACCATGCTTTTGCATTTCAGTAATTCTGGTTGTGAATGATTTCATATCCATGTGATGTTGTTTTCTATATTTTTGCTCAGTTAATGGGTCATTGACGAATAAGGTTTTTAAAAGTGTAAAAAAACATAATGCAGATATAACTAATTTTGAAGTTTTATTAAGTGTTAACAATGAGATTGTGGTTTTTATAATCAATTAACACTGATTTTCGGTTTTACCGAATGACACTTTTGGTAATACTGAATGATGTTATTTTCAAACAATGCTAACAGGCTTATATCTAGCTAGCTAACAAAAGGACAATCAAAAATTTGTATTTAGTACAAGTTTTTAAAATATTACAACATTTTCCATGTTTTATAACGGTTGTACCGAATGACCTGATGTTTCGGGACATGCGTATGAGCAAGTGAAAACATGAATTTTTCAAATAGTTAAGAGAGAGTTAGTTACTTTGCAGGTGTTTGAATGATGTCACATCCTGTCACATGATACTGACCGCATGACTTGATTCAACCTGGTCCCTTTACAATGGTTACTCCGAATGACATCAATGAAATTCATTTTTCCAGACATTCTTTCTCATAACAAAGCAACGAGTTCTACACATAATTTTAATACCATTTTGCACTATGTTAATATATGATGTTATAAAATCATGCCAAAATAAAAAAATATATACACTTATTACATTTTAAGATATTTTAATCACAAATTAAATGGCTGTATTGGCCTTTGGACGGTTAAACCAAATGACCTTTTAAATCTTCAAAATCTTTAAAATACCTTTATATGTAGCAAAATATAATTAAAACCTTTTGGATTCAATAAAAGAGATCTAGTTGTACTACCTTACATACTTTCAATGTCATATCTTTGTTTTTATTATTATTTAGGCCTTTGAACAAAAACATGACCCGTCATGTCATTGACCCTAGTATAGTAATTCCTTTACTGTTTCGCTTTATTAATTAGCAAACAATTTCCGAAGCAGGACTGTTTACATATTTAAAAATCAGTAACACTTTATAAACAGGTCTCATTTGTTAATAATGCATTAGCCAACTATGATTGATATATTTCTACAGCATTTATTAACCTTTGTTGATAATAAAAACATAATTGTTCATGTTCATAATAAACGGTGCATTAACTAATGTTTACAAATACAGCTTGATTTTAATAATGGATTAATGCAGTTTGTTGTTATTAAGTATGTTAACTAATATACTCTGTGTGCATAACCAGAGGCATCTATTTGTGTTTATCTGATTATTATCTTATTCTAAATGACATCTAATGTTGTTTATGTGGCGGGGATGGTTTGGTGATTAAATCGCTCTGGTGCTTTAATCGAGGGCCCGTCCCGTGAGGTTACAGGTGAAATTTTGCCAGTACCTCCAGGGTTTAGGCTCTTAATGTCTGTAGCAGATCAGATACTGCAGGATAGATGATGCTCAGCCAAAGACCTTAATGTGTGTCTGTTTGACTGTTGATGGAGCTGGATTTATCTGCAGATCTGCTACAGGAGAAACAGCAGGATTATAGGACCAGGACCGCACCGTTTGCTGCTCTTTGCTGCCTGTAGTTTTACATGTTTGACAAAAATCTGAGGTAATCCATTTTTTCAGAAATTTTAAGTTAAGAAATTCAAGATTTTTATTTTGAAATGTTCATACATTAAACATGAATGAACATCAGAAGGAATGTTGTTTCAAAAAAGACGTCAGTACACACCATTTTTTTCAAGTTCAAGTCCACCAACATTAATCTATTCCTGTCTGGTTTAAATGCTGGGCAAAAGGGTGGATTTGGCGTTATGATTGGTCAGATCACCTGTCAGTCAAACTCTTGGCAAAGGTGAATTGCTCTTGAAATATTTGAGTAAGATAACTCATACATTTAACTTAAAATTATCATGTAATCTCAAGCTCTCAACTTTAACATTTTTAGTAGTAGAAACATAACTTGCTAATTTAGTAAATGCTAACATGCTAATTGGTAACTCAATGTTTTGATTAGCATAGCAATTTCTGAATGAGTAAGACAATATAGAACATTTAAATCCAACATGACAGAAACTCTTTAAAATTAGCTTATCAAAGCATTAAACACTACTAAATCTCCCATTTAACATTAATGTTGAACAACATTATATTACACTTAATTTTAGCATTTGTTCTGCCTCTTGCTTTTTTTTTTTTTTTCTGATAATGTT
Organism: Hypophthalmichthys molitrix; assembly: GCA_037950675.1. NCBI lineage: Eukaryota > Metazoa > Chordata > Actinopteri > Cypriniformes > Xenocyprididae > Hypophthalmichthys > Hypophthalmichthys molitrix. The sequence continues at coordinate 36,041,894 of CM075500.1, read as the reverse complement.
TTTAAACTTTGTGGGGTTTTTTTCTGTTCTGGAAATGTATGCAAATTAGTGCATATTTAAATAGACAATACCTCATTTGCATATTTCAACATAACATTTTAGAAAACGGTGTGTCTTGCCTTAACAGCAAGTGAAATAGATAACAAAAATATCTTGGACGTTCAGTTTTTGTCTGTCATTATTGAGTATAAAGTGATCATATGTGATGTGATGATGTGCAGTCAATCAGGCCTTTGATGAAGGATATAGTTATTACTCTGCTGAATTGCTGTTTTTCTCCGATGGTCTTTTTCGTGATGCTCTCTCATAGATTTCTGCTTTAAACAAGAACATGTGTGTGCAAGAATGTAATGGATGCAGATATCAACAGCAGATTTTCCATTAACACTACAGTCCATGAGTCAACTATTGTTTCTGATTATCATAAAACATTCAAGATTGAATTCCACAGTCGAGCAACACATTAATGGACAATAGGACCAATCCATGTGTTAGAGACATCATGCTGTCTCTGTGTATATATTGTGATTGATTCTGGAGGGATAGTTCACCCAAAAAGTATCATTGTCTCATAAATATATATAATAAAATCTGACTTTTCCCATGTTTAAGTGCTATAATCGGGTCCCCGGGGCATCTACAAACCCAAAAAAACATGAAAAAGGACAACCCAGTAACTTTGTTTTGGCAAGCCTTTCTCTGCAAGCATGTGAAAAAAAAAAAACGAGCCGCTCAGATTTCGGTCCCCTTGTGACGTAGGAAGGGGATCTTATTATAATATTACCGGCCCTTAATCTTCCACCCAAGGTGCAGCCATTTTGTTTTCGCAAGTGACAACGGTGTACCAGTTATAACGGCATGGCAAAACACACACGAGGGTCAATTCAACACTGGATTTGCACAAAAGATTAACATGACAACACATGCTAGTGGATGAGTTGAATCAACTCCACAGCAACTACATAAATTTATCCACTAACCATTCAGAAACGTCTAAAAGTTGTAACTTCTTCCTGAGTCTCTCCATCAGTGTCGACTCCGGTTTGAACAATGTAAGGCTGAACACCGTTACTGACAATCCTCATTTTGGCTGTGTGAGATTCTCCAGCTTTGTTGTTGTTGAGCTGTTAAAGCTCCGCCCTCTTCTGGAAAGGGGGCGGGGAGCAGCAGCTAATTTGCATTTAAAGGGACACACACAATTACATAGTGTAAAAAGGGACATAATAGGACCCTTTAAAATCAAAAGATAATATAATTTAATGGACCTGAGCTAACACGAACTAACAATGAACAGCTATTATTAAGATAAACAAATACTGTAACAAATGTATTGTTCATTGTTAGTTAATGCATTAACTAATGCAACCTTGTTTGTAAACGGTTACCTTTTGTTTGTTTGAAGGATGAAGAAATAATGACAGAATTATTTTTCCTTTCCTTGAAATGTTCTAATTATCAGTATTAAACAGCAGAGCTTGTCTTCACTCTACAGCATGATGGCGAACATCTTATCCGTGTGGACTTAAAGTCTGAGACACATCCGTCCCCCGTTTCTGGTTTTTCAGGGTTTTGTTAGGGTGCCAGGACCTGGTTATGGTCAGTGCATCATGAACATAAGCCAAACCAACTCTGTTTTCACCGTTCAGACATTGTGTCATTGGGGAGCGACGCAGAGCACAGACAGACACCTGAGTTCAGAGAGAACCAGCTCTTAGATCTAATTTGTGTGTCTAGCAAGGCCCGTTTAGGGTTTCAGAGATTAAAATACAACAACAACAACAAATTTAACCTGTTAACTGTCTGTTGCCCCCCTTTTGAGCATAGATCTGATCTTAAATGGTTGTGATTCATTACAGACCTAAGGTTGGTCTCTTTTTAAAGACACCCAGCAGATGAAAAGTAATGTAAGCACTCCAAAAATTAAATGAAAGCGTGTTCACACTGGTAGTTCGGTTCTCTTGGTCCGGACCAAAAAAGAAAACACTGGGAGGTATATCTAGTTTGTACGAGATATCAGTACATTAAATGATGTAGGATGAGGCAATACCGTGTATATCGATATACAGTAGTTTGATATTACGATTATTATTTATATCCTAAAAATGATACTTTATATTAAGGGCTTCAAAATAACTGCTAAGATATAGTTAGCCATGTACGCTTGAGTATTCTGTCCTTTTTAGGGTCGCATCTTGTGACATCACGTCCTGTTTTTGATTCCTTTAGATGTCTTTGGTCCATGTTGCATTCATATTTTAGTCGAACCGAACCTTTTCAGGGGTCTCGGTCCGCTTGTTTGGTGCGCACCAGGGTTCGTATGGCTGCGTTCACACTTATTGAAACAAACCGCTTTAACAGAGCAATCACACAAGAGTTCATTTGCATCAAACCAAACCTGTCAAGTGTGAACACACCCTAAGTTCACTCTAAAGCACTTATGTTTTATATAAAATATATATTTTACAAAATAATTTGGCCTCTCAAATTGCTAGAAAATCAAAGCCATATGTCTAATCAAGATGTGTTCCAAATTTGAGGTTGATATCACAGAAACTGAGAAACTAAAAGGATTTAATGTACTGTTTTCATGGGAACTCGATGTCCAGTTTCAAAACCGTTTTCACGTGATGAGTGTTTAAGCTTTTGAATGATACCTAATTAATGATGATAACTAAAATATGTGATGGGGAAAAATGGTCATAAAAAGTGCGCCGGGGCACTGACAGTCTAAATTGATATTTTATTTTCCCATGATTTATTTAACTTAAAGTGCATTTCTAATTCTAAGTGTTTCCAAACATGAAGTTGATCCTTATCAGATCAGATCTTCTGCACTTCATTACGTTTGTATTCCGTTACTCTTGAGATCATCTTCGTTTTTGCAATCATATGCGTGTAATTTGTCATATGCGAGTCATGACATCATCTTTGGGTGTATATGACACAGTTTGGCCTGGTTTTCCTCATGTATCTCAGTAAAAGCTTCCAGAAGAGCAGCAAAAGCTGTACATCATGAGACATTTTCCCTCTCCATTTTGAGAGATCGTTCTACAGCATCATGTTTGACATGCACATTTACACACACACACATCCTATAGAAGTTCAGTTAAAGAGCTGTGTGCCTCCTGACCACTTGTGATCATGTTTCATTGGCCGGAGAGTCTCTGGTTTCATTGCTTCATGGAGTAACACTCATTGACTCTCAACTGCATTGGGATCTCACTGTAAAGTGTAACTCGTTTACTTCAGCTCTTCCTGTATAGAGACTGTGGATTGTGTCAGTGATTATTAGTGCAGACGGGTGTGTTTTCTCCTCATAACCACACCCACACACTGATATTCATCTCACTGCCTGTGAAAATAATACAGACATCATCATGACCATTTGTCACTTCTGATTACACAAGAAGTGTAATTCTGATACATTAAATTTCACAAGATGTAATATCAGTCTCTGGTGTCTCCAGAATGTGTCTGTGAAGTTTCAGCTCAAAATACCCCACAGATCATTTATTATAACTTGTCAAATTTGCCCCTATTTGGGTGTGAGCAAAAACACACTGTTTTTGTGTGTGTCCCTTTAAATGCAAATGAGCTGCTGCTCCCGGCCCCCTTTCCAGAAGAGGGCGGAGCTTTAACAGCTCACGCTTCGGTCGCTCAACAACAACAAAGCTGGAGAATCTCACGCAGCCAAAGGAGGATTGTCAGTAACGGTGTTCAGCCTTACATTGTTCAAACCGGAGTCGACACTGATGGAGAGACTCAGGAAGAAGTTACAACTTTTAGACGTTTCTGAATGGTTAGTGGATAAATTTATGTAGTTGCTGTGGAGTTGATTCAACTCATCCACTAGCATGTGCCGTCATGTTAATCTTTTGTGTTGAATTGACCCTCGTTTGTGAAGCAGTCCGGCGTAAAATGACGGCATGACAACAACACTCTACTACAACAACTCTTCCTCTTCTCTAAAGCAGCCCAACATGGCCCCGCCCCCTTTGTTGTGTGTTCTCGGGGGCGGGGTTTATGTAAATTTTAGGGTTTGTGATGTCACTAACCCGGGAAGAGGCTCGTTGTAGTCCCTACCAGTCATTTGTTGTAGAGATTTCTGTAAAAGAAAATATCTCCCTTTGCATTGAACTTTGAGTGTCGTAACTTTGCAGATGTTGTTTATGCTCAAACAGCAACATTACACACTAACTAAAGCTAAAAAAGTGAAATCATAATCAACCACCCCTTTAAAAGAGTTATTTTGCTCAGATTTGCCAAAATACCAAAGTCTGCAATCAAAAGCAAAACATCAAGCATTTCTCATCAAAGTCTTCCAAGACCAAAACTGTCTGGTAACCAAATGATATTTCTCTAAATGAACGATTACATTTGCAGGTTTCTGTATGTTTGCATTACTCATGAATTTTGTTATAACATCTCAGGCAAACGTTATACATGTCATTTACTGGCTTTTGCGTCAAGTGAACCCTGCAATGTTTTTTATCTCTACTGAAATGTTCTTTGATCTGTCTGGTGGATAAACAGCTTCTGCTGGGTGTTTGTGGTTGATGCGTTTCTTCGTTTTCTCTCCTGCCTCATTTGAAAATGTAAGATCAGCAGAAGCTTGTTGATCTTGGTGATGTTAAAGGACACTGATGAGTGAGCGAAAACTAACTGAGGTTGGAGGAGGATTCACACTTAACCAGATAAATATCACAGTCCAGTCGTGTTTCAGATCAATCTGAGTGTTTTCAGACATTTTCAGTGAGCCGATGAAGAAAATGTTTCTTAAATTAGTTTTGCTCTGTTTGTGTTTCTGGCGTCTGGATGGTGAGTTTTAAACGTGTTTTAATGGATTTAGTTGTTTCTGTTCTGGTACCATGTGATAAATTACTGGTTAAATTAGTTAGAGAAGATTAACATTCACAGTTTACAGAAGAATCATGAGGAGCACATGGACGATACCAGCCGATGAACTAAACAGAATTCACAGTTTAAATAACAGGGAGATAACTGGAAGAACAGAAACAGGTTTAGGATTAATTAACTAATGATATAAACAGAGCAAACTAAGTGAAAACTAAACCTAAACAGAACAAACATGTTACAGTTAGTCTCATATAGAAATAATTGAACTGTGATTTTACTGTCAGATTGAATTTAGCTCTAAATTGTAATGGATTGATTAAATAAAATAATATAATATAAATATGAAGCTCATATACTCACAGTAAACCCTGACGCTCAAAATAATTAATTGGTTTGAGTAGGACAAACTTAAATTAAACAAATTATTTCAGTCAAATTTACTTTTTTTTTAGCACTTTCTTTTTCTTTCGAGTTCACAGAACTGATATATTTTAAGTAACTTTTTCTGTAACATCTAGTCATAGCTAGCAAAGTTTCCACCAATAAAAATGTTTATGTTGAGATTACATGATACTTTTAAGTTAAATGTTTGAAATAGTTTACTCAAATATTTCAAGAACAATTAAAATGTTTGAGTACAAATTAAAAAAATCTGCCAGTTCTGCTTACTTTTTGAATTTCTTAACTTTGAATTTCTTAACTCAATTTTGACTTCAACAATTGCCTCAATTTTTTTTTTACTTTTGCCAACGTATATGGGTTTACAGTGGCAGTTTTAATGTGACGTTGTGCTGCTGCAGAATATTATTCACTTCACATTTAAATGATTAAAAAGCATTTTAGTGAAACTTCATCAAACCAACATCAAGTCATTTTAAAGCTTTAATCTGTGAAAAACTCTTCAGGTATGTTTGGTGATGAGCGGGAGGAATATTCACACACTCTAGACTCTGATCTTAAAGAAATTAAGGATGATGATGTGATTCAGTGGAGGTTTGGACCTGAAAACACTTTAATAGCTGAAATCAATGTAACGGCCGACAGAATCGCTGTATATGATGATGTTCTTGATGGGAGATTCAGAGACAGACTGAAGCTGGACAATCAAACTGGATCTCTGACCATCAGATACATCAACACTAAACATGTTGGAGTTTATAAACTACAGATCAACAATGCGAGTTACACTTCCAATATCTCTTACCTTCGTGAGTTATATCAGTTTTACCTTTTTTTATATTTTAATCAGCACAAAGATACAATTATTAATCAAAACTCTATTTTGCTTCTGTTGTTTAAGGATGATATTCATTTCAAATTTAAACTTTTTTACTTTTGTAAATGACTGTCTTAATCTGTGTTGAACTCTGTTTCTGTTTGTTCTTCATGTGTGTGTTTGAAGATACCAGAGGTAGGTATAACACTGAAATATCAATGACGGAGGGAGCTTCAGTCACTCTAAACTCTGATCTTACTGAAATAAAACGTTATGATTGGATTCGGTGGAGGTTTGAAAATAGAAGCACTTTAATAGCTGAAATCAATAAACGGGACGACAGAATCGCTGTATATGATGATGTTCTTGATGGGAGATTCAGAGACAGACTGAAGCTGGACAAACAAACTGGATCTCTGACCATCACAAACACCACAACTGAACATACTGGACATTATGAACTGAAGACGTACTCTTTGAGTAACTCATTTGAAATTCGTCTCATTATCTATGGTGAGTTAAATATCAGTTTCACATGTTTTATTTATTACAGCTAGATCTGAAGAATGACTAATTAGTTAAATTACCTCAAATTGACTTTCTATTACATGTTTTTAAATGCTCTGCTTTTGGTTCCTCTCGATGTTTCTCGAGTATCTTCATTCATCCTCATTTATATTTATTCTCTCATGTTTTTTAGCTCGTCTGCCTGTTCCTGTCATCAGTAGAGACTCTTCACAATGTTCTTCATCATCATGTTCATTGGTGTGTTCAGCTGTGAATGTGAGTCATGCGACTCTCTCCTGGTACAAAGGAAACAGTTTATTGTCTAGGGCCAGGATGTCATATCTCAGCATCAATCTCTCTCTACCTCTGGAGGTGGAATATCAGGATGAAAACACCTACAGCTGTGTGATCAACAATCGCATCAGCAACCAGACTCAACATCTGAACATCACTCAACTCTGTCACACATGTTCAGGTACGGCAGCGCTGATATTAATTGATGTCAGTCCTGATATTAGCATTTATTGACTGAGCTGATCTCAGTTTGATGTTTTTATTGCTCAGACTCTGTCCACTGTTGTGGTCCTACTGAAGCTGTGATCCGATTGGTCCTCTCAGCTCTGGTGGGCGTGGCTACTGTCATTCTTCTGGTTTATGACATCAGATCCAGAAGAGCTGAATGAGATCAAGCACATTCACACATCAGGTACATCATTGATGATCTCATTTCTCACAAACTGTTTCTACATATATAAATATTTGTGAGATTTATTAATTTATGGCTATATGTGTTCATCTTTTTCAGAAAGTATTGAAATCTGAAGCAGAATGTTGAACTTTAAAGGCTCTTCAAGTGTTTCGTCATAATAAATGCTAATGATTATTTGAGGTTCTGCTGTCTCTCTTTCAGTGTCAGATTTTTAAAAATGTTATTTGTAAGGTTTTATTGTTTATATTTTTTTATAAGACACACAGATCTCACTTTACTACTACTGCTGTCAATTTGCATATGTATTTGCTTGTCTTTATCAATAAAGTTTTCTCACTCTGAGGTTCAAGAGTCTCTCCATGTTTTATTACACAATTTCAGCAGTGCACCACATATAGGTTCCTATCATACACCCAGCGCAATGCAACGACAGGTGGGACGCAAGTGTTTTTTGCTAGATTCAGCCTGACGCAGTTATTATTTTCACATTCAGCGCTACGTGTTTAAATAGTAAATGCACTCGCATCCATTTGTGCGCTCATGGGTGTGCTGGTCTGAAAACGAGGTGTGTTCAGGTGCATTGTTGGCGTGTTGCTGTTTTGAGGAACTGAAAACGACTGCACCATTGACCAACTGAAACCTGGTCTAAAATCAATGGAGAAGTATTTGTTTTGTTATTTAAAGAGTGCACAACGCTCGTACACTCTGCTTATTACACACAGGGACGCGCAGCAGCACACAAACATGCCAAATATTACAAATAATAGGATTACAACGTAAAAAGATTTATTATATACATGAAGATAAAAATGCCTACATGTCATAATGGATAGTCATTGCATGTATCAGAATTACCTATATGCAGTAATGATGAATGAAATTGGCTAATTATTTGACTAATCGATTTTCTCAGCTTTTTAATTTGAGTAAAATGGAGTGTTCAGTGCTGTCCTTTTTTTAGCCAGCGTCCAATCAGAGTGGAGAAGGGTCGGGACAAATACGACACTGACTAACCATCACATTCTGCTTGTATAACATAAACAGATGACAACAAGAAGCATAATAACAGAACAAAATAATTTAAAACAAGAGCCAGAGCAAATACTTTACATTGTATTGACATTTTTATATAGAAACAGTACAGAAACAAACCATCTGTGAAATGTGATGCTAGTAACACTTCCAAGGATATTCCAAGGATGATTAGCCTTTTGCTTGACTATGTTATCAAACAGCTAATAACCCTGCTGAAAAATCCAGCTAAAACCAGCCTAAGCTGGTCAGGCTGGTTTTAGCTGGTCTTCCAGTCCGGTCATAGCTGGTTTTAGAGGGGTTTTGGTTAGCTAGGAGACTGGGAGGCTGGGAGACCAACTTAAACCAGCTGAACACCAGCTAACCCAGGCTGGGAGACCAGCTAAAACCAGCTGCTTCCAGCTTAAACCAGCTAGGACCAGCCAACCAGCTTAGGTTGGTTTTAGCTGGATTTTTCAGCAGGGAATGTGTTGCTAATGTTACACAAACCATGTTCCCGTTCTTCATCTCAGAGTCAGACAGCTGCTTCTTAAAAATCAGTATCTTTAAAAACGCTTTGAACAACTCAGAACGTCAGTGGAGAAAGGCATGTAGTTCATCATAACATCGTAATATACATCATACACCCGCTGTATTGCTAAATCTACCCGAAAAATATACAATATTCAATATATATATATATATATATATAGTATATTCAGTATTCAACAGAAAAATATACTGGGATAACCTGGCTTCTCTCGAGACTCCCTTGCTTGGTCAGGTAATGATATGCTATAGCCCGCCGGCACATTGGCGTGATTGGTTACAAGATAGTTTGTGAAGTCACAAACACCAGCATCTTTTTTCACTGCTGTTTTAAAGAGAAAATACTCAGCAATGGTGTTGACTTATGAATTTACACATGGTTTGTCTTAAAGCATATTAAAAACACAACATAGACATATAAATAACATTAAAAACTTGAATTTCACCACAGGGGGGGGACTTTAACTTTTCTGCATTTGAGATTAAGAGCTTATGTTGTAATTTAGATAAATTTTTAAGATGGAAAAAAGTGGTTTTACAAATGCCAGAAATATGGCTTTCTAAAGAAAGATTGCCATCAAAGATCACTTCTATACTTTGGTAGCAAATCTACAACAACACTCTACTACAACAACTCTTCCTCTTCTCTAAAGCAGCCCAACATGGCCTCACTCCCTTTGTTGTGTGTTCTCGGGGGCGGGGTTTATGTAAATTTTAGGGTTTGTGATGTCACTAACCCAGGAAGAAGCTCGTTGTAGTCCCTACCAGCCATTTGTTGTAGTCCTTAAACAGAGAATTATTTAAAAGAAAATATCTCCCTTTGCATTGAACTTTGAGTGTCGTAACTTTGCAGATGTTGTTTATGATCAAACAGCAACATTACACACTAATTAAAGTTAAAAAAGTGAAATCAGATTCAACCACCCCTTTAATAGAGTTATTTTGCTCAGATTTGCCAAAATACCAAAGTTTGCAATCAAAAGCAAAACATCTGATGATTGTGAGCTCAAGCATTTCTCATCAAAGTCTCTCAAAACCAAAACTTTCAGGTAACCAAATGATATTTCTCTAAATGAACGATTACATTTGCAGGTTTCTGTATGTTTGCATTACTCATTATTTTTGTTATAACAACACTGGCAAACATTATACATGTCATTTGCTGGCTTTTGCGTCAAGTGAACCCTGCAATGTTTTTATCTCTACAGAAATGTGGTTTGATCTGTCTGATGGATAAACAGCTTCTGGGTGTTTGTGGTTGATGCACGTATCAGCAGTTTGTGGTTGATGCGTTTCTTCGTTTTCTCTCCTGCTTCATTTGAAAATGTAAGATCAGCAGAAGCTTGTTGATTTTTTTTTTATGATGTTAAAGGACACTGATGAGTGAGCGGAAACTAACTGAGGTTGGAGGAGGATTCACACTTAACCAGATAAATATCACAGTCCTGTCATGTTTCAGATCAATCTGAGTGTTTTCAGACATTTTCAGTGAGCCGATGAAGAAAATGTTTCTTAAATTAGTTTTGCTCTGTTTGTGTTTCTGGCGTCTGGATGGTGAGTTTTAAACGTGTTTTAATGGATTTAGTTGTTTCTGTTCTGGTACCATGTGATAAATTACTAGTTAAATTAGTTAGAGAAGATTAACATTCACTGTTAGTGTCAGCGACGGTGGTTGTAGTGAAATAATCTTTAATCTAATAATCCACACAATTTACAGGAGAATCATGAGGAGAAACACAACTACGTAATGCAAATGAAACCGGATGATGAACTGAAGTGAACTCAGGGTTTAAATAACAGGTCTAGGATTGATTAACTAATGATGGAGAACACAGGCAAATGTAAACTGAGAGAAAACTAAACCTAAACAGAACAAACACGTTACAGTTAGTCTCATATAGAAATAATTGAACTGTGATTTTACTGTCAGATCAAGTTTAAATTCAACTCTAAACTCAGTTATTAGTCACTGAAAAATTAAAATAATATAAATATGAAGCTCAGATACTTAACAGGATTAGTTTTCATGTGAAATTGTACTGCTGCAGAATATTATTCATTTCACATTATTAAATTATTAAAAGCATTTTAGTGAAACTTCATCAAATCAACATCAAGTGATTTTAAAGCTTTAATATGTAAAATCTCTGTTCTTCAGGTGTGTTTGGTTTTAGAAAATCAGAGGAGGGAAATTCAGTCACTTTTCACTCTGATCTTACTGAAATGAAGGATGATGATGTGATTCAGTGGAGGTTTGGAAACACTTTAATAGCTGAAATCAGTAAACAGTTTGACAGAATCACTGTATATGATGATGTTCTTGATGGGAGATTCAGAGACAGACTGAAGCTGGACAATCAAACTGGATCTCTGACCATCATAAACATCACAAAGGAACTCAGGGGACGTTATATGCTAGACATCAACGATGACCGTTACGCTGACATTCTCTATGCCCATGGTGAGTTAAATATCAGTTTCACCTGTTTTATATGTTAATCAAAGATACAATTATTAATCCAAACTCCATTTTGCTTCTGTTGTTTAAGGATGATATTCATTTCAAATTTAAATTTCAAACCATTTACTTTTGTAAATGTGTGTCTTAATCTGTGTTGAACTGTGTTAATCTGTGTTCTTCATGTGTGTGTTTGAAGATACTAGAGATGACACTGAAATATCAGTGACGGAGGGAGATTCAGTCACTCTAAACTCTGATCTTACTGAAATGATGGATGATGAAAAGATTGAGTGGTGGTTTGGGCATCAAAGCGCTTTAATAGCTGAAATCAATAAATTTATCGACATCTCCACTGATTATGAAGATGATCTTGATGGGAGATTCAGAGACAGACTGAAGCTGGACAATCAAACTGGATCTCTGACCATCACAAACACCACAACTGAACATACTGGAGATTATACACTAGAGATCAGCACTTTCAGCAATACTTGTTTAATTCGTCTCACTGTCTACGGTGAGTTAAATATCAGTTTCACGTGTTTTATTTATTACAGCTAGATCTGAAGAAGTATCTTCTCATGACTAATTAGTTAAAATTACTAATTACCTTAAATTTACTTTCTGCTTTTTCGCCTTTGGCTTGCTTAGTTGGGGACACTTGATATTCAACAGTGTTTTGATCTGCCTGCATCGACACCATTGTATGCGAACAGAACTGAGCTAGACGAAGACATCACTGTTTACTCCAGTGCTGATATACAGATAAATGAATTAATCATTGATCGTCGCTCCCCGAATGAATCAATACTGAATTTACTGAAGCTGGACAATGACGCCATTTTCTTTAAGAGCTGCTGTGCAGCCAAAAATTATTTACCAGTTATCACTGTAAAGGTGCTTTTACACAATCTGCATTGTAAAAAGCGCTATATAAATAAAGGTGACTTGACTTGACTTACAGTCTTGGTTACTCTCGATGTTTCTTCCTCATCTGCTTGATTATCTTTGTTCTCTCATGTTTTCAGCTCGTCTGCCTGTTCCTGTCATCAGCAGAGACTGTTCTTCATCATCATCATCATCATCATGTTCATTGGTGTGTTCGGCTGTGAATGTGAGTCATGTGACTCTCTCCTGGTACAAAGGAATCAGTTTATTGTCCAGCATCAGTGCGTCTAATCTCAGCATCAGTCTCTCTCTACCTCTGGAGGTGGAATATCAGGATGAAAACACCTACAGCTGTGTGATCAACAATCCCATCAGCAACCAGACTCAACATCTGAACATCACTCAACTCTGTCACACATGTTCAGGTACGGCAGCGCTGATATTAATTGATGTCTGTGCTGATATTAGCATTTATTGACTGAGCTGATCTCAGTTTGATGTTTGTATTCCTCAGACTCTGTCAACCATTGCGGTTCTACTGAAGCTGTGATCCGATTGGTCCTCTCTGCTCTGGTGGGCGTGGCTACTGTCATTCTTCTGGTTTATGACATCAGATCCAGAAGAGCTGAACAAGATCAAGCACATATTCACACATCAGGTACCTAATGGTGTAATTTCTCACAAACTGTTTCTGCATATATAAATATTTGTGAGATTTATTAATTTATGGCTATATATGTTCATCTTTTTCAGAAACTCTTGAAATCTGAAGCAGAATGTTGAACTTTAAAGGTTCGTCAAGTGTTTATTTGAGCTTCTGCTGTCTCTCTTTCAGTGTCAGATTTTTAAAAATGTTCGGTATAAAGGTTTCATTGTTTATATTTCTCTCAGATAAGACGCAGAGATCTCACTTTACTACTACTGCTGTTCATTTGCGTTTGTATTTGCTTGTCTTTATCAGTAAAGTTTTCCCACTCAGATGTTCAAGAGTATCTCCGTGTTTTATTACACAATTTCAACAGTGCACCACATATAAGCTTTACATTATTATCTCTTTTCCCGCCATTGACGGGATTTTCTGGCTTTTCGTGTTTTCACTGTTATACAGTAGGGGGCGCTATTAGGCATCTCCTGAAAGAGTACAGAATCTCCAGATCAAAACACAGACAAAGAAGCAGAAACAAGCGATAGAAGCATTGCTGACGAACATAAATGACATGATCATCAAACATTAAACAGCATATAAATCAAAACTGCCTAATGTTACTGAATGAAATGTTGAACCCGTGAAGAGAAAACGACTGTGAAGCTTTGAGGTGTTGATGGACTCAATCTACTCCATCTGTGTTTTGATCATCCTTCTGAATCCCTTCTGGACGAAGTCTTTCACGAAAACACGATTTTCTCAACTTTTATGAAATGTACCTACATTCAAGTGTAAAAATGAATGCATGAAACTAGAATAAAACTTTTTTTTTTGTTTAAAAGCAAAGGCATTGTTCTTTCTTTTGATATATTGCATGTTTAGATATTCATACAACAAAATATTCTGCAAAATTTTTTGAAAATGATCAAAAATGCTGGCACTGGCAACTTTTTTCAAAAACACTGGCAGGGAAAGAGTTAAAAAACATTATTTGTGAATGTTTGCATTATTATTCAGCTCATTAGTTTTATTTTAGTTTTTCTATACACAATAATAAACAAGAAAACTTTCCACTATGGTTTCTCCTTTAACCTGAGAAAATACTGATTTGGGACACATTATAATAGACTTTGAGAACAGTGGAAAATACATAAACACATCATATCGGTGCTCCATTTCCTCCAACAAGCAAAGATTTTGGGCCCTATTTTAATGATCTTAGCTCATGGTCTAAAGCGCACAGCACAGGTGCACTTAGGGCGTGTCTTAATCCACTTTTGCTGGTTTAACGACGGAAAAAATGGTCGGCGCACATGGTATAAAAGGCTTGTCCTTATTCTCTTAATGAGTCATGGGTGTGTTTTGGGTGTAACGTGTAATAAACTAATCAGAGTCTCATCTCCCATTCCCTTTAAAAGCCAGTTGCGCTCGGCCAGTGGCGGGTTCGCTATTTACATGGTGGAATTCGCAAGCAGAAAGACTGCAGGAAATGGATCTGTTCGTGCGCGAGGTTTAAGTGTTGTAATCCTTTTATTTGTAATATTTGGCATGTTTGTGTGCTGCTGTGAGTGTAACAAGCAGTGTGTACGTGCGCTGTGCACCTGCCTATAGGTGCATATTACTAACGCGCCCTTTAAATAACAAAAAAATAAAAAATACTGTTTTTGTTCAATGGCACAGTCATTTTCAGTTCTTCAAAATAGCAGCATGCCAACAATGCACCTGAACACACCTCGTTTTCAGACCAGCACACCCATGGGTGAACAGATGGGCGCGAGTGCATTTGCTATTTAAACAACGTGAAAATAATAACTGAAACTAGCAAAAAACACTTGCGTCACGGCTAGCTTCGCATTGCGCTGGGTGTATGATAGGACCCAAAGTGTTTAAATCTCTAGTCAGATTAAGTCAAGTTTATTTTTAAAGCACATTTGAAAACAACAAATGTTGAATCAAAGTGCTGTACAATTTGAGAAAAAGAAAGGACAGACAGTACCAGAAACAAGAGAAAGAGAAAAAAAAGCCTTAAAATCAACAAGTCATACTAATACAGATTGGATTTCTACAATTAAAATAAAACCCTATATCTCTCAAGCAACACCGTAGGCTAGGGAGAAAAGATGTGTCTTCAACCTAGATTTGAATGTGGATAATGTGGTAGAGAATCTGACAGAGAAAGGAAGTGCATTCCACAACTTAGGGGCCGAAGTCACAAACACCCGGTCGCCCTTGATTTTTAGACGGGAACAAGGAACAGAGAGAAGCAACTGGTTTGATGAGCGAAGAGATCTCACTGCAGAATATGGTTGAATGAGATTGACAATATACTGTGGTGCTAGGCCATGCAAGGCATGAAGCAAAACCTTAAATTCGACTCTGTATTCAACTAATAACCAGTACAAGGAAGCGAGAACAGGTGCACCCGCTAGAATACCAGCTGCTGCGTTTTGGACTAACTGCAAGCGACGGAGAGTGGATTTTGGCAAACCTACATATAAAGAATTGCAATAGTCCAATTGTGATGTGATAAGTGCATGAATCACTAATTCTAAATCCGTTTTTGAAAGAAAATGTTTTAATTTGGCAATAGACCGAAGATAAAAGAAGCTTCCTTTAATAACGGCACTTATCTGCTTATCGAATATTAGGTCAGAATCAAAGATGACACCCAGATTTAACCAAAGGTTAAAGACTGAGTACCTAACTGATTTACAATATTAGTACACAATGAAGAGCCAAAAACAATGGTCTCAGTTTTATCCTTATTTAGCTTGAAGTTTTCAGACATCCACAACTTTACTTCCTCGAGGCAGGAGGTGAGATTGTTTAAGGAGCTGCCATCGTTAGGCTTGACAGGAAGATAAAGCTGTGTATCGTCCGCATAACTGTGATAAGAGACACCATACTTCAGAAAGATAGAGCTTAGAGGAAGCATATAAAGAGAGAAAAGCAAGGGACTCAAAATGGAGCCTTGTGGGGCGCCCCATGTAATCGATGTTGAAGATGAATTGTGATTACCAATGCTGACAGAAAAGGTTCGCCCAACCACTCTCTCAAGACAATTTAACAAAATGGAATGATCTATCATGTCAAATGCCACGCTGAGATCTAAAATAATTAAAATGGCACCATCATCAGTGTCCAAGGAACAAAGAATATCGTTGGACATCTTTAGCAAAGCAGTCTCAGTACTGGGAAGTGACCTAAAGCCTGATTGAAATGTATGCAATATACTAAAAGTGGTCAAATAATTGTTTATTAAAATAAACAAATAATGTTTATTTTGTAATTTTATATATAGGCCACTTATAAAATTTTATTTTATATATTTTATATAATCCTATTGCTCAAAATAATTATGAATGATTATGATTTGTCAAATAGCCAGCACTAGTCAGTATAGAAGATTAGAGATTAGTGGATGCAGATACATAATATGTAATGTGTGTGACAAACAATATAAAAACAGACGAAACATATAGGGCTAAATACATAACATTTTAAGAAATTGCTACAGCAGTGGGGAAGATGAACGTGCATATGTCATTTTAATTTGTTAAGTTAGAGTTGCACGATTCTGGATAAAATGATAATCAAGATTTTTATTTGTTTGTTTCATGATTCTCCCATGATTCTGAATAGACAACTAAACAAAATTGCAAATAATTATTTACTAGAGGACAAAATATGAATTGCTGCAGTCTATTTAAAAATATTTAATTCATTATTTTAAAAAAAAGGGGTTGAATTCATTATTTTATGACTCACTCATAACCTCCTAGTGACGTAACGATGTAATCGTTACAACCGTTGTTATTTGAAGCGGCAAGTTAGTTTTAAAATGTGATTTGAAATGATTGAATCGAGATTGCGACTTGTAGACTCATTGATGTGGACGCATTTCAGTGAGCTTAAACAGATCACCCTTTACAGCAGATTTAGTTCAAAAACAACTGACCTAAATATGATTTTCAGTTACAATTCATCCTAAAATTCAACATTAGTAGGCTAACTTACTTTTCACCATCAGTCGCGCGCGCACTCAGAGGATCCTCCAGTTCTTGGCTAATTTTCAGATTTGTAAATTCATTCACTGCTCTGAACGGATCATTGAATCAGTGATTTGTTGACTTGAGAACAGCTGCAATACGATCAGTCCAATTCGCGAATGAATTGTTGATGTGATTTGTGGACCGATTTAACAGGGTGATTGAAAAGAATCAGTTCGTGCACGAATCGGACACCGCTTTTGCGTCTCGGAGCATGTGACGATTTCTTCATTTTAAAATAAGGAGTAACGATATATTTTATGAAATGTAGTGGAGTAAAAGTAAAAGTTGCTCAAAATAAAAATACTCGAGTAAAGTACAGATACTTGAAAAATGTACTTAAGTACAGTAACGAAGTAAAAATACTTTGTTACTGTCCACCACTGGCATTTTTAGCAATTATTTCCAAGAGATAATTAGATTTTGCAGTCCTGACAGTGACTTGATATTGTTATAATGAATCACAAAACATTGCAAATGAAACCTTAAGTTTATCTTTCTTCCACTTTCCTACATTTCTGCCTAATGGAGCGGGTATGTTCATTAAGCCAGGGCTGGGTGTTTGACTTGTTTTTATACCTCAGCGATTTGAGAGGGGCTACCTGGTCTAGGATGTCAGTACGAGTAGTATTAAAGATTTCCATCAGCTGTATGGTGTCTGCAGGGCTAGTTATAACTTCTGTGATTTGAGACTGATAAGTAGAAGCATATCTCATCAAACTGCATGACAGTGGAGGAATGAATAGCATGGGTAACGTGCCGACATACACGGGCTGAAAGGGGGGTATGTAGCTGCAGAGATTGAAATAAAACGAAACTATGGTCAGAATACCTCAAGATTAGTTACATCAAAACCAGAGGTTAGTACAAGATCAAGAGTATGGACTTTTATATGAGTAGGACCGGAAATTAACTGTGTCAGATTTAGAATGAAACTGGACGTTTCTGAATGGTTAGTGGATAAATTTATGTAGTTGCTGTGGAGTTGATTCAACTCATCCACTATCATGTGCCGTCAACATCTTTTGTGTTGAATTGACCCTCGTTTGTGAAGCAGTCCGGCGTAAAATGACGGCATGACAACAACTCTCTACTACAACAACTCTTCCTCTTCTCTAAAGCAGCCCAACATGGCCCCGCCCCCTTTGTGGTGTGTTCTCGGGGGTGGGGTTTATGTAAATTTTAGGGTTAGTGATGTCACTAACCCACAAAGAAGCTCGTTGTAGTCCCTACCAGCCGTTTCTACCAGTCCATAAACAGAAAATTCTTTAAAAGTCGTAACTTTGCAGATGTTGTTTATGATCAAACAACAACATTACACACTAATTAAAGTTAAAAAAGTCAAATCATAATCAACCACCCCTTTAATAGAGTTATTTTGCTCAGATTTGCCAAAATACCAAAGTTTGCAATCAAAAAGCAAAACATCTGATGATTGTGAGCTCAAGCATTTCTCATCAAAGTCTCCCAAGACCAAAATTTTTTGGTAACCAAATGATATTTCTCTAAATGAACGATTACATTTGCAGGTTTCTGTATGTTTGCATTACTCGTGAATTTTGTTATAACATCTCAGGCAAACATTATACATGTTTTACTGGTTTGTGCATCAAATGATCCCTGCAATGTTTTTTTCCTCTGTTTAATCTCTACAGAAATGTGGTTTGATCTGTCGGTGGATAAACAGCGTCTGCTGGATGTTTGTCGTTGATGCACGTGTCAGTAGTTTGTGGCTGAAGCGTTTCTTCCTTTTCTCTCCTTCCTAATAAGAAGCTCACAATCTTACACTCCACACAAAACATCTTTACACTGAAATAAAGTAAATCCATCAACAGTCAAAGATGATTGACAGCTCACAGCACTGATAACACAGCAGTAGATACATATATCTAATCCAATAGTTCACTCTTCTGCTGTTAGTTTTCATTCAGGACCAGAATTAATTTGAAAATGTAAGATCAGCAGAAGCTTGTTGATCTTGATGTTAAAGGACACTGATGAGTGAGCGGAAACTAACTGAGGTTGGAGGAGGATTCACACTTAACCAGATAAATATCACAGTCCAGTCGTGTTTTAGATCAATCTGAGTGTTTTCAGACATTTTCAGTGAGCCGATGAAGAAAATGTTTCTTAAATTAGTTTTGCTCTGTTTGTGTTTCTGGCGTCTGGATGGTGAGTTTTAAACATGTTTTAATGGATTTAGTTGTTTCTGTTCTGGTACCATGTGATAAATTACTAGTTAAATTAGTTAGAGAAGATTAACATTCACTGTTAGTGTCAGCGACGGTGGCTGTAGCGAAAATCTTTAATCTAATAATCCACACAATTCACAGGAGAATCATGAGGAGAAACACAACTACGTAATGCAAATGAAACCGGATGATGAACTGAAGTGAACTCAGGGTTTAAATAACAGGTCTAGGATTGATTAACTAATGATGGAGAACACAGGCAAATGTAAACTGAGAGAAAACTAAACCTAAACAGAACAAACACGTTATAGTTAGTCTCATATAGAAATAATTGAACTGTGATTTTACTGTCAGATCAAGTTTAAATTCAACTCTAAACTCAGTTATTAGTCACTGAAAAATTAAAATAATATAAATATGAAGCTCAGATACTTAACAGGATTAGTTTTCATGTGAAATTGTACTGCTGCAGAATATTATTCATTTCACATTATTAAATTATTAAAAGCATTTTAGTGAAACTTCATCAAATCAACATCAAGTGATTTTAAAGCTTTAATATGTAAAAACTCTGTTCTTCAGGTGTGTTTGGTGGTAAAACGGAGATAATGTCAATTCTGGAGAGATATTATATCACTCTAGACTCTGATCTTACTGAAATCAAGGATGATAATGAGATTCAGTGGGTGTTTGAAAACACTTTAATAGCTGAAATCAATAAACGGGACGACAGAATCACTGTATATGAAGATGTTCTTGATGGGAGATTCAGAAACAGACTGAAGCTGGACAATCAAACTGGATCTCTGACCATCACAAACATCACAACTGAACAGACTGGATCTTATACACTAGAGATCGACAGTGTGAGAAAGAAAATGGTCAATGTCAGTGTCCATGGTGAGGTTAAAAATATTGTTTAACCTGTTTTTTATGGCAAAATTTAAATGAATTCATCCATAATTTTGTTTCTTTTGTCGTTTGTTGTTTATTTTAAACTGACATTTTAAACAATTTAATGTAGTAAAACATTGTGAAGTGATTTCACAGTATTAATCTGACAAACCCTGTTTGTGTTTCATCTGTGTGTGTTTTTGGTTTTACAGAATTGATGTCAGTGTCAGTGTCAATGATGGAGGGAGATTATATCACTCTAAACTCTGATCTTACTGAAATTAAGGATGATGATGTGATTCAGTGGAGGTTTGGAAACACTTTAATAGCTGAAATCAATAAACAGGCCGACAGAATCACTGTATATGATGATGTTCTTGATGGGAGATTCAGAGACAGACTGAAGCTGGACAATCAAACTGGATCTCTGACCATCACAGACATCACAGATGAACATGATGGAGTTTATTCACTAGAGATCAGCAATGCGAGAAAGAGAATGTTCGATGTCAATGTCCATGGTGAGGTTAAAAAAATTGTTTCACCTGTTTTTTAATGGCAAAATTTAAATTAATTCGTCCATAATTTTGTTTCTTTTGTTGTTTCATGACATTGTTTATTTCAAACTGTAATATAGTAAAACATTATGAAGTGATTTCACAGTATTAATCTGTGACAAACCCTGTTTGTGTTTCTTCTGTGTGTGTTTTTGGTTTCATAGGATGGAAGTCAGTGTCAGTGTCAATGCTGGAGAGATATTATATCACTCTAGAATATAATCGTGAAGAAATTAAGGATGATGATTGGATTCAGTGGAGGTTTGGAAACACTTTAATAGCTGAAATCAATAAACGGGCCGACAGAATCACTGTATATGATGATGTTCTTGATGGGAGATTCAGAGACAGACTGAAGCTGGACAATCAAACTGGATTTCTGACCATCACAAACATCACAGCTGAACAGACTGGAGTTTATACAGTGGAGATCAGCGGTGTGAGAAGGCTAAAGTACAAAGTCAATATCTCTAGTGAGGTTAAAAAAAAAATTGGTTTCACCTGTTTTTTTTTTTTTATGACAATTTTAATTTATAATTTTGTTTCTTTTGTAGTTTTATGATATTGTTTATTTCATACTGACATTTTAAATAATTTTATGTAGTAAAACATTGTGAAGTGATTTCACAGTATTAATCTGTGACAAACGTCTCGGTTACGTATGTAACCCTCGTTCCCTGAAGGAGGGAACGGAGACGTACGTCAGTAGTGACCGACGAATTGGGATATCGCTAGAGAGCCCTATCAGCTTCGAGTGAACTAAAACAGGCCAATGAAGTTGGCGTGCGATATTTGCATAATGCGCACCGCCCCCGCCAGGTGGTATAAATAGGGGAGCAGATGCAATCGCACTCTGTTTTTCGCTGAGGAGACAACCTAGTCCGCACTACAGCGAGGGTACAGCAACTGTGGCGACGGGACGTACGTCTCCGTTCCCTCCTTCAGGGAACGAGGGTTACATACGTAACCGAGACGTTCCCTTTCAGTCGGTCACGTTCGACGTACGTCAGTAGTGACCGACGAATTGGGATCCCAAATAAAGCGCCACAGTATGAACCCCTTCCAGTGCCCAGCGCAAGCTCTAGCCACCCGGCGCACCAGTGGGACGGGGAAGGGGGCGAGCTTACGCCGAGAGAGTCTACTGCTGTTCCGACATACCCACTAAGTAAACTAGACTACACTGGGGAAGCGAACCCGTAGGGGACGCTGCGGAGACCACTACCCACCCGTAGGGGAGGAATTTACGTGGAGAGTACACATATGGACTGGCCGTGGGCAGTACGCATATGGAGTCCCTGGGATGGCTCCACCTGGGTAGGGGGAGACTCATCTGACAGGTGACAGCAGAGCTGGCTCTGCTAAGGGAAAGACACGGGCTCGCCGTAGGGAGTTGACCGTGGACAAATACACACATGGAACCACTCACGTGGAGGGGTCACGACATGTGGAACCCAGCCAAACGTCAGCGTCAGTGACGGAGGTTTGGCCTGGCATCAGACACTCCGCAATGTCCGAGCCGAAGGGGGAGGTGGAGGAACTCGACAGGGTTCGCCAAGCGGGGAACTCGACTGGAGTAAAAAGGATGCACGTATCCGGCCCAGGGAGCGGGAGTGGCATTGCAAGCCGACACTAGAACGGGCTCTTCGCGTCTACCGGCTGGTGGAAGCGAGTACACGGGAAGAAACCGGTTCTACACGAAGGCTATAGAATCTAGCGAACGTGTTAGGTGTCGCCCAGCCCGCAGCTCTACAGATATCTGTCAGCGAGGCGCCGTGCGCCAGCGCCCAGGAAGAGGCCACTCCTCTGGTGGAGTGGGCTCTCAACCTGAACGGGCAAGGCACGCCCTGGAACTCATACGCCAGGGCGATGGCGTCCACTATCCAGTGGGCCATCCTCTTCTTGGAGACAGCCTTTCCCTTCTGCTGGCCTCCGTAACAGACAAAGAGCTGGTCTGAGGTCCTGAAGCTTCGCGTTCTGTCCACGTACAGGCGCAGAGCGCGGACGGGACAGAGCAAAGCTAGGGCTGGGTCTGCCTCCTCCGAAGGCAGCGCTTGCAGGTTCACTACCTGATCTCGAAAGGGAGTGGTAGGAACCTTGGGCACATATCCAGGCCGGGGTCTCAGGATAACGTGAGAGTCACCGGGCCCGAATTCCAGGCACGATTCGTCAACCGAAAATGCATGCAGGTCCCCTACCCGCTTGAGCGAGGCCAATGCAACCAGGAGGACGGTCTTTAGGGACAGTACTTTTAACTCGACTGATTGCAAAGGCTCGAAGGGACGACCCTGGAGAGATGTAAGAACCAGGGTCAGATCCCAAGAGGGTACAGAGGGGGGCCGGGGAGGATTCAGTCTCCTCGCCCCCCTCAAGAACCTGACGATCAGATCGTGCTTCCCTAGCGATTCACCATCAACTGCATAGTGATGTGCGGCGATAGCGGCAACATACACCTTGAGGGTGGAGGGAGACAGCCTTCGCTCCAGGCCCTCTTGCAGAAAGGAAAGCACGGTTCTGACCGAACATGATCGGGGGTCCTCTCGCTCTGGTTGAGAGGAGCACCATTCGACGAACAGGTTCCACTTCAACGCATAGAGGTTCCTCGTAGAAGGAGCTCTAGCGGAAGTGATAGTGTCTGCGACCGCTTGCGGGAGATCACTCAGAACCTCCGCGTCCCGTCCAGGGACCACACATGGAGTTTCCACAGGTCGGGACGCGGGTGCCAGAGGGTGCCCCGTCTCTGAGTCAGGAGGTCCTTCCTCAGAGGAATGGGCCAGGGAGGTGCTGTCGCGAGGAGCGTGAGGTCCGAGAACCAGGTCCGAGTGGGCCAGTATGGAGCCACTAACAAGACCTGCTCCTCGTCCTCCCTGACTTTGCACAGGAGTTGTGCGAGAAGGCTCACTGGGGGAAACGCATATTTGCGTAGGCCCCGGGGCCAGCTGATTGCCAGGGCATCCGTGCCGAGCGTGCCGCCGGACAGGGAATAAAACAACTGGCAGTGGGCAGTCTCCGGGGAGGTGAACAGATCTACCTGTGCCTCGCCGAAGCGCTGCCAGATCAGCTGGACCACCTGGGGATGGAGTCTCCATTCGCCCGGAAGCGGAGGCTGCCGTGAGAGCTCGTCGGCTGCACGGTTGAGCACGCCTGGGACGTGAATGGCACGAAGCGACCTCAGATGCTTCTGACTCCATAGCAAGAGATGGCGGGCGAGTTGCGACATACGGCGGGAGCGTAGACCACCCTGATGGTTGATGTACGCAACGGCCGCAGTGCTGTCCGAGCGGACCAGTACGTGCTTGTCTGACAACAGCTTCTGGAAGCGGCCCAGTGCAAGACGTACTGCTAGCAACTCGAGGCAATTGACATGCCAATGCAGTTGGGGCCCCGTCCACAGACCCGATGCTGCATGCCCGTTGTACGTGGCTCCCCACCCCGTGGCGGAGGCATCTGTGTGGACCACAGCATGCCTGGACACTTGTTCGAGGGGAACTCCCGCCCGCAGGAACGAAGGGTCCGACCACTTGGTGAGGGTGCGGCGGCAGTTCGGTGTCACGGGGACACGGAACGTACCGCGCTGCCACGCCCATCTCGGGACCCGGCCGCGGAGCCAGTGTTGAAGCGGCCTCATATGAAGCAATCCGAGCGGCGTGACTGCGGCTGCGGATGCCATATGCCCCAGGAGCCTCTGAAAGTGTTTCAGTGGGGCCGCTGTCCTGCGCTTGAGCGTACTCAGGCAGGTCAACACTGACTGGACGCGCTCCTCGGTGAGGCGCGCAGTCCGGGCGACCGAATCCAGTTCCATACCGAGATAAGAGATCCTCTGCCCGGGGGTGAGTTTGCTCTTGTCCCAGTTGACCCGAAGACCCAACCGACTGAGGTGAGCTAACACCATGTCCCTGTGTTCGCACAACTGCTCTCGCGAGCTGGCTAGGATGAGCCAGTCGTCGAGGTAGTTGAGGATGCGAACGCCCTGTTCCTTGAGCGGAACAATGGCCGCCTCCGCAACCTTCGTGAAGACGCGGGGCGACAGGGCCAGCCCGAAGGGTAGGACTTTGTACTGATATGCCCGACCCTCGAACGCAAACCGTAGGAAGGGTCTGTGACGAGGCAGAATCGAGACATGAAAGTACGCGTCCTTCAGGTCGATCGCTGCAAACCAATCCTGGGGACGGACGCATTCGAAAATGCGCTTCTGCGTAAGCATCTTGAACGGCAGCCTGTGAAGGGACCGGTTCAGGACACGCAGATCCAGGATTGGCCGTAACCCACCGCCCTTCTTCGGTACAATGAAGTAGGGGCTGTAGAACCCTGACTTCATATCGGCTGGAGGGACCGGCTCGATTGCATCCTTCGCCAGGAGGACAGCAATCTCCGCCCGGAGAACAGGTGCATTGTCCAGGGACACCTGAGTGTAGTGGACACCCCTGAAGACCGGGGGACGCCGGGCGAACTGAATCGCATAGCTGAGTCTGATAGTACGAATGAGCCAGCGGGACGGGCTGGGGAGCGCTATCCAGGCTTCCAGACACCGAGCCAGCGGGACCAAAGGCACCACAGACGCACCGGGGGTGGGGCAGCGAAGCAGAGTGCTGGAACCCGACTCGGACGGCACAGCGGCCCGAAGTGAGGTCAGACTCTGCGAGGTGGCAGTGTGAATGGGAGACGGCTGAGGGGCGGCCTCGACCATCACACTGGGACCTGCTGGCGAAGTGAGAGTGGGCTGCGAGTGGCAAGGGGGGGCCTCGCGCACTGACAGCCGCAGTCTCTTGTGACCTGGAGGATTGGGAAACTGCTCTTTTTGTGATAAAGTGGGTACCGCTGGACTCCGGAGAGCCAGCGGCGGGACAGACAAATTCACAAATTCCCCCCGGCCCTCCTCCGGGGGTGGGAGAGATGATGGAGTCCTCTCCCGAAGAGCAGGAACCTTCCCCTCCAGGTCGCCCGTCTCAGGGTCGCGTCTTCCTCGACCTCTTGCCACCTGGCTTGGCCTGAGCGGGCTGGGCGCCGCGTCCGCGACCGGCACCCTGCTGTTTGGCTGGTGTAGGCTGCTGCTTTGCCGACTTAGCAGGGGCGGAGGACGACGCAGGCGGGCGCCCTCGGCGACGAGCGGGCTGAGGCTGTGCGGCCGGCGGCGGGGTGGAGGCAGCAGCAGACCGCCGGGGCAGGACGTGTTTGATAGCCTCAGCCTGCTTCTGGGCGGCAGAGAACTGCTGGGCGAAGCTCTCTACCGCGTCGCCGAAAAGGCCGACCTGTGATATGGGGGAGTCCAGGAACCGATACTTGTCGGTATCCCTCATATCAGCGAGGGTCAGCCACAGGTGGCGCTGCTGGACCACAAGCGTGGCCATCGCTTGACCAACAGAACGTGCCGTCACCTTAGTCGCCCGGAGGGCGAGGTCCGTGGCGGCACGCAGCTCCCCAAGCAGCTGCTGGTCAAGACCTCCCTGGGGCATTTCCAACAACGCTTTTGCTTGATGAACTTGCAAAAGGGCCATGGCATGCAGGGCGGAGGCGGCCTGTCCGCAGGCTCTGTAAGCTTTCTCTGTCAAGCCTGACGAGAATTTACAGGCCCGGGATGGGAGACGCGGCTCACCGCGCCAGCCGGAGGCCGTTGGACACAGTTGCATCGCAACAGACCTCTCGACTGGGGGAATCCGCGTATATCCCCTAGCCTCCCCGCCATCCAGGTTGGTGAAGGCGGACGAGGGACCAGGTCTCGCACGAACGCTATAAGGCGTCCGCCAGGACCTGGTCACCTCATCATGCACCTCCGGGAAGAATGGCATCGGGGCGGGGCGCTGGGGACCAGCGCGGGCCGCCCCGAGATACCAATCATCAAGCCGAGAAGGCTCGGGACACGGTGGAGGGTTCCAGACGAGCCCAACCTTCTCGGCAGCCCGGGAAAGCATAGCCGTCAACTCAGGATCGGGCTCGGACAACGCTACGGTCCCGGAGGGAGGTAACGCAGCCGAGTCCTCATCTCCCGAGGACTCTTGCTCACCTTCCGATGCCGTGATCGACATACGGTCATCCGCCGGTGCACCGAAAGAGACGGCTGGTCGCTCCGTAGAGGGACCAGCACGTTCAGTCGGCAACACCACCGGTTGCAGTGAAGTAGAGGGGGCAGGGGCCCGCGGAGCAGCGCTCGGCGGGGAAGCCCTGACCGTAATCCTCAGATCACCCTGTCTACACGCCGACACACCGTCACCTCGGCCGAAGCCAGAGAAAACGGCGGCACGGGGCATAGGAGAGGGGACCCCCGCTCCCTGAGAACCAAGGAACGAGAGTCTCGATCTCAACACTGCAATAGTCATGTTCCCACAATGAGAACATGAACTATCCACAAAAGCTGCTTCAGCATGCTGAACACCCAGGCACGTGATGCAGCGATTGTGGCCGTCAGCGGGGACCAATGAACGACCACATCCAGTAACGCACAGACGAAATGACATCTTGAAAAAGACGCAGGGTTCGTCTGTGAAGCTCTTTCAGAAGGGGAAGAATCAGCTCACTTGTGCTGAAGCACACAGGGAGTGTCACGATGTGTTCGGGTACACCACTCCCCGAACACAACGGAGGAACCGGCCCAATCGCAACAAACACAAGCGCTGGAAAAAGTTGCTGTAAAAACAGCAGTTGAGAGCTTTAAGCTCAGGCTCCTCGAAGCTCGCAACCTCGCTGAAGTGCCTTAACACCAACACAAGACGCTGAACTTCACAGAGGCTTGTTTCTCTTCACTCTAGTCTGAAGCAGGAACAACTGGTTGGCTCCGAAGCGAAAGACAGAGTGCGATTGCATCTGCTCCCCTATTTATATCACCTGGCGGGGGCGGTGCGCATTATGCAAATATCGCACGCCAACTTCATTGGCCTGTTTTAGTTCACTCGAAGCTGATAGGGCTCTCTAGCGATATCCCAATTCGTCGGTCACTACTGACGTACGTCGAACGTGACCGACTGAAAGGGAACCCTGTTTGTGTTTCTTCTCTGTGTGTTTTTGGTTTTACAGGTCGGATGTCAGTGTCAGTGAAGGAGGGAGATTCAGTCACTCTAGACTCTTATTTTATTGAAATGAAAGATGTTGATGTGATTCAGTGGAGGTTTGGACCTGAAAACACTTTAATAGCTGAAATCAACGTAACGGCCGACAGAATCACTGTATATGATGATGTTCTTGATGGGAGATTCAGAGACAGACTGAAGCTGGACAATCAAACTGGATCTCTGACCATCACAGACATCACAACTGAACAGACTGGATCTTATACACTAGAGATCGACAGTGTGAGAAAGAAAATGGTCAATGTCAGTGTCCATAGTGAGGTTAAAAATATTGTTTAACCTGTTTTTTAATGGCAAAATTTAAATTAATTCATCCATAATTTTGTTTCTTTTGTCGTTTGTTGTTTATTTTAAACTGACATTTTAAACAATTTAATTTAGTAAAACATTGTGAAGTGATTTCACAGTATTAATCTGACAAACCCTGTTTGTGTTTCATCTGTGTGTGTTTTTGGTTTTACAGAATTGATGTCAGTGTCAGTGCCAGTGATGGAGGGAGATTCAGTCACTCTAAACTCTGATCTTACTGAAATGAAAGATGATGATGTGATTCAGTGGAGGTTTGGAAACACTTTAATAGCTGAAATCAATAAACAGTTTGACAGAATCACTGTATATGATGATGTTCTTGATGGGAGATTCAGAGACAGACTGAAGCTGGACAATCAAACTGGATCTCTGACCATCACAGACATCACAACTGAACATGATGGAGATTATAAACGAAAGATCAACTTTTGGACCACTAACTTCTTTCTCGCTGTCTTTGGTGAGTTAAATATTTGTTTCACCATTTTATGTTCTAATCACCAGATACAATTATTAATCCAAACACCATTTTGCTTCTTTTCTGTCTGTTTTTGTTTTATGATATTATTTATTTAAAATGTAAATATATGAAATTATTTACTTTTAAAATCAATCATAAAGTTATTTAAAATCTCTCTCTGATACAAACTCTGTTTCTGTTTGTTCTCTGTTTGTGATTCAGATGAAATATCAGTAAAGGAGGGAGATTCAGTCACTCTAAACTCTGATCTTACTGAAATGAAAGATGATGATGTGATTCAGTGGAGGTTTGGAAATGAAAACACTTTAATAGCTGAAATCAATAAACGGGCCGACAGAATCACTGTATATGATGATGTTCTTGATGGGAGATTCAGAGACAGACTGAAGCTGGACAATCAAACTGGATCTCTGACCATCACAAACATCACAGCTGAACATACTGGAGATTATAAACTGCAGATGAGGATTTCACACAGATACTCATTTAAAGCATTCAGAGTTTCTGTCTATGGTGAGTAGAGATCATTTGTTCTGTCCTTCAAATATTCTTGTTTTTACCAACTATTTACATATTTATTCACAAACACCACAACTGAACATGCTGGAGATTATAAACTAGCAATACTGTCTACAGTGATTTAAATATCAGTTTCACGTTTTATTTATTACAGCTAGATCTAAAGAAGTATCTTATCATGACTACTTAGTTAAAATTACTAATTACCTTAAATTGACTTACTATTACATTTTTCAAATGCTCTGCTTTTGATCAGTCTTGGTTACTGAGCTGATCTCAGTTTGATGTTTGTATTCCTCAGACTCTGTCCACTGTTGTGGTCCTACTGAAGCTGTGATCCGATTGGTCCTCTTAGCTCTGGTGGGCGTGGCTACTGTCATTCTTGTGGTTTATGACATCAGATCCAGAAGAGCTGAAGGAGATCAAGCACATATTCACACATCAGGTACCTCATTGATGATCTCATTTCTCACAAACTGTTTCTGCATATATAAATATTTGTGAGATTTATTCATTTATGGCTTTGTGTGTTCATCTTTTTCAGAAAGTATTGAAATCTGAAGCAGAATGTTGAACTTTAAAGGCTCTTCAAGTGTTTCGTCATAATAAATGCTAATGATTATTTGAGGTTCTGCTGTCTCTCTTTCAGTGTCAGATTTTTAAAAATGTTATTTGTAAGGTTTCATTGTTTATATTTTTTATAAGACACACAGATCTCACTTTACTACAACTGCTGTCAATTTGCGTTTGTATTTGCTTGTCTTTATCAATAAAGTTTTCTCACTGAGGTTCAAGAGTCTCCATGTTTTATGACACAATTTCAGCAGTGCGCCACATATATTAACTCTTTCACCGCCACTGATGGGATTTTCCGGCTTTCCGTGTTTTCACTGTTATACAGTAGGGGGCGCCATTAGGCATCTCCTGAAAGAGTACAGAATCTCCAGATCAAAACACAGACGAAGAAGCAGAAACAAGCAATAGAAGCATTGCTGACACACATAAATGACATGATCATCAAACATTAAACAGCATATAAATAAAACTGTCTAATGTTACTGAATGAAATGTCGACCCAGGACGAGTTATAACTGTGAAGCTTTGAGGTGTTG
This sequence comes from Hypophthalmichthys molitrix, assembly GCA_037950675.1. Taxonomy (NCBI): domain Eukaryota; kingdom Metazoa; phylum Chordata; class Actinopteri; order Cypriniformes; family Xenocyprididae; genus Hypophthalmichthys; species Hypophthalmichthys molitrix. The sequence continues at coordinate 36,011,879 of CM075500.1, read as the reverse complement.
ATGGACTTGATCTACTCCATCTGTGTTTTGATCATCGCTCTGAATCCCATCTGGATAAAGTCCTTGACAAAAATGCAATTTTCTCAGCTTTTTGCTCAAAATGTTGCTTTTTTATGAAACAAGTTTTGACAAATACCAGAAGCGTACTTTTCAATGGGAACGCCACATTTTTTAAACACCAGGAGCACAACGAGTGTACAGTGTTACCAGCTACCTTTTTAAATGTTCTACTTTTAGAGCTTTGAACTGTTTAAAATTACTTTTTTGCATTTGAGATCATCTTTATCACTTTCATTGACTGAGCAGATTGCCTTATTTCGAATGTTTGCAGTTCTTGCTCTTGTTTCGTATGGTGCCAGTAATAAGATCCTAAAATGATCTGCACGCTTATTAATGAGAATTAATTTCATGCATTTCTCAATGTCGCTTGATAGAGACTTCAGTCATGTGTCTAATCACTCAGTTGACTTTTCCTCCTGTTTTGCTGTATTTCAGTTTGCTAATGTCTCTCTGGTCATTGCTGCAGATGTTCAGGTCTCAGATCTCTAGGGATTTGAGCTTCACTCAGCAGCATTAGCAGGGTTCGTTGAAGCTGCTGGTGTCCTCAGCATGTGGCGTCGGTTATGCTGCATTTTGACCTTGTGAAGGTCGTCAAACCCCCCTTTTTGATGCCAGTGTTTATTGGTTTCAGGCTTTGCCTCCCACGTGCTCATCCTCATGACATCATCGCCCTTGTGAAAAAGAAGTAGCATACTTTTAAGAAGAGTACATCTTATTGCAAAAATAATATACTTCAAAAGAATACATTGAATGTATGTCTTTGGACTCTTAAATGCATTATAGTTATGATTAAATGAAAATGCAATGCAATTTGTTGAAGTTAAGTGTTTTTTTTTTTTATCAACTGATGAGCATTTATGGAAGAGATTCAAAATGTAGTGTCTTTGAAGATTAGAAGATTTGAAGTACCACTACAAGCAATACAATTAAGCACACTTATTTTTCACAAGGGCACTACTGTGACACACTACAGTTCTGAATATGAATCAGTTGCATTTAAAAAAAAAAAAAAATCATGACCTTTGTTTCTGTTAACTGTATGCTGTCTGGAATGCGGTAATTTTTCCACTAATTTAAATGGAATGCCATAATAAAATACTATGAATACTAAAACTAAAATATGAATAACTAAAGTTTATTGGTTATTTTAAGAGATAAACACTATATGATAAAATATATTAAAATTGACATGCACTCTAAAAAGTTTGCATCAATCCTTTTGAGTTATGACAACTTCTAATGAAATTATGTTCAACCAACAAACTACACTGAGTTAGAAGAACTTAAACAGATTTTTTTAGTTTCACTCAAAAAAAAGTAATTCAACAATTAAGTGGTGGCCCTGGAAATTTCAGTTTAAATTACACAAAATATTAAGTTGATGTAATGATCAACATTGTTATGTAAACAGAACTCGTCAAAATAAAAGGTTCAAACAATACATTAGAATTTCTAACTTGAAACTATGCATATACTGTATTTACAGTTGCATGAAAAAGTATGTGAACCACTTGCAGAATCTGTGAAAATGCAAATAATTTTAACAAAATAAGAGATCATACAAAATGCATTCATTTTTTTTTTAATTTAGTACTGTTCTTAGTAAGATATTTTACATAAACGATGTTTACACACAGTCCACAAGACAAAAAAAAAAAAAAAAATAGCTGAATTTATTAAAATAACCCAGTTCAAAAGTTTGTGAACCATTGATTCTTAATACTGTGTGGTTACCTGGATGATCTACGACTGTTTTTATATTTTGTGATGGTTGTTCATGAGTCTCTTGTTTCTTCTGAGCAGTTAAACTGAGCTCTGTTCTTCAGAAAAATCCTCCAGGTCCTGCAGATTCTTTTTTGCATATTTGAACCCTTTCCAGCAGTGACTGTATGATTTTGAGATCCGTCTTTTCACACTGAGGACAACTGAGGGACTCAAACACAACTTTTAAAAAGCTGCAGACATTCACTGATGCTTCAGAAGGAAACACGATGCATTAAGAGCCGGGGGGTGAAAACTTTTGAACAGGATAAAGATTTGTCTTATTTTGTTGAAATATCTTTTTTTTTTCTTCTTTTTTTCATTTAGTACTACCCTTCTGAAGCAACAGAAGATGCTTGCATGTTTCCCGGAAGACAAATTAAGTACAATTTACCTTGATCTTCAAATTCAAAAGGTTTTCACCCCCGGCTCTTAATGCATCATGTTTTCTTCTGGAGCATCAGTGAATGTTTGAACCTTTTCTAATAGTTGTGTTTGAGTCCCTCAGTTGTCCTCAGTGTGAAAAGACGGATCTCAGAATCATACAGTCACTGCTGGAAAGGGTTCAAATATGCAAAAAATCCTTGAAAACTGAAGAATCTGCAGGACCTGGAGATTTTTTCTGAAGAAGAAGAACAGAGCTCAGTTTAACTGCTCAGGACAAACAAGAGACTCATGAACAAGCATCACAAAATATAAAAACAGTCGTAGAGTTATTTTAAAAAGATTCAGCAATTTTTTTTGTCTTGTAGGCTAAATGAAAACATCTTTTATGTAAAATATCTTACTCAGGACAATATTAAATAAAAAATAACATGCATTTTGTATGATCCCTCTTATTTTGTTAAAATTATTCACATTTTTACAGATTCTGCAACTCTAAGTTGTGTAATTGGTGTCCTAAATTTCTTTTTAGAGGGCGAATGTTATTTTGGTGCATTGTTGCTGGTGTGGCATGATTCGAATGTATAAAAAGTGTCTTGTTTGGGGCGATTTGATAAAGCCCAGTGCTCTGTCAACCTCACAATAACAGCACTCCTTCATTTCCGCTCGATGAATTTTAAGATGTTTTAGGTAATAATCACCTCAGCACTGATAGTTAATGAACCACGTGTTCATTATCTGCGAAACCTCACATCCTGACACTATTTTGTAATTTTCTGTTGTCAAAGGTATGAAAGGTTTGATATTCCATTGCTGTCTTGCAGCTGCTTCCCATTTAGTCCCAATTAAACTCACTGAACTTGTGTTCCTGCCAACGTTGTTTTCTGTTGCCAACTTGGTCACCACAGCCGGCGTAATATCCACATGCAAAGCTTCCTTTTTAAAAGATAAACTCTCACAAGTTTAATTTCTTTTCTTTAATCACAACCATTATGAACCCTTTAAAATCACCAGTAATTGTGTGGTGGAAATTACATTTGAAATATTTTTGGAATAAAATGGCTGCTGTCTCTTTGAAGGCTATTTTATATCTAGTGTGAGATAAAACAATAAAATTTGCACATAAAAGACATTTAAATGAAGAAGACATGGGGAAAAGTTTCTACAACCGCTGTAGTGTGACCTTCATAAAACGAGAAATAATAATACCTTGTTTTATACCGCCTTTCAAGACCTCAAGGTCCAAGCAGAACAAACAAGACAAGTTAGAAGTAGGATATTGTTGATAATGAATAGATTAAGGGGTTAAACGTGCCGATAGTTGAGGAAACGCCCATCAGCCCTTTCAGAAATCCAGCAGGCTGATTAAACTGTAAGATTCATCTATGTCAATATTGTCTGATGAACTCTTTGCTATAATAAAGCATGTTATGCAGCTGATGGTTTTGTGTCATAATGGCTGGTCTCTCGGGTTCCTGTATTTGGCAGGAGCGAGACTCAGACATTCCTCTAGACTCAGACTCATCTACTGCAGAACTCGAGTGTAAATATTTATCTGTCATTTCAGAGTCTGTCTTCACTGCCAGCTTCTGAAAATCCCCCTCATTTAGTCGGTGTGTTTTATGAATGTTTGTCTGTCCGTTTCAAAGTTTATCTGTCACCTGCTCAACAGGGATGGCAATAAAATGTTTTTTAAATCAAATCTATTTTGAGTTCCCGATGAGGATTGTTGCTGTTGGTTATGATGAGAGATTCCACAAATTCCTGGAATCTTTATTTAGAATTTAGAATATTTAAAATTTAGAATTTAGGCCTCTGTGTTCTTGAAGTCTAGTCCAGTTCACATCGTATTCTAAAGCCATATTCTGACGGGACTAGTTTTCTACACAAAGTTTGAGTTACCGACATGTGTATTTACGTGTATATATTCTTACGCTGTATTTTTATCTTGTTTTCCAAATATATAAACAGTCTTAAATCAAAATACATTTACTGGGGAAACAAAATTACATAAGATGATTAGTCTGATAAATTTATCAGAATTTATGCTTAAATCGAGAAAACATCTGCCAGTGGAATCAGAAAAATAAACTTGCTTTTCCTTTTGAAATGCGTTTATTTTTCTGAACCCATTTTGCAGATGTTTCTATTTTTATTTTAAAATTTGCCAAAGTCACGTGAACCATTGAAATTTCGAAACGTTTCGAAACACTTGTGACGTAACGAAGCCTCATTTACTGGCAGTTTAATACGCGCTGATTCGAAACAAAAGATTCGTAAAGCATTCTGTTTTAAAATCGCTCATCACTAGATTATTTTGTTTTTTTGGCGCACAAAAAATATTCTCGTCGCTTCATAACATTAAGGTTGATCCACTGTAGTCACATGATCTGTTTTAAATATGTCTTTAGTAGCTTTCTGGGCATTGAAAGTGTTAATTATCTTGCTGTCAATGGAGGCCTCGTTGAGCCATCGGATTTTATCAAAAATATCTTAATTTGTGTTCTGAAGATAAACGAAGGTCTTGGAACGACATGAGGGTGAGTAATTAATGACAGAATTTTCATTTTTGGGTGAACTAACCCTTTAATGTTTTTTTGCGCCAAAAGATTTATATGACCATTTTTCCTGTAGTGTGTTTTGCTTCATCAGATCATCAGAACTCATCTTGCTGGATCTGACACAGTTAACAACCAGATCCTCCTGTCAACCTTCATGACGAAGGGCATCTCAAGAGCCGTACTCCAATGGTTCACATCTTACCTCAGGTAGGTCCTTCAGGGTATCGAGGAGGGCACAACATCTACCTACTGGAGTGCCTCAGGGCTCAGTGCTTGGACCGCTTCTCTTCTCCGTTTACATGTCATCACTAGGGTCTGTCATTCAGAAACATGGTTTTTCCTATCACTGTTATGCTTTTGACACACAACTCTATGTATATTTTCATCAGTATATTAGTACTCTTTTTATCTAAAACGACCAAGGACTGTTTGATTCATGATTTGAGTCTTTTACAGTTTATTGACTGAACCTGCTGAACTTCACCAGGGAGTCACTGTTGCATCGACGGGAGTGGCGGCTCTCAAAACTAGGCCATCCAACAATCAGCGGCTGACGACACAAGATGATGTTCACAACCATCTGCACGAGTCTCTGTGAAACTGCAAGGTCAGCTGTGCTTCACGCCTATCCTCAGACTGCACTGACTCTCCCAGAGCTGTAAAACTCAATTACACCCAAACACACACCCACTGCTAAGATCATCTGACCTCGAAAACCCACAGTAAATGCTTCAAGGGATGACAATTCAGTCAGCATTGACTCACACTCATTCCATTTCAATGATTTTCTTTGGGCCCATTTGTTCAAAGTTTAATCTGGATCACAATGATCTGGATTTGGAAATCCCATGTTTTGCTGTCCAGTATCAGTTAATCAAAACTTTCATGTTGTTTTTTTAAAGCAAATTGGATTGGATTGCCTTGATACAGAAACAAACTATTTACCACATCTGGATTTCCAGTGCTGCAAATGGGAAGGCTAATTTGTAGGCGGTTTTTGGCTGAGTGAAAACTTTCTGTGCTTCGGTAAAAAAAAATCATTCTGGTGCATTAATAGTAAAGAGCAACAGGTAGAATAGTGTTGGGTCACTTTAAGTGTTTTTAATTGAAGAGACAGAAAACATTACAATGAAACAAACATCCTTTTCCATGTTCAATTTCAGTCAGTTCCCTCATCTGACCTACAACAAATAAACAGACATACATACAATAACGGTTAAAAGTTTGGAATAATATTTTTAATGTTTTGAGAAAAGACTGCATTTATTTGATCAAAAATATAGTAAAAAAAATATATATATATAATATATCATTATAATTTTGTGAAATCATCATATTAGAATGATTTCTGAAGGATTATGTGACACTGAAGACTGGAGTAATGATGCTGAAAATTCAGCTTTGATCACAGAAATAAATTACATTTTACTTTATATTCACATAGAAAACAGCTGATTTACATTCTAATAATATTTCACAATTTTTACTGTATTTTTTATTAAATAAATGGAGTATTGGCTTTCAAAACATGAATTTTTTCCTATAGGGCTTTATTCAATACAAATCATTTCAAAGCAGCTTCACAGTAATAAACAGGCAAATAACAGTGTTAATGTTGTAAAATTAAACAAGTATGAAATTTTTGTTCTCATCCCATTGTGTCAGTGCAGTCAAATCAATAATATCACTAAATATTAATTGTCTTTTAAACAAATCAAGTGCAAAATATAAATGTATATGATAGACTGAACTGGATTGCGTGATCTAATCTAATTGATGAATAATTTTTTATCAACCCATTTTCAAGATTTGAAAACAACATTTATTTTGAACATCTAGTCCATGTTTGAATATCTTTTTTCCATTCAAAAATGTTTTAAATGCACTTAAATGTGAGTCTGTTCCTCACACACAGCATCATTTGACTTCAGAAGACTTGGGATATGCATTTAAAAGATTATTTTTCAAAGTTGTAAATAAAACAAAGATCATTGAAGAAATCTCAAACGTTCTGCCTAGAACCGGATGATTCGGGTAAATTCAGTAAGTTTAGAGTCCGTAAGCCATGTGTCTAGTATGTTGGTCAATGAGTTTCAGATGCTGTTGACTCTTGTGTGCTTTTATCTTTTGCAGATCATATGGTATGTGATCCAATATGTTCCCGTAAACCCTCTCTTTAGGCTTGAGTCCAGGGTTTGGACTGGAGTTTAAGGTAAGGTCAAATAAAATACAAATATGGCACGTTCTTAATATACAATATATCAGTTTTAATTGACAGTTCTCAACTTCTTAAACGTCTGTATTGACACAAAATGTAAACAATATTATCAGCCAGCTCTAATCTGCTAAACACAACTCTAAGGCATTATGATATTAAGATATTTTAAAGGGGTGGTTGATTATGACTTTTTTAACTTTAGTTAGTGTGTAATGTTGCTGTTTGAGCATAAACAACATCTGCAAAGTTACGACACTCAAAGTTCAATGCAAAGTGAGATATTTTCTTTTAAATAATTCTGTGTTTAAGGACTACAACAAACAGCTGGTAGGGACTACAACGTGCTTCTTCCTGGGTTAGTGACATCACTAACCCTAAAATTTACATAAACCCCGCCCCCGAGAACACGCAACAAAGGGGGCGGGGCCATGTTGGGCTGCTTTAGAGAAGAGGAAGAGTTGTTGTAGTAGAGTGTTGTTGTGCCGTCATTTTACGCCGGACTGCTTCACAAACGAGGGTCAATTCAACACAAAAGATTAACATGACGACACATGCTAGTGGATGAGTTGAATCAACTCCACAGCAACTACATAAATTTATCCACTAACCATTCAGAAACGTCTAAAAGTTGTAACTTCTTCCTGAGTCTCTCCATCAGTGTCGACTCCGGTTTGAACAATGTAAGGCTGAACACTTTCGTCATTTTGGCTGCGTGAGATTCTCCAGCTTTGTTGTTGTTGAGCTGTTAAAGCTCCGCCCTCTTCTGGAAAGGGGGCCGGGAGCAGCAGCAGCTCATTTGCATTTAAAGGGACACACACAAAAACAGCGTGTTTTTGCTCACACCCAAATAGGGGCAAATTTGACAAGCTATAATAAATGATCTGTGGGGGATTTTGAGCTGAAACTTCACAGACACATTCTGGAAGCACCAGAGACGCATATTACATCTTGTAAAAGGAGCATTATAGGTCCCCTTTAAACATTAATATCCTGATTTTTTTGTAAAGCTGCTTTGAAACTTTGTGAAAAGCTCTATATAAATAAATGTGACTTTACAATTCTGTATCTTTTAAACTGTACTCATTTCATGCACCTAGACTGACCTTGTAATGATTTCACAATGCATATTAAATAATTTCTGAAACTGAATATTCTTAAAGAGCCACAGCTACTGACCTTTAAACAATCAATGATCTGCGGTCGAGCTTCTGTGGTTGATCGAACGGCTTGAATACGATTCACTTAATTACTTCTGATTATAAAATCTTCTTCTGTTGGAGGACAGACGTTCATCTGGACTTATGAGAACATTTTTATGCTCCGCAGATGCATCTGTTTTGGACACGCTTGTTAGTGTCTGAGATCTGAAGAGGACAAATGAACTCTAAATGGCCTTTGATGACTGATTCAGTCCCATGATCCAGAATCAAAATGGACGATTCTTATTTCTATGGAATATTGCAGTGTTTATTATGAATGATTCATCCACGCATATCATTATTCGTGTGCCCTCATAATCTTGAATCAAAATTACCTCCCCTCACTGATATCAATCTGTATGTCTATATTTTGAATCTGTTTTAAGTGTCTTTCAGTCATATTTGATTGAGGAACCCATCAGTATTGTAATATCACATTATCATGAATCAGTAGGAATCAAGTGTCTCTTTTGAGAAAGAAAAACAACATCAGTAATTATATTAATAACGTCTGCAGCTCATTAGATTTTATTAGTTGGAGATCTCTTTGAATTTCCTCTAGTTCTTCTGAGAAGATGTTGGCCATCTGCAGGTTTCAGCTCTTCTGCCAATGAGACGAGACACTGACACTGTTTCAGAAATAACAACCATAACATGAAATGAAAGGAGACTAGTTCTCTGTCATTTCATGTTCAAGTATAAAACTATTTAATATAAACGGAAACAAATGTTTTGAATGCTGAAGCTGATTGATTGTTTTCTATAACACCTGGAGTTCCCATTCATCTCAATGGAGCTTCATAAGACCACGACCTGTCAGAAACGCACACATCGCATTCACCGGTGAGCATCCTGAGCTATTGTATTAGGATAGTCATTTATATAATATTGAAGAGCTCAAGGCTACCTGTTTTTAGCATGATTTTACTGCTGGTAAAGGGCTTTCTTTGGCACAATGCGAACCACTTAAAACCTGTTTAACCACAAAATACTGCAAATATCAAGAGAATGAAGAAGAAACAGCTGAGGCAGATTGAGAAAAGAGACATTAAACCCAGTCTAATCCTTGCAGAGAGTTTCTGTGGAAGCTTGTTTCCTCCGTGGAATAAAAAAAAGAAAAGGTAATTGCGACTTTTTAATCTCACAGTTCTGACATTTTCCCTTGAAATTGGGAGGGAAAAAAGTGAATCATGAGCTAAAATGTCGCAACTACGTTTGTTACCATTAGTTTAACTACTTTTATTTTATTAATCTACATTTATTTATTAAACTCTACAACTGTACAACTGTTGTTGGAGACTCCAAAACTAAATTTTAGCCTTTAAAATAGCATAATAGGAGCACTTTAATGTCGTTCATGTTGGATACAGTGTAATCAGACTTTAGCAATTAAAATGTTGTAAGTATCTGAAATGTCAGGGCATGTCAAAACATCTCAGAAAACACCACAGACTCCAGAAGGTGTTAATTTCAACATTTACTAATACAATATTTGAATCAAAAGTTGTATCTGTTAATATTATCCAATGGACCTGAGCTAACATGAAAGAACAAATACTGTAACATATGCATTGCTTATTGTTAGTTAATGCATTGGCTAATATTAATGGGACCTCATTTCTAAAGTGTTATCTTCAAATTATCAATAATAATATGACTATGCAATTCATTTGCCATGTAACAGAGTTTATTATTATTACTAAGTTGGTGCATTAATTCTTAATGCACTCACAGATCTGCTCATTTTACAACAAAACTCTGAGTGTAATTTAAACATGCTTCTGTGGACTATAAAATGTGAATTCCTTGAATCTGAATTGCTAATTAAAGTACTTATGTCTTATGTAACTCTTCATAAAATAAGGTGCATTGCAAAGGAATTCTCTGCCTGGAGCATGAATGCAAATAAAAGTAATACAAAAGGCTTGTGTATTAGTTTGATGTAGCACAGTGATTTGTCACACAGTTCTGTTGTTGTTGTTGTGTAAAATAGCCAATAAAAGCAGCAGTCCAAGATATTTTTAACTCAAGCCTTGAATTTAGTGCTGGATCTGGACCACCCCGAAACCGTGTCCTGGAAGCTGCTGTTTACTAAACTGCTGACTAAACAATCACAGCCCTCACGTTACACACGAGGAGACAATAAGATGGGAAGTGTCAGATCTGTCCATGCATCAGGACAGCATATTCTTTAATTTCTACTCTGCATTTGAAAAGATGCAAATGCTTTGGGTGTTTGAAACAAATAGTGACAAATAGTTCATTCTTTGCCATAATTATTTATAGTAAAGAATGGTCTCGGGTTGCAGATGGTCAGGAGACGGGTCTTCAGTGGGCACCGCACTTAAAATAGACTGACTTATTTTCCAGAGTAAAACCATGACAATCATGCTGACTTGAATCAATGCATATTTGATGTTTAAAAGAATATGTTTCAGTTTATGCATGCTGCGTGCAAAATCACATACTGAGTTGGTACTACGTTTATTTTGAAACTTTATTCACAACCGTTAAAAATGTATTTTCTATAAAGTATGAAGGTGTGTAGTATGAATGAATTTCGGACGTACTACATCTGTCATGTGACCTACAGTGTCTGTTGCGTCGCTTTACTGCCATTCACAAATCATCTCCCGTGGCCTCATTGGATAGTAATGCATCCATCAGATGCGCAGAAGAATCTTGGTGGAAGTAGTATTACTTAATGCCTACTTCTTTATGAATGCTGTTTATTCAGACATACTATTCTGTTGGTGTACTGTTTTTTGCATACAGCCTAAAAATGCTGGGTTAAAAACAACCCAAGTTGGGTTAAAAATGGACAAACCCAGCGATTGGGTTGTTTTAACCCAAGTTGGGTTGAAAATGGACAAACCCAGTGATTGGATTGTTTTAACCCAGCGATTGGGTTAAAAATGGACAAACCCAGCGATTGGGTTGTTTTAACCCAGCGATTGGGTTGTTTTAACCCAAGTTGGGTTGAAAATGGAAAACCCAGTGATTGTATTGTTTTAACTCAGCGATTGGGTTAAAAATGGACAAACCCAGTGAATGGGTTGTTTAAACCCAAGTTGGGTTGAAAATGAACAAACCCAGTGATTGGGTTGTTTTAACCCAAGTTGGGTTAAAAATGGACAAACCCAGTGATTTGATTGTTTTAACCCAAGTTGGGTTGAAATTGGACAAACCCAGCAATAGGGTTGTTTTAACCCAAGTTGGGTTGAAATTGGACAAACCCAGCGATTGGGTTGTTTTAACCCAAGTTGGGTTGAAAATGGACAAACCCAGTGATTGGGTTGTTTTAACCCAAGTTGGGTTAAAAATGGACAAACCCAGTGATTTGATTGTTTTAACCCAAGTTGGGTTGAAAATGGACAAACCCAGTGATTGGGTTGTTTTAAACCAAGTTGGGTTAAAAATGGACAAACCCAGTAATTTGATTGTTTTAACCCAGCGATTGGGTTAAAAATGGACAAACCCAGTGATTGGGTTGTTTTAACCCAAGTTTGGTTGAAAATAGACAAACCCAGTGATTGGGTTGTTTTAACCCAGCGATTGGGTTAAAAATGGACAAACCCAGCGATTGGGTTGTTTTAACCCAAGTTGGGTTGAAAATGGACAAACGCAGTGATTGGGTTGTTTTAACCCAAGTTGGGTTGAAAATGGACAAACCCAGCGATTGAGTTGTTTTAACCCAAGTTGGGTTGAAAATGGACAAACGCAGCGATTGGGTTGTTTTAACCCAAGTTGGGTTGAAAATGGACAAACCCAGCGATTGGGTTGTTTTAACCCAAGTTGGGTTGAAAATGCAAACCCAGGGATTGGGTTGAAAATGGACAAACCCAGTGATTTGATTGTTTTAACCCAGCGATTGGGTTAAAAATGAACAAACCCAGTGATTGGGTTGTTTAAAACCCAAGTTAGGTTGCAAATGAACAAACCCAGTGATTGGGTTGTTTTAACCCAAGTTTGGTTGAAAATAGACAAACCCAGTGATTGGGTTGTTGTAACCCAGCGATTAGGTTGTTTTAACCCAGCGATTGGGTTAAAAATGGACAAACCCAGCGATTGGGTTGTTTTAACCCAAGTTGGGTTGAAAATGGACAAACGCAGCGATTGGGTTGTTTTAACCCAAGTTGGGTTGAAAATGGACAAAAGCAGCGATTAGGATGTTTTAACCCAGCGACTGGGCTGTTTTAACCCAAGTTGGGTTAAAAAAAGTGGACAAACCTAGTGATTGGGTTGTGTAACACAGTTCGTATATACGGGAAGAAGGAGGCGGGAACCGGCGAACATTCAACATAACTTTAATATTAAATAAACAAAGAACAAAACGAAAGTAATGCCGGCAGACACTCACGGCCGTCTGCCGGCCACACAAACATAATAAAACCATAAAATAAAGTCTAGGCCTGGTCCTCACTCGTCTTTCACTGTCGTCGCTCCTCCGTGAGAGATTTGAGGCCGTTGCAACGCGCAGCTCGTTATCACTCGCGTCACCGGCCTCGCGCTGTTCCCTCACGGCTCTCGCCCGCCCTGCTCGTCACAGGTTGTTTTAACCCAGCGGTTGGGTTAAATGTTTGCTCAACATGCTTGGCAGTTTTATTTAACTCAACTATTGTTTAAAAAATTAATTAATGGCTGGCTTAAAATGAACCCAAAATAGTTTGGAAATTAAAAATCAGACACATAATTACTAGAGACAACAATAATAATCAAAAGGTGAACATTTATTAATAAGCAATATAATAAATGTTTATTTATTAAACATATTACTAAATGTTAATTTCCAACATATTTTGGGTTCATTTTAAGCAACAATACAGTAATTTTTAAACAATAGTTGAGTTAAATAAAACTACCCAGCAGGTTGAGCAAACATTTAACCCAACCATTGGGGTAAAACAACCCAATTGCTGGGTTTGTCCATTTTCAAGCCAACTTGGGTTGTTTTTAACCCAGCATTTTTTAGAGTGTACTATATAGTAGGGAAGTATTCAGTTTGGGTGAGTTAGTGTGAAGAACATTTTAATAATCTAAAGAACCTTTTTTCCACTATAAAGAAACTGGATGTTCTTCATGGAACCATCAATGCCAATAAAGAACTTTTAGTGTTGCAAAAGCAGCACTTGTATGTTTTTTACCCAGTGGCATCAAACTGAGCAGCTGCAACTGAGCGTTTTCAAAGGAGGGCAGATACTCTGAGGGGGTTTCTCTCTTTTAGCCCCTCCTTTCTCAAGCTTGGGTTTCACAATCTCTTTTTTCCAGCTCTACTCAGAGTTCCTGTGCAGACGGTGAAGCACCTAACAGGATCCTCATGGAGGTTATTTATTATATGAGCCTTTAAATAAGCAACTAATTTTATTCTATTTTTTTTTTTTTTTTTTTTAAATTCTGTTGGCTGTTGCATTTATCAAGTATGAAAACTTGGTGAACATTTAGAAAAGGATGCTGTAATATTCTGGTGAATTCTGTGTGAAGCTGATCTGAGTTCTACTTTAAGGAAATGAAGGCTCGAAAAGAGAACATCAAGGTGAGTTTAATTTCATTTTACTTAAGAATCTGAAAACTTCATCTTCATACCATTAAACATAAATTAAACTTGTAATGATATTCTTTTGTTTTTGTTCTTGAGGTTATTCTAAAGTTATAAATAACATGTTAAACTTAAACTTATGCATGCTCTTGCTCGCTTACTCTGAACTTGTTATATATATCTAAATTTTGTAGATGCATTGTGGAATTTCTTCATGCATTCAGCATTTGTCATTGATGTAGACTGTTGGGCTGCTATTTGTCTTCATGCTGGCTTAATTTAATTACTAATGCAATTTATATTAAATGAGTTTTGAAATATCCTTAAGGAATGCAAAAGAAATTTGATTAGAATCTGAAACTAATCCAGAAGATCTCAAGGAGGAATCCAGAAACTGTTCAGTTTATCCAGTAGGATTATATTTCATTCCATGTTATTTTCTGTGAACACCTGTCGGCCGTGTGTAAGATGTGATTCTGTGTCTCAGTGATAGAGGGACGTGAAAGCTTCAGAAGCTCATAATCTCTCGGGCATCATGGGCTCTTCATGCGTCGGGCTGATGCTGATGTTGCTCATCAGTTTTCCGGGCTCCAGCGGTGCTTGTCCGCGGCAGTGTGCATGTTCGGTGCCTGCTGAAGTGCACTGCACCTTCCGTGCGCTCCTTTCTGTGCCCGCGGGCATCTCTAAACAAGTGCAGCGCATTAATTTTGGGTAAGTCACTTCTAACCACGTTCTTTAGTATAATGCATGCCAGGTTTATGTTCGGATCATATATCTGTCTTGTACATCATATATGTCTTGTACACTTTTAACTGTAGTGAATGTTTCTTAGGGTGGGTTTGTTTTTGAAAGTCAATACAAGCAGCTTAATTTTAATGTAAAATAACACTTTATTTCCATAGTCCACTTTTGCAATTACATGTCAACTAACTTTCATTAGACTACAAGTAGATTGTTAGGGTTAATAGAATTTGACATGTACTTGCAAAGTTATTTATAGTCAGTAGAATGTTTGTTGGGAGCATCAAAGTAAAGTGTTACCAGATATTAAGCAGACAGCCTAGTAATAATCTAATGACAATACAGTTATTATAACTCTACGTTATATGGGGTAAGTTGTCAAAATGGAATCGGCCTATAGCCTTTCAGCAAAATTAAACAGTAAAGCAATTGTTAGACTTTGACATTTAATGAAGAAATTGAGAGTAGTGCTGCTCAAGAAAACTTGGTTATCTTGCACACTTCAATAATTTGGTATGGAAGCTTGTTTCCAGCATGGAATACAAAAATAAAAAAGGTAATTGCAACTTTTTATCTTGATTTTAATCACAATTGCAAGTTTATATCTCACAGTTCTGAGAAAAACAGTCAGTATTCCAAGATATAAACTCGCAATTGTGAGAAAAATGGTCAAAATTCCGAGATATAAACTTGCAATTGTGAGAAATACGGATGAGAATTCTGAGATATAAATTGCAATTATGACAGAAATGGTCAGAATTCTGTGGTATAAACTCACAATTGTGTGAAAAACAGTCAGAATTCCTGAGATATAAGCTAAAATTGTGTGAAAAATGGTCAGAATTCTGAAATATAAACTTGTGATAGAGAGAAAAAAACGGTAAGAATTCCTAGATACAAACTCACAATTGTGTGAAAAACGGTCTGAATTCCGAGATATAAATGCACAATTGTGAGAAAAAGTCAGAATTCTGAGATATAAACTCGCAATTGTGAGAAAAACGGTCAGAATTCCGAGATACAAACTCACAATTGTGTGAAAAACGGTCAGAATTCCGAGATATAAACTCGCGATTGTGAGAAAAACAGTTACAATTCCAAGATAAAAACTCACGATTGTGAGAAAAACGATCATAATTCCAAGATAAAAACTTGCAATTGTGAGAAATACAGACGAGAATTTCGAGATATAAACTCGTGATAGTGAGAAAAACGGTAAGAATTCCTAGATACAAACTCACAATTGTGTGAAAAACGGTCAGAATTCGGAGATATAAACATGATTGTGAGAAAAAACGGTTACAATTCCGAGATATAAACTCGCGATTGTGAGAAAAAAAGTCAGAATTGCGAGATAAGTTGCAATTACCTTTTTTGTGTTTTACTGCGTGGCAGAAACAAGCTTCCATAGTTTGGGGTGTGACCACAGAATAGAATTTTTAGAAAACAGCTTTCAACTACATGTTATATACTGTACGTGTGCATAAAAATAGAGCATTTTTGGTTATAAAGAAATAACCCATGTATGGAAGATGGTTTCCGCCACAGAATAAAAAATCAAAAAGGTAACTTGTTCTCACAATTCTGACTTTTTTCTTGTAATTGTGAGTTTGTGACTTTCTCTTTATAATTCTTTCTAGAATTGTGAGATGAAAATGTCACAATTACCTTTTTTATGTCATTTATTCGGTGGTGGAAACAAGCTTCCATACTGATGATTAAATACAACTTTATTTTGAAAATAGGATTGTTAACAATTGCATTTACTATTTAACAGGTTTAACACTATAAATCACATCACAGACGTCTCCTTTAGTGGCCTTCGGAAACTAGAGCTGCTGATGATGCACGGCAACAATGTGCAGAAAATACAAGATGGGGCTTTTCAGGATCTTGTTTCCTTACAGGTAAAATCATAGTCATTTGATGAAGCACACTAGTCCTTAGTTCTGGCTAGTAAAAGTTACTGTAGTTAGATTGTTTTTGTCATAATGACTCACTTTCAGAGTTCACTGCCAAAGAGTGAATGTGTATTTCCTGCAGGTTTTAAAAATGAGCTACAACAAACTGAGAGTCATTACCGGGCACACCTTCTCTGGTTTGACGGGTCTTATTAGGCTACATCTGGACCACAACCGCATAGAGTTCATCCACCCGGATGCGTTCAGTGGGATGACCTCACTTCGTCTGCTGCACCTAGAGACCAACCATCTGCAAAAGCTCCATCCTGCTACTTTCAGCACCTTCTCACTGCTACAGCGTTTCCCCATGTCCAGCCTTAAGCATCTGTATCTCTCTGACAACCTCCTCCGCACACTGCCCAGAAACATGCTGGAGAACATGCCTCAGCTGGAGAACCTCTTCTTATACGGCAACCCGTGGAGCTGTGACTGCCGGATGAGCTGGTTACAGGATTGGAGTGCACGAAATTCAGGTAATTCATCTGTTTCCAAATGCTTCAAATGTTCACACTATTATCAAATACTACAGTATAAACTAGACAGGAATTTCCTGAAGGAAATCTCAGTGTTTGTGCAGCAACAGAAGAATAATTTTAGATTTTAAGGCCAGTTCAGGTTGTAGTCTAAAATGCTGCCAATTACAATTCAGTATGATCAGAATTGTTTGTTTTTAATATTATAAAGTCCTCATCGCTGTCGAATGCTAAACATTCTATGAATGTAAGTCAAAGGAGGATTTAATCTTCTTCTAAAAAAAGAAAGTGTTCTAAAAATCTAATTGAATGTACATAAAATAAAGTACAAATTCCATCTTCTAAAGTCTGAATTTGTTTCCTTTTCCAAGGGGTGATGAAATGCAAGAAGGACAGAACCGGTCAGCTCTGTCCACTGTGCGCGTTTCCTAAACACCTTAAAGGAAAAGAAATCTCGGATCTCAAAGAGTTTATCTGCTCTGGACCAGCTATCAGCTCTCCAGGAAAGAACATCTCACATGAGGACAGCATCAGTGAACTTCTGCCCATCGACAGGGTCAAACCACCTTTTGGAAATGTCTCCTTTGGTTTATCCGACGAGCATGGGACTAAAGTGGACTTGATCTGCCAAATACTTGAACCAAGAGAGTCCACTAAAATCAGCTGGAATTACACTAAATCTCTGCAGATCGCTGCTAACGTGACTCTCTTCTTTGACGTGGAGTGTCCTGTGGACAGAGACAGCTATGAAAGCTTTTGGAGGCTTCTTGCTTACTACAGTGAAGTTCCCATGCATCTGCAAAGGGAAATCATGCTGAGCAGAGAGCCAGAGCTGAGCTACAGATACAGACAGGACATTGAAAAGGATTCCTACTTTTACACTGGTGTCCGAGCTAATGTTTTAGCCCATCCACCTTGGCTCATGCAGTCCTTCATGAACATCAAATTAAACAGGCCTTATTCCTCGTCCAAAAGCGTGAGACTCATTCTTAATACTTATTTGACAACCACCTCAGACGAGGAGCTCGTCAGACCTTGGGTCATGATTGAACATGACAATAAAACCCAGACGAGCTTCAGTTCTGTTGTCGGTGGAGTGATTGAAATGGACTGCCATGTGCAAAGCTCTGGAAACACAGCCGTTCAGTGGATGATGCCCGATGGGTTGAAGATTAAAGCTGCGTCCAGTTCATCCGACAACAGAGTGACCGTCTCTAGAAGCGGCAAGCTTCACGTTAAATCTGTCGAGCACAGAGACTCTGGAGTTTATTACTGCATTGCTGAGGTTGCAGGAGATATCGATGTTCTGCCTTTCCGTTTATCAGTTATGGAGTCTTCAACACCTCTTCCAGGTCAGCAAGTTGGGAAAGCTTTAACCAAGTTTGTTGGCGAGCCTGCTTCTTTGCCCTGTCTTACTACGGCAACACCAGATGCTGTGGTGAATTGGATATTTCCAGATGGCAGTGTACTGAATGGCAAAGCAAATACATCCAGGGCTTTAGTCTTTTCCAATGGGACTTTGTTCCTTCCTTATAGTCAGCTTGACAACAACGGATATTACAAATGTGTTGCCATGAACCAGCATGGTGTGGATGTACTGGCTACTAAACTAACTGTCATGAGACGGCGAGGAATCCAGCCACTTCGACAGTACCCCGTTAGACCGCAGTCTGCTGCGGGAGTGTCCACTAAGGTAAAAGCCTTTTTGGAGGATGTGGAAGATGCTTCTGGAGATGGTTCTGAAACTCAAGAAAGAATTGTACCAAACAGAAGCTTTATTAATCGAAGGAGGGGTCAGAATGCAAGAACACAAGGCAGCATCCGCCGTAGACGGCCCTTTAGAAAGGGCATGCATGGAGAAGAAAATAGAACTGCCTTCACAAATCCAAGAACTATTAATGCAAAGCACAAAATAGACCCTCAGAAATGGGCCGATCTTTTGGCCAAAATCCGTGAGAAAACATCTCCAAAAAACTCATCGATTCACATTGGCACTCCAAGGAAACGTCTACAGATAGTGAATGAAGATCATCCAGGATTGACTGACAACAACGAGAGTTCTTCTGGTGACTCCGGTCCACGGGAGGAATCAAACACTTTCAGCACTCCACACCAAACGGATGTTTACCACACACATGCAATTACACCTCATGTTGAGGGACAAAATAATAACATCTACCAAACAGCAGCTCCAGAATTACACACTAGTTCAGACAAAGTGGCTTACATCTCAAATCCCACATCTGGAACTCATTATGTTATGACAGAGGTGAACGTCGCCGAAGGAGGGCATGCGAGCACCATAAGTGCCATAAATAACCAAGTCTACTCCGGGTCTGTCATCAAACCGAAGTCTGAGACAGAAAATGAACTTAATTTCTCTGGAAAGACTGGGGTGCAGACACAGATTGGAGGTTTTGATTCTGGACAGCTTGAAAGCACTTCATTTTCTACCACATCAACCGGCAGCATTAGCCCACGTGCTCCACCAAGTTCAACACAATCGAGGGCAAAAGATCACTGGAGCTCGAGGCGAAGATTTGGAGGCAGACGACGAATAAAATTCAGAAGGCCATTCTCAAACCTTCCTACAAGAAGAACATCTACAGCTGCAACTGCAACTATGAATACAGACCCCACACAACTACTAGCTACTGCTAACATTTACTCCATATCTCCAGCTGAAAGCACGTCAATCAATCCAACTATCCCAGTAACTGCTCGTATCTCTGAATATCCGACTACTACCCACATATACCCCACAAACTTAACTGAAGGCACACCATCCACTTATCACATTTATCCTACAGTGCAGAGGGAATTAACAAATGCCATTAATGAGGAAGATACCGTCTCCATCCCTGTTGAGAAATCCCTGTTCACTGGTTCAGAAATCCACCAAGTGAAGGCAAGTAATTTCCTCCAAATTCAGGAGATGACAAGCTCTAGATCTCACCCCATGAGCACAACATCAGCAACGGTGGTTTCAGGGTTTGAAAATGAAGACATTACTTCTTTAGAGGAGGAAGATGGTGAAAGCATTGCATCTGCAGAGAAGATTGATGAGTACACGGTTCCCATGAGTGAAACTCCAACATCTCGACTTGGCGCTGAAACTGTCCCACTGACAACTGCTCGGCAGGAGTTCATAAGCATGCTTTCAACAGCGTTACCAAAAGCCAACAAAGAGATGGATCCACCAGAGATCATCTTTACACTGGACGCAGATGAGCAGGATGTCTCAAACTTACCTGAATCACACTTTAGAGATGTTCCAAGAGAGAATGACACATTGGAAGCAACTAATACTAGAGAAAATATTACTTCCATAGATGAATCTATAGTCCCCTCCATGCCACAATCCCAAGACTACCCACTTTCACAACCAAATCAAAACATTACAGAAGAAGAGTCAGTTTACAACAAGGTATCTTTTTCCTCAACATCAGAATCCATAATATCTGTTGGGACACAAACTGAGTCTTTAGCTACAAATTCACAAATGCCTACTCACAATAAAACCAATGTGATTAACTTCTTACAGCCAAACTTGATTTCTAAAGTTGACCAGAGGGAAAGGTTAATCCATGAACTCAATGAACCTTTGATTGTTCCTACAACATCACTGAATACTTTACCCACAATTACATTACCAGCAACTACAGTCATGATTCCCATTACAACCCAACTCATTAGAATAATCACACCATCTACTACACTGTCAACAACAGCTGCTTTATATTCTACTACTACTACTACTACACCTGCTCTAAAGTTAACACCCCGATATCCCTTACCAGACAACAGAATCCCATTTTACTCAAGAAATCCTGGAACAAACTATATAGATTCCAGGCACAGGGGAAGAATTCCCAGCCCTAATCACAGGTATCCGTACTATCATAACAGGAACCCATCTGTCAGTATGAGACCCAATATTCTCAGAACACTTTCCATGACCACCTCATCTGTGGATTTAAACTCTGTCAACAACATCAAATCCACTACAGCACCTAAAATATTGACATCAACTGCTAGATCAGCTGACTCAAGTCCCACAATGACATCAAGCACCACACAGCCAAACAACCAAATCCAGATCCATCAATCAATGAACAGACAGTCGAGTGCAGTTCTTTCATCTCAAGGATCTCAAACTCTTCCTGTCCTGCAAATGAGACCCAGAATCACTGCTGCCAAACTCCACACAGTGACTGTGAATGCTGGGACAGATGTGCAGTTACCATGTGATTCTGTGGGGGAGCCGAAGCCCCTCCTGACCTGGACCAAAGTCTCCACAGGTAACTCACATATGACATGATGACATGACAAGTACTTAAAGTTTCAACATATTCAGAAAACAGTATAATTTTAATGCATTAACCGAACCTGATCTTGATACTTCAAGTTTATTGTTTTACAATTGGGTCATTCCGTGTCAGCTCAACCAGAGGTCCTTGGCTCAAATTTTTTATTTTGTTAACATTTTTTTTCTGTTGAGAGACAAACATAAATAATGATGAAAGCCAAAATATTAAAATGTCACAGATGTATACTTACTGAGTAATCCACTATTTTGTAGAGGGGGTCAAAATGACAATTTTCATCTGATATTTGGAGTCAGTTTAGAGGGGTGTGAAAATGACTTTAAGAAAGATGGCAGCATCATTATTTTATTTTCACACAGAGATTGGTAGGTCTATTAATAAAATCTGTTGACTTTAGCAATCTTTATTTTATTATATGCCAACAGTGATAGTTCAGAAATGGCAAAAAGCACTTCTTGTGTTTTTTGTCTCAAGTTTGCATACATGAAACTCAAGAAGTATTAAAGATATATTAATATAATTTTAGATTCTGGTTCTTAACAAGCTCTTTTTTGGTTATCTTCATTTTAAAGGCCCTTGATGGTTCAATCCCAGAGATATGAAGATCTTAATGCGGCTCCATGAGTAAATTGGTCAATTGTACAAATTTTCAGTGGACAAAAACCAAATGTGGGTCACTTTGCACACAGATGATACTTTTTTTTTCTTTTAAAGAGGAATATCTAAAGAACAAATGTTAAAACTAGAAATGCATCTCATTTTTTCTTTTTCTTGAACATGGAGTCACATTGGGGTCCCAGTATTTATGGGACTGAATTACATAGGGCATTGGAAATGAAGATTTCAAAAGGAAAGTTTATTAAGAATAAAAATCTAGAAGGATATTAAGATATCTTGAATACTTTTAGAGTTACAGGCATGCAAACTTTGGAAAATATTTATGACACTCAGACAGGTATGTTCTATGCAACTGATTTAATAGGAAAACACAAGATACATTTCTAGTTTCAACATTATTTGTTCTTCAGATATTACTCTTTAAAAGAAAAAAAGTATCATCTGTGTGCAAAGTGACCCACAGTTGGTTTTTGACCACTGAAAATGTGTACAATTGACCAATTTACTCATGGAGCCGCATTAAGATCTCCATATCTCTGGGGTTGAACCATCAAGGGCCTTTAAAATGAAGATACCAAAAGGAAAGTTTGTTCAGAACCAGAATCTAAAAGGATATTAAGATATCTTTAATACTTCTTGAGTTGCAGGCATGCAAACTTGAGGCAAAAAACACAAGAAGTGCCATTATGCCATTTTTGAACTGTCACTGTTGGCATATAATAAAACAAAGGGGACTAAAGTCAACAGATTTTACTAATAGATCTACCAATCTCTGTGTAAAAATAAAATAATGATGCTGCCATCTTTCTAAAGTCATTTTTACACCCCTGTAATTTGGCTCCAAATCTCAAGTTATTTTGACCTCCTCTACAAAATAGTGGATTACTCAGTAAATATTCATCTGTGACATTTAATATTTTTGCTTTCATCACTATTTATGTTTGTCTTTCTACAGAAAAAAATATTAACAAAATAAAAAAATTAAGCCAGGGAAGTTTCCGAAATTTGATTGATTTGAAACGGAATGACCCTAAATATACGTATATATAAAATATAAATGTGTGTGTGTGTGCATATAGAAAAATTATATTATTACATTTTTAAAGATATGTTATTGAATTTGATATAAATTTGACACTTTTGTTGTCTTCAGTGTCTCTTTCTCTGTATATATGTGTCAGAATGAGTAAAAGCAGCTGTTCACAGGTTTAAATGAATTAATCTCCTTCCCCACATTTTATTTTCCACAGGAGCCGTCATGTCGACCAATACCAGAATCCAGCGGTTTGAAGTCCAATCCAACGGCACTTTTGTCATCCACAACGTCCAGCTCCAGGACCGCGGGCAGTATCTGTGCAGCGCTCGCAATCTGCACGGCATTGATAAGATGATGGTGACCCTGGTGGTGTTGGCCCACGCGCCCAGGATGATGCTTCCACGTCATCAAGATGTGACGGTGTTTCTAGGAGACAGTGCACTCTTGGAATGCCAAGCACAGGGTCTCCCAATCCCAAACATTAGCTGGGTGCTTCCTGACCGCTCGGTGGTGCGCACCGTTAGTGACAGTGAACAGAGGGTCATGCTCTTCACCAATGGGACGCTTCAAGTCAAGCACACCAATTACTTGGACAAGGGCGTCTACAAATGCATAGCAAGCAATGCTGCCGGAGCTGACATGCTTTCCGTGAGGCTCCAAATGGCAGCTTTGCCTCCCACAATCCAAGAGCAGCGCTGGGAGAACCACACCGTCTCTGACGGCCAGTCAGCGTTCATCCACTGCACCGCTAAAGGCGCGCCCAGTCCAGCCATCCGATGGGTCACGTTTACCGGCACGCAGCTTCGCCCCTCGCAGTTCGTCAATAGCAACTTGTTTGTTTTCCCCAACGGGACGCTGTTTATTCGCAGTCCTACAGAGAAGGATTCTGGGAATTATGAATGTGTGGCTGTGAATTCTGTGGGCGTGGCTAAAAGGAGTGTAAATCTGCAGGTGAGGAGGAACTCGACCACCGCCAGAATCCTGTCCACTTCTGCACACAACACTGTTGTCCGCTATGGAGGTCAGCTGAGTCTCAACTGTTCGGCCACTGGAAGCCCCAATCCTAGGATCATCTGGAGGACACCATCTAAAAAACTGGTTGATGCATTTTACAGGTACAGGAAATTGTATATTACCATGTTTTCATTTTGAATTTGTAATTACCGGGGTCATTTAATGAGGAATCAAGTTTTCATTGCTCAGAATGTCAGCAATGCCTATTGAGTTTTTAGAAACTTGGATTAGACCGTTTAGGATACTTGTATTTCAAGAGTGGCATATTTCAGTGCTCAATGTCTTGTGAATCTGTCACAATCAAATGCAGACTTTGCAAAGATGCAATGTGAATGATGGAAAAGCTGAATAAACATATAAATAATAAAACATTTTACATGCAAAGAGGGCATTTATAAATCTTAAATGCACCACAGCCAAAAATTGTTTCATTCTAAAAGTCAGAGTTAACTTAAACATAAAAAAAAAGAGTAATTGAGAATTTAAATCTATTAACCATCAATACCACTCCACACATAAGGATTTTACTGCCTCTTTGAAATGCGTTTAATTATATCCATATACACTGTTGGTTACAAAGCGTTATTAACAAAATAGCAAAACAGCATGAAGTGTAATTAATTACAGAGGACAGGCAAATAAGAAAAAAAATGGATACAGAGGGAAGACAAAAACAACAAAGCAACTGCAAAGTGGCAAAAATAAAACATTAGTTCTGAATTAACTGTTTGATGATCGTCGGTAATTGAAACCATTGGCACCCAATGGTCTCTGTGATCTGCTCAGGCTTACAGACCAGGCAGTCTTGATCTCATTAGGATTCTTATGTAAATTTTTGGTCCTGGCACACATTTTTTATTATGTTTGGATAAAACGTTAATTATTTTCTTATAAATTATTTCAGAATGAGTCATTTATGCAGTTTTGTTTCAATAAATGCTAATTTTTCCACTGAAAGTATGATTTATGACTTCCTTTTTACCTCAAAAGATCAATGAAAATTTGATTCCTCCAATTACATGAGCCCTTTAATAAATCATACATTTACTAGTCTACTAGTATCAGAATGTAACCGTTCTCTTTATCGCTCATTTCAGCTTTGATCGCAGAATGAAAGTGTTCGCTAACGGCACCCTCACCATCGCATCAGTGACCGAGAAGGATGAGGGCGACTATCTCTGTGTGGCCAGAAACAAAATGGGTGACGATTATGTTCTTCTTAAAGTCACCGTGATGATGAAAGCCGCTAAAATCGACCACAAGTTACTGAGCGATCACAAGGTGTCGTACGGAGGAGAGCTGAAAGTGGACTGCGTCGCTTCCGGTTTTCCCAATCCAGAGATCACGTGGAGTCTTCCAGACGGTACCATGGTGAACAGCATCCTACAGTCCGACGATAACTGGGTCCGCACCAAGAGATATGTGATGTTTGATAATGGCACGTTGTATTTAAACGAAGTGGGAATGAAAGAGGAAGGCGACTACACGTGCTACGCCGAGAATCGGATTGGGAAAGATGAAATGAAGGTTCATATCAAGGTCTTGGCGGATGCGCCGATCATCCGAAACAACACTTACAGTGTCATCAAAGTTCCTTACGGGGAAACCGCCGTCCTCAACTGCAGCGCCAAAGGAGAACCGACTCCCACCATCACATGGTCGTCTCCGACTCAACGCGTCATAGTGCCAGTATCCGACAAGTACCAGGTCACCAACGATGGCACCTTGCTCATTCAGAAGATCCAGAGGTTCCACACTGGAAATTATACTTGCTCAGCCAGGAATGTTGTGGGAATGGACAAGAAAGTCGTTTATGTTGAAGTCCTTATGTCATCGCCGGTCATCAACGGATCCGAGAGTCCCGGGATCATCCGTAAAACTGTGGTGAAAGATCAGCGTGTGCTTTTAGACTGCAAAGCAAGCGGAAACCCACTTCCAAGGATCATGTGGGTGTTTCCCAACAACATTGTTCTTCCTGCTCCGCACTATGGCTCTCGGATCACGGTCCACCTCAACGGAACGCTGGACATTCATTCAGCGCGGATCAGCGATTCTGTTACCCTGCTTTGCATTGCACGCAATGAAGCTGGAGAAACCAAACTTCAGGTTCAACTTGAGGTGACTGAGGATGTTGAAAAGCCACGGTTGAGAAGTCCGCCTACAGAGTCCGTCCCGCTTACCAATGGGATATCAGTGAGTCTAAACTGTTCCGTAGAGGGAAGACCAACTCCGGAGATCACCTGGATTCTCCCCAATGGGACTTCTCTTATCAGGGGAACCAGCATTTTCCGTTTCAATCACCGGTTTGATGGAACGCTGGTCATTAGAGAGCCGACGGTTTCCGAGGTGGGCCGATATCGCTGCGTTGGGCGCAACAGCGCCGGATATGTCGAGCGGACCGTGACGTTGGAGCCCAACAGAAAACCAGACATCGTCAACCGATACAGCTCCCTCGTCAGCATCGTAAACGGTGAGAATCTGCAGCTCAATTGTTTGTCCGCTGGTCGTCCGTTGCCCAAACTCACGTGGACCTTGCCGAACGGAGTCGTCCTAACTAGGCCGCAGGCGACGGGACGTTATGCTGTTCTGAATAACGGCACTCTGACTGTCCAAAGGACGTCTGTGTACGACAGGGGAATGTACGTCTGCCAGACCGTTAATGAACACGGATCTTCCAGTCTGTCGGTTTCGGTGATAGTAATCGCGTATCCTCCGCGCATAACCAGTGGACCCGCGCCGGTGACCTACGCCCGGCCGGGTGTGGCGGTTCAGTTAAACTGCATACCTCTTGCCACACCTAAAGCCGAGGTGGTTTGGGAAATGCCCGACGGCCTTCAGCTGAAGGTTGGCGACCAGCCGCGTCTTTATGGAAACAAGTATCTCCATCCGCAGGGTTCACTGGTCATTCAGAACCCTTCCAGCAGAGACAATGGCGTCTATAAGTGCACCGCCAAAAACGTGGTGGGTAGCGACAGCCGATCAACTTACGTTTATGTGTTTTGATACAAACTGACTAACTTTACAGACATGCCCGAAGAACTGCGTTAGACAATGTAGTGCTGTTTATACAAAAACAGTGGTCTTTAGGAAACACAGTATGTGTTTTGAACACTTTCTACTGACGTCTTGTAAATATGAAAACATTATATTTGAATCCACTTCAAATGATGCAACTCGGAGAGAGAAGCAAGTTGGTTATTTTAATGGAAATGTTCTTGGGAATTAAAGGGATAGTTCACCCAAAAATGAAAATTACTCACCCTCATGTTGTTCCATACCTGTATATATGAGTTTCTTTCTTCTGTTAAACACACAAGAAGATGTTTTGAAGAATGTTGGTAATGAAACACTTGACGGTAGCCATTGATTTCCATAGTAGGAAAAAAATACTATGGAAGTCAGTGGCTATCGTCTACTGTCTGGTTACCAACATTCTTCAAAATATCTTCTTGTGTGTTCAACAGAAGAAAGAAACTCATACATGTTTTGAACAACTTGAGGGTAAGTAAGTGATGACAGAATTTTCATTTTTGGGTGAACTGTCCCTTTAAGCTGATACTCAATCGGAATTTGCACACATTGAATTTTCTGCAAACTTCACTAATTTCTACACATGCTTGCTTGTTTATTTCATGTTTGGGATTTTAATTGTACTTTCATTCATCAATAAGGGCACAGAAGCATCAGCACCATTTAACACATTTTACCATTAAATTCATTGGTGTAACTTTACAATAAGGTCCCATTATTTGATGTTAGTTAATGCATTAATTAACATTGACCAACATTGGTGAATCTTGCAGATCTTCGCTCCCATTTAGCAGATGCTTTTATGTGTTAGTGAGGGAAATTACTGACGTGGGACAAATGCAACAGCAAATCAGCATTCAGTAATTTTCTCTTTCAAACAGTAAGAATTCTTACTAATAATATTTACTTGTACATATAACGTCTGTGTCTCAAAACCAGTGAACTTCTTCTAACTACATGGGCATCTATCTTGACTAACATTTATATTTATGTATTTTTGACGCAAACAAATCGCTTACAATAGAGGAACAACAGCAAATGGTCACAGAGCCAACAATATTCATAGTGCACAATGTCAGGTTTATTAGAAAGCTAGATTGCTACACTGCAAAAAAAAAAAAAAAAATCTTAGTTTCTTTGTCTTGTTTTCCAGTACAAATATCTCAACATTCTTAAATCAAGATACATTTACTGGTTATATTATTTTTCACCGCCCTAGCAACCACCCTGAGTACCCAAGCCACCGCATAGCAACACCCTAGCAACCACCCAGAGTATCCTAGAAACCACATAGCAACATCCTAACAACCACAGAGAGTATCCTTAAAACCACAAAGCAACACCCTAACAACCACCCAGAGTATCCTAGAAACCACATAGCAACACTCTAACAACCACAGAGAGTATCCTTAAAACCACATAGCAACACCCTAGCAACCACCCAGAGTATCCTAGAAACCACATAGCAACATCCTAACAACCACAGAGAGTATCCTTAAAACCACATAGCAACACCCTAACAACCACCCAGAGTATCCTTAAAACCACATAGCAACACCCTAACA
Source organism: Hypophthalmichthys molitrix (assembly GCA_037950675.1). NCBI lineage: Eukaryota > Metazoa > Chordata > Actinopteri > Cypriniformes > Xenocyprididae > Hypophthalmichthys > Hypophthalmichthys molitrix. The sequence goes on along the minus strand of CM075500.1, from coordinate 35,983,394 downwards.
ACCACCCAGAGTATACTAGAAACCACATAGCAACATCCTAACAACCACAGAGAGTATCCTTAAAACCACATAGCAACACCCTAACAACCACCCAGAATATCCTAGAAACCACATAGCAACACTCTAACAACCACAGAGAGTATCCTTAAAACCACATAGCAACACCCTAACAACCACCCAGAGTATCCTAGAAACCACATAGCAACACTCTAACAACCACCCAGAGTATCCTAGAAACCACATAGCAACATCCTAACAACCACAGAGAGTGTCCTTAAAACCACATAGCAACACCCTAACAACCACCCAGAGTATCCTAGAAACCACATAGCAACATCCTAACAACCACAGAGAGTATCCTTAAAACCACATAGCAACACCCTAACAACCACCCAGAGTATACTAGAAACCACATAGCAAACGATTTGTCTGAGAGACTTAAAACCTTCAAACTAAGCTTTTGAAACTGATTCAAACTTAAAAAACCTTCAAGCTTTTTAAACTCTCTCTTTCCCTCTCTCTCTCTATCTAAACTATTTCAAGCTTTTACAATTACTTTAAATTTTCAGGTTAGGCTTTTCCAAGGCAACATCAAGGTTTGTTTACGTTTATTCATCTAGTTGTTCTTGATTTAAGCATAAACTCACTTCATTTTGATTTTTTTTCAGAAAACAAGACTTAATATCTTCAGTCATTTTGCTTCTTCAGTAAATGTATCCTGATTTAAGAATGTTTAGATATTTGTACTGGAAAACAAGACGAAAATACTGAGTAATAATTAAAGTGTAATGTGTAAAGTGAACCTAATCACTTATACTGCAAATAATGAGTGAGAGCATGAAATACAGATGCTTTCATCAGTTTAATATTAGTATGTTGCTCAGTGATATGCTCAATATGGAGTGCAATTACATGTGCAATTACACATTCTTATTCTAATAGGACTTATTGGTGCTTTTCATTATTGAAAATATTTTCTAATTGTGTGTCATCTTGGAAATGTTTTGTTAGACTTAATGCAATATGTTTCCTCAGATTTTGGCAAAGAATAAGTAGAGAAAGTAGTATGATTTCACTAGCTACAGTTTGAAATATCCTCAACCTTTTTATCAGGTTTTGAGACACAGCTACTTGAAGTGCTTGGCTAACATGAAAATATAGAAATTGATTTATATATTAAATTTAATCAGGGATTACTTCCAGTGCACAGTATTGTTAAGCAATTTATATTTTCTCTTGCCACATTAACAGTGATGTTGTTCTACTTCTAAACTATTTTTTTATTCAGAGTAAATTTCACAAACAATTACAAAGGAAAGGCAAGTAACACATTGAATTACACGTGAAGTTATGAAGTTGAAAGCCTGAAAAAGTAGTTTTGTTGTTGTTGTAAACTGTGCTCCAATAATCTTTGGTTTATTTACAACTTACAGCTACAATGAGGTAAATAATGTAAACAACGACTTGCAGCTTGTCTTTAGTAGAAACTGTGGTGAAATAAAGTTAATACATTAGACTGAATATTGTTCACATAAAATAGTCTTAGATCTGTTTATGCCTTCTCTGTATATCATCTCTCTTTTATTTTAATAAATTATTTGTTCACATCATAACTGAATGAACATTTTATTATTTCTAAACACAGTTTTTGGTATATTGATTGGCTTCATTTTCAATACATAATACTTTTTCATACTTCTTTGGTAACTAATTTTAGCATGTTATGAGGTAAAAAGTAAACACTTTGTTGTCAGATTATTACTGATTTGGTCTCTAAAATGGTTTGTCACTGGCATATCAAGTCTAATATACTGTATTATACACTGAAAAAATTATATTTTTGTCTCTTTTTCCAGTACAAATATCTTCTTACATTCTTAAATCAAGATACATTTAATGGAAAACGTATCAAAACGAAGTAAGTTTATGCTTAAAACAAGAACAAATATCTGTCAGTGGGGTCAGAAAAATAATCTTGTTTTCCCTGAATTAAGTTTAGATTTCTGACTCCATTGACAGATATTTGTTCTTGTTTTAAGCATGAACTCACTTCGTTTTCCAGACTTAATATCTCCAGTCATTTCTCTTCTCCAGTAAATGTATCTTGATTTAAGAATGTTTAGATATTTGTACTGGAAAACAAGACAGAAACACTGAGGAAAAACATCATTTAATCATTTTCTGTAAACAATTAAATATTTAGACAGAACCTGCTGAATTACCCTGTATTTCACAATAATTCTCAGTTATTTCCAGATGTTTTTGCAATTAAGGACAAACTGAGGAACGATGACAAGGTAATAACTGGCAGAACTTTGATTTTTACAGTGAAACTCTTGACAGGGACTCGACAACTCCTCGGTTTTGACCTGTTTCGCCTTTCCCATTCCCAGAGGCATTTACATTAATATTTAATGTTTTACACATGGCCACTTGAGCACAACTGACCTTGACTTGAAGAAATAGTGGTGACAACAGTCGTTGCATGGTTTATATTGTTATTTTAGTTCCATATGTACAGCAATAAAACAAACATTTACTAAAAACTAATTGGACTATTTACATACCACAATATAATAAGCCATGCTTAAAAGAAGTGACCTCAGATCCCCCACAGGTTCATGTCTAAACCAGCCTGAAGAGTATTGATGGTTTGCGGATCTTAGATTTATGGTTTATAAGGTCAAAAAAGAGACAGTCCAAGTGGAAAAGCAGGCCTCCCGCAGCTGTTTCTGAGTCACATCTTAAATTTATGTCTGCGTCCGTCCCTCCCAAAAACCTGCCCTGAAGTTTGTTACACATCTCTGAAGTGTCATTCAGTCTGGTTAGTTTGCTGTACAGTGTGTCAGATGGGTTTCCACCTTAATCAGAACATCTGCTTGAGCTTCAGTCTGTAGTGCGTCACATTCACACTGGAAATTTATGTTCTTTCTCACTATTTTTTTTTTTTTTTTCATGTTTTCCAGCACAAATATCTAAACATTCTTAAATCAAGATACATTTACTGGAGAAGCAAAATGACTGAAGATATTAAGTCTTGTTTACTGAAAAAAATCATCAAAATATATGCTTGACCCTCCGGTGTTCCTCACATGGTGGCCAAAAATTCCCCTTTTTTTCCCCCCAATGAAATGAATGTACTATATTTTAGTTTGATAATGCCTTTTATTTAATATTTTGTATTTTTAGGGGATTTAATGGTATTGATTTATATTTATTCAGTAGTTATAATCCATTTATTCACTTTTTGAGCATAGAGCTGAAAATGAAATTTAAACTGAAGTTTGGTCTCTTTTTAACTTTCTGGTGCTGTTACGTTTTTTTTACTTCAATGGAATGGTACGAAACTTAATAATAGTTTTGGCACTTGCTATGTGAACACACACACACACAAATCATGGACATGATTTGAAAAGGTTAAATGGTCCTGAATAAAATAGTCACACTTGTGTTGTTCGCGGTCAAAAATGAGCGCATTGGAAATGAATGGGAAACAAATTTCATCTAGTGGAAGCGTTTGGTACTGCGCCCAAACAAATCTGACTGAAAGCTCAATTTTTGAGATATCAACCTCAAATTTGGAACATGGCTTGTTTAGATTTATGGCTTTGATTTTCACATGTTTTGGAAAATATATATTGTATATAAAAATTTAAAATGGTATTTTTGTACATTCTATAACTTTTTTTAGTTTCACTTTTTAAAACATTTTTCACTTTAGCAATAATATGCCAAGTTTCGTCTTTAAAAAGAGACCAAACTGAAGTTTGTGCTCCAAAAAATGTAAGATTTATTAGTTTAAGTTGGAAATTTAATTTTGTGAAATGCTCAAAAAGTGAATAAATTTCTGCATAAATATTATTTAGTACCATAAAATCCCCTAAAAATACAAAATATTAAAAAACATTATTGAACTAAAATATATAGTACATTCATTTCATTGTAATGACTGCCAAGCGAAGAACCAGAGGGTTTAAGAAGACAGACTATTGTTGTTAACTTAAAAAGATAAGTTAGAGAATTTTAAGTTTATTGTCATGAAAAATACAAAAAAAAAAAAAAATTTTTTATATATATAAAAAAATATGTTTTCCAAAATGCGTTTGACTATAAAACTGTGAAAAAATAATTCAAAGCCATAATTCTAAACAAGTTGTGTTCCAAATTTGAGGTTGATATCTCAAAAAATGAGCTTTCAGTCAGATTCTTTTTGGGCGCAGTACCAAACGCTTCCACTAGATGAAATTCACTTCCCATTCATTTCCAATGCGCTCATTTTTGACCATGCAAGTACAAGTGATTGAAGAATGTTTAGGTACTGGAAAACAAGATAAGAACATCATTTTCTGCAGAACTGGTCTGGTTTCTCTTTAGGATGCTTTTTGGTAATCCTTCTGGATGGAAAGTTGGACATCCATTTGCATCCATTCTTAACAGATCAACTGTTCGTGTGTCTCCTAAAGCTGAATGATCAAATACTTCCTTGAATCGATGTTCAAACAGACTGTACGAGTTTATAACATCCATTTGCTTGATTCCATGCAGATGTTGCTCAAATGTACTTCAAAGATCTCCTGGTCAGCAGTGAAATGAAAGCTTTAGTACTCGCTTAGTCATGTGAAATAAATTGAGCATTGATATAAAATTCCTTTACAATGGTCTGGGGATTCATCAGTTTTCAGGCAAATCAAGCTATTGCGATTTACAGGACTGGATGAACATCTGTATGTTAATGGTTTTGCAGAAACACATTCTTGATTGTGAGAGAAGAAAATCACTCCCTGAGAATGAATGAAGGTCCATTTTAAGAGAACTTGTGATGTTCTTTCTGTCTTGTTTTTCCAGTACAAATATCTAAAGATTCTTAAATCGAGATACATTTACTGGAGAAGCAAAATGACTGAAGATATTAAGACTTATCAACATTTTGTCCATGTAACACAGGGAAAACCTGAACCACACAGCAAATGTATCTTGATATAAGAATGTTTAGATATTTGTACTGGAAAACAAGACAGAAACACTGAGGAAGAACATCATTTTTTGGAGTGCATTAATGTGACATCAGGATAGTTCCCATCTGTGTTTTATAGGTTTGATTTTTGTGGCTGAATTGTTTGTCAGAAGATCCACAAAGATCTCATACAGTATAGTAGAACTTCAAAGTAAAGCAGTTCAAAAGTGTCTTCAGCAAAACTATTGACACCAAAAGACTGAACAGCTGAAGCAACGAGACCACACTGAGACAGAGAGCTTCATGATGAGACAGAGTGTGTGTGTGTGTGTGTGTGTGTACCTACTTAACCATATTTTTGCTACAAATATGTACTTAGAAGTGAGATAAACCTTACAAAATCTCCCAAATCTCTTTTTAGGGATGTCCTCATTTGTAATAACAGTACACAGCACAAACTGAGGAGATTTCCTGCAGTGTGACTTTGATCATGAAGAGACTCGTGGCTGAATCACTGCACAACACAAGAACTGCAGCAGTTGGACTGAAGGAAGAAGATTTATTGTGTGCAGGATAAAAGAGAAACGCAGCCTGAAGGCAGTGAGGTAACTCTTCACTCAAGTGTGATGATAAACCATGTTTGTGCCCTCAGAGAGCTGAAAATGAGAGAAACGCACTTCACCGGCTGATGCACAGCCTCTGTCTGGCCGGCGGGAAAGAAACGCGGTTCCACATGAGCAGGACGGATCCTGTCAGCAAATTGGTAAAAGTGGCCTACACCTTCACCTGAGGTCTAAGAAAACACTTAAACAATCATCTCATCTCAAGTAGAATCATGCCAGATGTGAAACTCACTGTGAATGATCTTCACACTTGAAATTGATGAACTTTGCATCAATGACAGCTGATATTGAGCAGACCGTCTACTAATGACTGCTAGTTGACATGTAAGTTACTTATCATCTATTGTCTAAAGTGAACTATTTAAATGAAGTGTTACCTGATATTATAGCCCATAACTACAAAATGCATTTGATTAAATCAGCCTTGGCCAGAGCTGAATCCAGTCATGTCTGTGCGGTCAGTGTTCTGCTCCACCTACACTGTTAAATCAAACAGAAGAGGTTTAAATGGACAAACATCTCTTGTTTTATTGGTGAAGTCTGTGTCCTGGTCAGTCGTCTCAGGTTTCTGTCAAATGCTGAGAGGATCAGACACACGTGCTTTTCATTTTCACATGAAAACATCACTGCTGCTCAGCATTCGCTCAAGGCCAGTAGTATAAAATAAACCAGCCTAGTTAGAAATGCTTTAGAAAAGCTTCACTGTGTGATTTTAGCCTCTTCTACGCAGCCTAAGGGGATATGCTGATGGAAAAATGATGAGATGGGAGGAAAAATTATATTTATATATTACTTGGCAAAACGATTGTGTTCCTCCAAAATTTGCATTCACTCGCAAAACGATTGCGTTTCTCTGAGAAAAATTTCAATGTGGGATTGAATCCTATAAATTAACAATGAATGTGTGCACGGATTTCGGGAGTTTACAAGAGATTACAGTTAAGCTGCTCTGAGTGTTTTTAGTGTGTGGCTGTGTGGTTGCCAGGGTGTTCTGGGTGGTTGCTAGGGTGTTGCTATGCAGTTAAGCTGCTCTGAGTGTTTTTAATGTGTGTTGCTATGCGTTTGCCAGAGTGTTGCTTTACAGTTAAGCTGCTCTGAGTTGCCAGGGTGTTATGGGTGGTTGCTAGGCAGTTACTATGGTGTTCTTGGTGGTTGCTGGGGTGTTGATATGCAGTTAAGCTGCTCTGGGTGTTTTAGTGAGTTGTTATGAGGTTGCTATGGTGTTGTTATGCAGTTAAGCTGCTCTGTTTGTTTTTAGTGTGTTGCTATGTGGTTGCTAGGGTGTTGTTTTGCAGTTAAGCTGCTCTGAGTGTTTTTAGTATGTTGCTATGAGGTTGCTAATGTGTTGCTATGCAGTTAAGCTGCACTGGGTGTTTGAAAGTGTATTGCTATGTGGTTGCCAAGGTGTTCTGGGTGGTTGCCAGGGTGTTGCTATGCAGTTAAGCTGCTCTGAGTGCTTTTAGTGTGTGTCTATGCATTTGCCAGGGTCTTCTGGTTGGTTGCTAGGGTGTTGCTATGTAGTTAAGCTGCTCTGAGTGTTTTTAATGCGTGGCTGTGCGTTTGCCAGGGTGTTCTGGGTGGTTGCTAGGGTGTTGCTATGCTGTTAAGCTGCTCTGAGTGTTTTAAGTGTGTTGCTATGCGTTTGCCAGGGTGTTGCTATACAGTTAAGCTGCTCTGAGTTTTCTGCTCTGAGTTGCCAGGGTGTTATGGGTGGTTGCTAGGGTGTTGTTATGCAGTTAAGCTGCTCTGGGTGTTTTTGAGTGTGTTGCTAGGCAGTTACTATGGTGTTCTGGGTGGTTGCTGGGGTGTTGATATGCAGGTAAGGTGCTCTGGGTGTTTTAGTGAGTTGCTATGAGGTTGCTAGGGTGTTGTTATGCAGTTAAACTGCTCTGAGTGTTTTTAGTATGTTGCTATGAGGTTTCTAATGTGTTGCTATGCAGTTAAGCTGCTCTGGGTCTTTGAAAGTGTATTTCTATGTGGTTGCCAAGGTGTTCTGGGTGGTTGCCAGGGTGTTGTTATGCAGTTAAGCTGCTCTGAGTGCTTTTAGTGTGTGTCTATGCATTTGCCAGGGTGCTCTGGTGGTTGTTAGGGTGTTGCTATGTAGTTATGCTGCTTTGATTGTTTTTAGTGTGTGTCCATGCATTTTCCAGGGTGCTCTGGGTGGTTGCTAGGGTGTTGCTATGCAGTTAAGCTGTTGTGAGTATTTTAGTATGTTGCTATGAGGTTGCTAAGGTGTTGATATGCAGTTAAGCTGCTCTGGGTGTTTGAAAGTGTGTTGCTATGTGGTTGCCAGAGTGTTGCTATGCAGTTAAGCTGCACTTTTTAAGTGTTTTGCTATGTGGTTGCCAAGATGTTCTGGGTGGTTGCTAGGGAGTTACTATGCAGTTAAGCTGCTCTGGGTGTTTTTAAGTGTTGCTATGAAGTTGCTAGGTGTTTTCTCATATTTGGTGTTCAAGAGTCCTGCATCCACAATCACACAATCTCAGTGGTGACAGAATTTCAGGGGTCTCAGCATCTTCTGGTCTGTATTTGTGGTTCGGGTTCATCCTTCATTGTCTGTCTGTATTTTTTCAGCCGTTTTCTAGTGCAGCAGGTAAAAATGGTGAATCTGATCAATTAGTAAAGTAACTGCACACTTTCCTCAACAACACATGATTTGGGGAATCATTCACATCCGCAACACAAAAACACTGTTTACATTCAGCTTTAGTACTTAGTGCTAGAGTTTTCAGCAGGCGTTTTGGCATCTCTGTTGTCTTGAGAGAGAATAGCGTTGTGTTTGTGTTTGCCACAAGCCGTATTCTCTCTAATTCTCTCCAGATGGACCTTCATGTCTTGTGCATCTGCAGGGTTTATAAACGCTCAAACGGGGTGTTTGTTGATGAAAATATTGTCACACACAGAGACCAATGAGATGATGAAGAGGTGATGAATCGTCAAGAAAGATGGATGTAGTCTTGAGTAAAGCTGGATGAATCTAAACGAGTGAATCTCTCTTTAGGTCAATCACACAAACCAGCCCAATAACTGAAGTTGTGAATCCACTTTTACAAAAATGTGTTTAGTTCAATGTGTTTCTTGCCATTTCTTTGTAATGAATTCTAAGAAAATCTAAGTGAATATTGATATTGAATATATTGATATAAATCACCACAGTAATCTGCATACCATAATTTTCCTCGACTGAAAGTGTTTCTATTTGACATGGAGGTCTAATAAAACCAGCTCTGAAACAGCAGCAGTTAATGTTTATGACCTTGATGAGGCTTTGAAGGCGTCTTTACTACTATATGATCCTTAAAGAACAGAGACCTTAAAAAACATGCATTATTGTGTATCTCGACTTTAATGTTGTTTTTCCTTGAAGGTAACAAGCCAATTCACTGCAAAAAATGATGTTCTTCCTCAGTATTTCTGTCTTGTTTTCCAGCACAGATATCTAAACATTCTTAAATCAAAATACATTTACTGGAGAAGAAAACTGACTGAAGATACAGTATTAAGACTGAAAAATGTATCAAAATTAAGTAGCTTTACGCTTAAAACAAGAACAAATATCTGCCAATAGGGTCAGAAAAATAAACTTAATTCAAAGGGAAAACAATATTATTCTTAGTAATGTTTCGGTTTTAGATTCTTTCGATGTCTGTCAGTAATGGACCTGGTCGCCGTATGGAAACGGCAGCTCATAATGTTCTGCTAAACATCTTCTTTTGTTTTCTACAGAAGAACGACACTCATGCAGGCTTGAAACAACATGAAGGTGAGTAAATAATGATTGGGTGAACTCTTTTAATGGCCTGACACATCAGTTGAAGTTTGAGACAGCTGGTTTAACTGAGAGAAGTTTGAGTTCTTTATATACACTGCCCTAAAGACATGATGACAGGACGGATGGACAGATAGATGGTCAGCTGGTTGAGTTTTCCCAAAGGTCAAACGTCAACAGTGAAGGGCTGGAGGAGCCAAACTCTCCTCTGTAATTTACTGGCGGTCTGAAACATGAAATCAATGGACACTTTTCACATTTTCATGGTTCTTAGAAGCAAAAGTCGTCATGTTTCCATCCAAAGGTGCGAATTTAACTTATGCGCAAAATTGAAATATCGTGTAAAACATTTGTTAATAAAGCAGCATTTCCATCCCATGTGTTCAAGAGAACAAAATCGTCACTTCCTGGAAAATTGGTGCAAAACTGGTTCCCAAACTGTGGCTCTTTTTCCCTCCATCATAAATGAGTTGGTCTCAGAGCGTCAGACGAAACACAGTAAACGCTGTCATGTGATCTTACGTTCGGATGCTGATGTTTAGGAACACAATCATGTAAGACGCTTCTGGAGGGAACTAAACCAAATCATTCTGATGACAGACTCAAGTGTTTCAGAACCACCAAACCAACATTTGAGATGCTGCGATGCCATTGGTCTGCTGATTAGTCCAGTTATCCAATCACAGCCTCTGCTGAGGCAAAGTCATGTGAGTTTTTGCTTCGCATTGAAGGATTTATTCGGTAAAAGTCTTTCCATTGTAGTTTATGCACGTCGTCTTATCGAATAAAAAAATTATCCACCTCAATTGAGCGCATCATTTTTTAGAATTCATGGCATTTCCTTCCAGTGTTTTTTTTATGCGATATCCCAAAAGGCTGTGCTGCTACTACAGCGTTTCCTTCAAAGAGACTCAAAATATTTGCTCCGGCAAACAGCTTCATCAAAAGTTCAGCAGTATGGAAGTGATATTGTGTTTGATTGAATTACACATTACGTTTCTGTTGCAAAGCAGATGTTCGTGCGTGTCATGGAAAATAATCTAGTAAACACTGAATTCTTCTTGCAGATTTTAATTTCAAGAGAAGGTCTCATTTCAGGCATGTTCCTGAAATCCTTTAGAGGAACCAAATGCTCTTGTGTTTTCAGGAAATGTCATCTGCTCACTTTTGTTCTCTAGATCATCTCTGCTGATTGTTGGGCAACTGTTGAAGCCATTTTTTACTGTAAACGACACAAGCAGCTTTATTTAGCAGCACTACAGCTCAAGATGATAAAGTCAGTGAAATCACAAAATAAATTCAATCAGATGCCTTCCTATACCTATGGAAGCTTGTTTGTTAATATTATATAAAGGTACTTTACTATGTAACTTCAGTGGTAAAAAATAAAACTGCATGCATTTTGCAGAAGAACATTGTTTTGGCTGTGCTTCGGGTCTGCGTGACTCATAAAACATTTACTACAAGGCTTAAGAGATAACCAATTTAGATGGAAAGGATCTCAAGCTGACTAGCTAAAGACGTTACTGTAGCTTTACCCATTACTGTAAAAAAATAAATAAATAAATGTTTCAACTTAAAAAATTGTTTGTGCTGCCTTAAAATTTTAAGTTTAGTCAACTTGAAATGTGAAGTTGTACTAAGTGACGACTTGGATATTTGAGTTGACTAAACTTAAAATTTTAAGGCAGCATCTCAACATAATACGATTTGGGACACACTAATTCTAATTCACACTAATTCTAATTCTACTATTTAGGACAGATATGTGAATTGGGATGCAGTCTGGACGTCAGTGCCACTGAAAGAGTCGATGTATTTCAGTCTTTTTCCTTCTATGGATGATATTTTCCTAATTCACATTTTGTGTAAGTCCTGTCCATCTGTAGAAACACAATATCAAAGACATTTTTCAGCTCGCCACATTTTAATAGGCAACCATTTTACAGCAAAAGAAAAGAAAACCCTAAGTTAACTTTAAAGGTTTAAAAATAGACTCACAATTCATTACAGAAGAACATTTTGTATTTGTTCAATGTGTGCACATGCGGATCCTTGAGCTTATTTGCTTCAACAATCAAAGACACTGATAAAAGATGAATTTCAGTCTCTAAATGACTCGACTCAGACGATCCACTCCATGAACTCATTGGGAATCTAATGACTCATAAAGGCCAGTAAAACTCAAAACTGTTTTAAATTGTTTTATTCTGAAGTTATTGGCATCAGATTGAGGCGGTAACAAGATTTGTATGGTGTTTTCTGAACAGATTGTGGACTGCTGTTGAATCAACTATAATATGATAAACCTGACATTAATGGCACGTAAAATCCAAACAAACTTCAGTTTGTCACTTTTTGTGTCAGTCAGACGTCTTTATGTTTAAGTGGGCAGTTCATGAACAGAATAAGCTGCATTGAAAACTAGAGTTTATGATGTTAATCTAAGAGACGATGCAAATCAGAGCTGCTTTGTCATATAAAGGCAGTTATAAATGGCTGAATGTATGGAGGAAAAGAGCAACAAATCAATAAGCAAATAGATGTTAAAAAGACTGTTTGGAATTCAGTATGCAAATAATTCTTACTAAAAATTGTAAAAATGTAGAGATACACTACCAGTCAAAAGGATGGAATAAAGGTACTATAGCCCCTATTATAACTGTTAGTTTTCTTATTATTTTTCTCCAATGGGAATCTATGGCAGCCCTATGAACCGAATGAAAGAAGGAAAATGATGAAAATTGGCACACTTGTAGTGATGGTAATGAAAAGTAATCTGACCAACTTTGGGGTCTCTAGGATCAACTCTATAGCGCCACCACAAGTTCAAAAATTCACATTTGAAACGATTATAACTTTTGAACCTGTTGATCTAGAAACTTAGTGCACCTAATTCCTCTCTTCATGCTGATCATATTTTTTTATTATTATTATTTTTGATTATTATCAATGTTGAAAACAGTTGTGCTGCTTCATATTGTTGTGGAAACCGTCATAAACTACCATTCAAAAGTTTGGGGTCAGTAAGACATGAAAGGCAGTAGAGACATTTATAATGTTACAAAAGCTTTGTATTTCAGATAAATGCTGTTCTTTTGCACTTTCTATTCATCAAAGAATCCTGAAAAAAAAAGTACACAACTGTTTTCAACATTGATAATTATCATAAATGTTTCTAGAGCAGCAGATCATCATATTAGAGTGATTTCTGAAGGATCATGTGACACTGAAGACTGGAGTAATGATGCTGAAAATTCAGCTTTGATCACAGGAATAAATTACATTTTACTTTATATTCACATAGAAAACAGCTGTTTTACATTTTAATAATATTTCACAATTTTGTATTTTTTTTATCAAATAAATGCAGCCTTGATTAGCAGAAGAGACTTTCAGAAACATTAAAAATCTTAATTACTCCAACCTTTTGACCGTTAGTGTACTAAGACTGGAATATCCGAGCTCACTTCTGATTCTCCACAGACGTCCACCTCCTGTTCTCCTCCACACTTCCTAGAGATGAAAGAGCGACGGATCCATCAGACTCCTCCTGCTGCATCACATCTGGAAACATTTAAAACTTCTATTCGTCTTCAGCAGAGCACAAGGTGATTGTAATGCATAATACTCAAAGTAACATCAAACTAACATCCAACTCTTACTATTTCTGCTGTATGTGAACATGAGCAACTCAAAAGTGCAGGAATCCTGAGAATAAACGTCCAGAGATTGTTAGACACACAGTAGTGACCAAAAGTGACAAAAATTGACATCTTCACCCTTTAAATATTATTATTGATTTTGTAGTTGTATTGTGTAGTTGTGTTGGAGTTTTATTTGTGATAATAACACAATGAAACATGACATTGTGACATTATTTTTATCCAGACTGTCATACAAAGAAATTATGAACACATGCAAAAATGAGAGAACCAACCAAATATTAACTAACAATGTTTGCTTTTTCCTCTCAGCTTTTTTGTTTTTCTGCATTTTTTTGTATAGTAAAATAAAACCTGTAGCTGTAGTTTACCTTTTTTATTTTTTATTTTTATATATACCTTAAGCAAGTTTAGTGTTTAGTTCTTCCCTCATTTTCACAAATCACTTTTGGCCACTACTGTCACAGTTATTTGTAACAATCTAATAAATATGAATTTCTTTTTATTATATAAAATTATATAATATTTATAATACACAATTTATTATAATACTATTATAGTCATGTCCCAGATTATTACCATAATATTAAAAAGTTAGCTCATGGCAGAATCGCATTTTTGTCCGTTTAGTTTCTCTAAACACTGTTACACGAATGTCTCCCTCTGCTGGACGCGCCAAATTCATCAAGTCTTTCATGAAAATCACTCGATTCAAATGTATCATTGTGATTTTGATCAAACAGAATGGAATGTTTTAAAGAAACACAAACAAAAGAAAACCATTAAACATCACAGAATTATTCAAATCTGATTTCAAATTTACTCTATTGTGATGATGAAAATGAACTAATATGATTTCCCTCTTTAAAAAATGAGTGACGCGTTACAATAAGGTTCTATTTGTTAGCATCAGTTAACATGAACTAACAATGAGGAAATATATTAATATTGGTTAATGCTAGTTAATAGTTAACTTTTGATTTAAAAACATAAGTAAATGTTGAAAATAACATAATAAAGGCTGTAGAAATATTGTTCATTGTTAGCTCATGTTAACTCATTTAGTTAACTAAAAGAAACCATAATGTAAAGTGTCACCAAAATGTTTAATATTTAATGCAAATATATCAGGACTTTATTTATTCAGGAATTTAATAAGTTTGAAACACTTTAAGGTTCCATTAGTTAACTTTGTTTGTTAACATGAACTAATAATGAAAGATAATTCTTAAGCATTTATTCATTTGTTACTGTAATACTTTTTTTGCTCAGTGTTAGTTTAAAGCATTCAGTAATTATCTAATGGGACCTTATTGCAAAGTGTGAGTGGAAAATGTTTAATATATAATGTAAAAAATGTCAGGACAAGTATTTAAAAAGTTTAAATATTTACTTTCAGACATACATGATGAAGACATGACAATGTTCTGCACAGCAGGATTGATTCTCTTTATGTTAAATCAACACAGGAGCTCCTTCCATACGGTTCCCTTCTTCTGAAGCACTAACATCATCAGCACTCGTTCATCCTTCACTCTCTGGTTTCTGAAGTGTTTGTTTCTGAGCAGGAGCAGAAGGGGAAGGTCCCGCAGCAGGGCTGCAGCCACGGCTTCCACAGGACGTTTCTCCACGTCAGCTGTTTCTCCACCGGCGTCAGAGTGTTGCGGTGGTCCGTCACGGCCCGTCCCACGCGCTCCAGCACCTCTGCGAACCGCGGCTCCGCCTCCGGCGAGAGCGGACGGCTCTCTGACGGGTCCCTGCTGAGCTCGAACACCAGCGGCGGGTCGTGGTACGTCACAAAGTCCCTGTGACACATGCACACTTTGGTGTCGTAACAGCCGACGGCTCCCGCGGGAGAAAAGTTCGGTGTGAAGAAATGGACCTTGAAGATGGAGTCACCTGAGGAGGGCATGTTTCATCTTTAATAGTCTTGATTAATAAAATAAATTATCATTTTGATGTCTTCCACAGTATGTGGGTAATCTAGTGTCTCGTTCAGACAGATGATTTTTTGAGTGTGTGTGTGTGAGAGAGACGTCACTCACTGTCGTGCGGATGCCAGCGCACAGCGTTCAGATACATGCCGCAGTAATGGAACATGAACTCGTGCTCCGAGCGGTTGGTTTTGCCCTCTAACAGCGGCATCAGGTCACGACCGTCCAGGATCCTCAGGGCACACACAAACACACTTACAACAGACCGGACCATTCCTTTACACATATAAACATCTAGACAAAATACATTGGTTGCTACTGCATTCTGCCTGGTTGAGAGGCTGCAGCTAGAGTATTCTGGGTGCTTTCTAAAGTGTTGCTAAGAGGATGTGGGGGTTGCTAGAGTGATTCTAGAGTGTTCTAGGTGGTTGCTAAAGTGTTGCTAGGGTATTTTATAAATAAAGGTGACTTGACTTCTGGGTGGTTTGCTTAAGTGTTGCTAGGTGGTTGCTAAAGTGTTGTTAGGGTGTTCTGGGAAGTTACTAAAGTGTTGCTAGGTTGTTGCTAAGGTGTTGCTATGGTAATGCTAGAGTGTTCTAGGTGGTTGCTAAAGTGTTGCTAGGGTATTTTATAAATAAAGGTGACTTGACTTCTGGGTGGTTTGCTTAAGTGTTGCTAGGTGGTTGCTAAAGTGTTGTTAGGGTGTTCTGGGAAGTTACTAAAGTGTTGCTAGGTTGTTGCTAAGGTGTTGCTATGGTAATGCTAGAGTGTTCTAGGTGGTTGCTAAAGTGTTGCTAGGGTATTTTATAAATAAAGGTGACTTGACTTCTGGGTGGTTTGCTTAAGTGTTGCTAGGTGGTTGCTAAAGTGTTGTTAGGGTGTTCTGGGAAGTTACTAAAGTGTTGCTAGGTTGTTGCTAAGGTGTTCAGGGTGGTTGCTAGGGTGTTGCTATGGTAATGCTAGAGTGTTCTAGGTGGTTGCTAAAGTGTTGCTAGGGTGTTTTGGGTAGTTACTAAAGTGTTGCTAAGATGTACTATAAATAAAGGTGACTTGACTTCTGGGTGGTTGCTAAAGTGTTGCTAGGTGGTTGCTAGAGTGTTTAGGGTGGTTGCTAGGGTAATGTTAGAGTGTTCTAGGTGGTTGCTAAAGTGTTGCTAGGGTGTTCTATAAATAAAGGTGGCTAGACTTCTGGGTGGTTGCTAAAGTGTTGCTAGGTGGTTGCAAGGGTAATGCTAAAATGTTTTATGTGGTTGCTAAAGTGTTGCTAGGGTGTTCTGGGTAGTTACTAAAGTAATGCTAGGGTGTTCTATAAATAAAGGTGGCTAGACTTCTGAGTGGTTGCTAAAGTGTTGCTATGTGGTAGCTAAGGTATTCAAGGTAGTTACTAGGGTGTTGCTATGATAATGCTAGAGTGTTCTAGGTGGTTGCTTAAATGTTGCTAGGGTGTTCTGGGTGGTTGCTAAAGTATTACTAAGGTGTACTATAAATAAAGGTGACTTGACTTCTGGGTGATTGCTAAAGTGTTGTTAGGTGGTTGCTAGAGTGTTGCTAGGGTAATGCTACAGCGTTCTAAATGGTTTCTAGAGTGTTCTGGGTGGTTGTTAACGTGTTGCTTGGGTGTACTATAAATAAAGGTGACTTGACTTCTGGGTGGTTGCTAAAGTGTTGCTAGGTGGTTGCTACATGGTTACTAGGGTGTCATGGTGGTTGCTAGGGTGATGCAAGGCTGTTCTGTGTGGTTGCTAAAGTGTTGCTAGGGTGTTCTATAAATAAAGGTGACTTGACTTCTGGGTGGTTGCTAAAGTGTTGCTAGGTCGTTGCTGATATGTTCAGGGTTGTTGCTAGGGTTTTGCTAGGGTAATGCTAGAGTGTTCTGGGTGGTTGCTAAAGTGTTGCCAGGGTGTTCTATAAATAAAGATGGCTTGACTTCTGGGTGGTTGCTAAAGTGTTGCTAGGTGGTTGCTACATGGTTACTAAGGTGTCCTGGTGGTTGCTAGGGTGATGCAAGGGTGTTCTGTTTGGTTTGCTAAAGTGTTGCTAGGGTGTTCTGGGTGGTTGCAAGGGTGATGCTAGGCTATACTAATATAATCTGTATTATCTACGTAGGCTAAGTGTGTATTGCTGTCTGACCAACAGGAATATAGTGTTGAGTGTTGTACCTGTCCTCTGGCAGCACTCCCCCGGCGAGCTTCACCACTGTGGGAAAAACATCCATTAGACTCGTTGGTTCTGATACCTGTCGACCTGCAGTGAGACGCCCAGGCCAGTGGAATATTCCCGGCACTCTGATTCCTCCCTCCCAGCCGCCCATGGCTTTACCACCTAAACATAAGAGGGTCAGTAAAAACACAAAATCATACACTGTATTTGCCTGTTTTTTTGTTCTTTCAAAGCTTGACAGAGCACCATTTGCCCTTATGGCATTTGTGAAGAGCAGCGTGAACATTCCTTCAAACGTCTGCTTTTGCGTTTCACAGTTTCATTCAGGTGTGGAGCAACATTAGGTTGAGTAAATGATGACAGGATGACTATCCCATCTGAGTGTTTGTACCTCGATAGATTCCGTTCCAGCCTCCTCTCTGAGCGTCTTCGATGTGGCCGCCATGGTCAGATGTGAAGTACATCAAGGTTTTCTCCGACAAGCCGAACCTTTCGATGGTCTTCATCATTCTACCTGTAACCAAACATGTGATCTTAACTCTGAATCACATTTCAGACCTCGATGTGATTGAGCTTTTTATGTTACATTAACTGTTACATTGTTACATTTGATTCATGAGAAGAAAAGAGGAGAAATAAGTTCTATTTTGCATGAATTTTTTAAAAAGATTGTTTTGCATTGTGGTATTTAATTATAACTAAGCAATTTACGGAAAACAAATCTCATTTTTATTACTGTAATAAAAATTATATTAAGTATAAAAAGATAAAGTATTTATATTGCAGTAACAAAAATCTGATGTTTGCAATGTGATAAATTAATTAGTTAATATTAAATGCCTAATGCAAAACAATCATGTATAGATGGTTGCTAGGGTGTTCTGGATGGTTGCTAGGGTGATGCTAGAGTTTACTAGGTTATAACTATAATGCTGCTAAGTAGTTGCTAGGTTGTTCTGAATAGTTGCTAGGGTGATGCTAGAGTGTTCTGGGTTATGGTTATTACTATAGTGTTACTAGGGTGATCTGGATGGTTGCTAGGGTGATGCAAGCATGTTCTGGGTTGTTGCTATAGTGTTTCTAGGTGTTTGTTAGGGTTTTCTGGATGGTTACTAGGGTGATCTGGATGGTTGCTAGGGTGATGCAAGCGTGTTCTGGGTTGTTGCTATAGTGTTGCTAGGTGTTTGTTAGGGTTTTCTGGATGGTTGCTAGGGTGATGCTACAGTTTTCTGGGTTGTTGGTATAGTGTTGCTAGGGTGTTCTGATAGTTGCTAGGGCATTGCTAGATTGTTCTGGGTTGTTGCTATAGTGTTGCTATGTTGTTGTTAGGGTGTTCTGGATGGTTGCTAGGGTGATGCTAGAGTTTTCTGGGTTGTTACTATAGTGCTGCTAGGTCGTTGCTAGGGTGTTCTGTATGGTTGCTAGGGCATTGCCAGGGTGATGCTAGAGTGTTCTGGGTGGTTGCTAGGGGGTTGCTAGTTTGATTCAAGATATGATGCTTTCTTTCTTGGTAGATTTGTCTATTTAGAATGACTTTTTACTGTAGCAGTAAAACATCTCATAATTTGTGAACAAATCAAACGCTCTGGTCTGTTGTACTGCCCACCAATCATGTTAGAGCATCCAGCAGTAGACATCACAGTCAGAATGATGCTGGAAAGAACAGAAATCCATCACTTACCAACCATCCAGTCCGCTTCTTCAACGTTGTCCCCATACAGCCCATGTTTGCTCTTTCCGGCGAAGCCCTCGGACACGAAGAGGGGCGTGTGCACGTGTGCCAGTGACAGGAAGAGCAGGAAGGGCCCGTCTCTGTGTCTGATATCATAAATCACATGATGAACAGAAACCAAAGAAGTTTCCCACCACAGGCACAAGAAACAGCCCATAGTTGTAAGTGTCTGGACAGGTCTAATGTTTTCTGCATTACCACATTATTAAGCAAGCATGCATGCAAATGAGCATTAAAGCTTCCTGTTCACAGGTGAATCTCAGCAAACACAAGTGCAGACCATATATCAGCACAAACTCAAAAGAAACAAATAGAGAAATTATATTTTCATGAAAAACATTGTGTGGCATTTTAATAGAACACAAATCAAATTTTAATTACTGTAATAAAAAAGATAATTAAATTGTAAAGTACTTTATAATTTAACTATTTTGCAATAATTTTGCAATAATAAAAATTGACTTGTTTGCATTGTGGTAAATTAATTAGTTGTAATTAAATGATTCGATGCAAAACTATCTTATATATAGGTGGTTGATAGGGTATTCCGGGTGGTTGCTAAAGTGTTGCTAGGGTGTTCTGGGTGGTTGCTAGGGCATCGCTAGGATGATATTAGGGTGTTCTGGGCGGTTGCTAAAGTGTTGCTAGGGTGTTCTGGGTGGTTGCTAGGGCATCGCTAGGATGATATTAGGGTGTTCTGGGCGGTTGCTAAAGTGTTGCTAGGGTGTTCTGGGTGGTTGCTAGGGCATTGCTAGGATGATATTAGGGTGTTCTGGGTGGTTGCTAGGGCATTGCTAGGATGATATTAGGGTGTTCTGGGTGGTTGCTAGGACTTTGCTAGGATGATATTAGGATGTTCTGGGTGGTTGCTAAAGTGTTGCTAGGATGTTCAGGAAGGTTGCTAGGGCATTGCTAGGATGATATTAGGGTATTCTGAGTGGTTGCTAAAGTGTTGCTAGGGTGTTCTGGGCGGTTGCTAAAGTGTTGCTAGGGCATTGCTAGGATGATATTAGGGTATTCTGGGTGGTTGCTAAAGTGTTGCTAGGGTGTTCTGGGTGGTTGCTAGGGCATTGATAGGATGATATTAGGGTGTTCTGGGTGGTTGCTAGGATGATGTTCTGGGTGGTTGCTAGGGTGTTGCTAGGATGATACTATGATGTTCTGGGTGGTTGCTAGGATGATATTATGATGTTCTAGGTGGTTGCTAGGGCGCTGCTAGTGTGATATTAGAGTGTTCTGTGTTGCTAGGCAGTTGCTATGTGGTTGCTTACCCCCCCCCCCCCCCAAAAAAATATATATATCATGTATCAGTATTTGTTAATTTTGTGTTCATTTAAGTATAAACTAATGAATTGTATTATAGTAATATTTAATGAGAATCTCTATTTCTGCATTAATTTTTTTTTTACCATTGAAAATAATAATGATTACAAACAAAAGTTAAAATATTTGGACGCATTTTCAGTAATGAGAATTTGGCTGGAAAATGTCTTGTCCTGATTTTATTATAATTTAAAATAAGAGTATAATTTCTTACTTTATTTATTTATTTATTTATTTATGTCTTGCCGTTGGGCTGAAACGTGATCTGAACATGTTTGTGTGTGATTCGATGTTAATAATAAATGAGTCTCTGTCTCTTCCTCAAGTCTTTTGAACAAACATGCTAAAGATTGACGCGTTCAGTCATTAGTGAATGACTGCGGTTAAACTGCTCTCACTGAGCCTGACGCACATCCCACCTCTCCACGAACTGCTCCGCTTCACGCATGAGCCGTGCGTTCAGCGTCTCCGGATTCATGGGCTGCTCCACCACCTCGCTGTTCCTCATGATGATGCAGTTCCAGGTCCTCAGGAGTTCAAAGGGCACGAACCACACAGAAAAGCTCAGCAGCAACAGAACACCCAGAAACACCACAAGTGTCAGACGGACCTGCAGCAGCCCGACGGCCCGGACCAGAAGCAGCGTGAGAAATGTGAGCGCCACCAGTGCAGATATCTGCCACAGCATTTCCTGCAGGTCCACCAGGACATCTTTACCTTCTCCAGGCTTGCAGTCACTGAAGAAGGTGAAGGGCAGCCCATAAAAGAAATGAAAGCCGTGATTGTTGGGATGGTGGCAGTGATCGTTCCTGCTCTCACAGTTCACACCCAAATGCCACTTACCTGTAGAGTGAACACAGCGTAAAGACATTAAAATCAGAGATTAACCTGTGAACCATCACCCCTCTTTTTGAGCATAGATCTCTGTACACTCAGCAGATTATTGCAAAAGTGAATGCACTTCAATAAAGCATGCTGCACGAATAATCGTTAAAAAAAAAAATCACGATCTCATTCCTAAAACCTGTGACAAGTACGATCACAGCGAACATTCAGATCTGTGTTCTGAGCCAGAGAGAGCCGTTGTCATGTATAGATATGAAACAGCTTCACAAACAGTCTTTTTTAACCACACAGTATCATTATTTCTGTCTTACAATAATTCAGATTATCACTGAAGTACTGGATAAAAGTTTATAGTTTAGATATAAACACTGATGTCTACAGTAGAGATCAAAATAGAGTAAATCACCTTTTGAAAGTAGTTAAGTGAATCACCTTTGAGTGAATCGCCTTTTAACGCTACGAACAAAGATTGTTCCAATTACATAGTTACACCAGTAGGTGGCGACAAGTGACTTAAAAAATGTATTAATCATTCATTCAAGAGATTCATTCAAAAACGACTCATCCAGTAATGAAACAAGTGAAGACTTTATGAGTGAGTCATTGAATCATTCATTCAAGAGATTTGTTCAAAAATGCCGATTCATTGTGTCATGAAACAAGTGAAGTATTTATGAGTGAGTCATTGAATCATTCATTCATGAGATTCGTTCAAAAACGCTGATTCATCAAGAAATGAAACAAGTGAAGTCTTTATGAGTGAGTCATTGACTCATTAATTCAACCTGAATTATTTTTTAAATAATTACTTCAAATTAATTAAATATTTAAAAAAAAAATAGACTGCAGCAATTAATCTTTTGTTAGAGCCTGTAGTAAATTTCATGTTATTTTGTTTAGTTGTCTGTTCAGAATCATGATCTCTATTTGAAACAAAAAAATCATGATTCTCAATTTATCCAGAATCGTGCAGCTCTAAAATGTACTGAATGAAACCTTTTGTATTATTTACAAAATATATATTTTTCAAAATAATTTGGCCTCAAAAATTGTTAGAAAATGTCTAACAGAGTCGTGTTCCAAATTTGAAGTTGATATCACAAAAATATTCTTTATCCCGAACTGAACAAACAGGAAAACAGGTCTCATCGCATCCACTTGTTGGAGAAGGTGTTATTTAAGGTAATCACTTTTTATTGTTGCAGTTTTATTCTATTTTAATATTCTAATGTTAATGAGAAGAAGATAAATAAGAACTTTTAGATGTCAATCTACATATGTGATGGTCATCGGCTATGCTCATCTTTGCTCACTCCTTTGAAGGCATCTTGAGTAAAACAGCTTTATATTTAACAAAGCACATACAGTACAAAGACCTGAACCAGAAGTGATGCGACCTGTTTTACAGAATACAGAAGGTTGCTGTGCATAACCTGCACATGTTTATATGATAAGACAATTTCCAATTTCAAATCGGTTTTCACAGGATGAATTCTGAGTGTTTAAAGGGATAGTTCACATACGGGATACAGGTTTGGAACAACATGAGGGTGAATATATGAACATTTTATTGAGCAATCTCTCCTTTCAATTGTTTTCTTTGTGCATACTACAATTTTTTTATGCATGCATTTACATTTACATTTATGCATTTGGCAGACGCTTTTATCCAAAGCGACTTACATTGCATTATACTATACATTTGTATCTGAGTATGTGCAATCCCTGGGATTGAACCCACGACCTTGGCATTGCTAGTGCCATGCTCTAACCACTGAGCTACAGGAAAGCCAAAAAAAAAAATTTTTTGCATGCAATAATTTTTTATGCATATTATAATTTATGGACATCTTTGCGACTGATTATACTAGTATGTATTAAGTGTCTTACCCACAATGCCGGTGGTGTAACCCTGCTTTTGCAGAAGTTTAGCGAAGGTGGTTTCATTAGGTGGAAGTCCTCCTGATCCAGCGAGGAAAAGGATCACCTGCACTCGGCCGGTGCTGCCCAGACCTTCACATCAACACAGACGCAGACACGTTACCGTATCACACCAATAAACCCTATCAGACCAATAAACCACCCATTCTGAGATTAACTCATCAGCTGAGTGCTGTGGTTTATTGTCCTAGATGACTGACATAAAAGATTCTAAAGGCCCGTTCACACCAAGGACGATATCTTTATCATTATGGTTCTAAAAATCATTCTAAATATAAAAGAATACCAGAGTCCACACCACAACTATAACAGCACAGAGGAACGATATCATTGGATTCATTTTCAGAATGATTTTTTCCAGATGATGAACGATAAAAACATTGACAGCCAATCAGAATCCATCCTGCTTTAAAGAGCTTGAGCATTTGATGAGCTCTTTAAAGCAGGATGGATCTCAAGTCAATATGACATTCACAACTAATTCCATTATGTGACGTTTTTCAGAGTCAAACTGGATAAAGGACGGGTTTTTGGTTCCTCACCGGCGCGTAGAGCGTAGCGGCCCGTCATGAAGGCGGTTCTGCTGGGAGTGCAGAGAGGAGCGGCGGAGATGTGCTGGGTCAGTTTCACTCCATCCGCGGCCAGACGATCTATGTTTGGAGTCCTTCAAACACATGACAACAACTATCAGAGGAAGACAAATGCACTAGATGAAAACAGTTTCTTTCTCAGTGTTTCTGTCTTGTTTTCCAGCACAAATATCTAAACATTCTTAAATCAAGATACATTTACTGGAGAAGAGAAATGACTGAAGATATTAAGAACTACATGCTGAAAATGAAGTGAGTTTATGCTTAAAATAAGAAAAATATTTTTTCAGTAAACAAGACTTAATATCTTCAGTCATTTCTCTTCTCCAGTAAATGTATCTTAATTTAAGAATGTTTAGATATTTGTACTGGAAAACAAGACAGAAATCCAGAGGAAGAACTTCATTTTTGCAGTGCATATGCTGTTATTTTTTTCTGGGAAACACAAATATGAAATGAAGAATCTTCATCGTGACCACGACTGTCAAGCTCTAAAAGGACAGAAAAGTCTTCTGATGTCACATGGAAACCCTGTCTGAGGAACAAAGCCACATTTAGGGTGAGATTTTTGATTATTTACAGCAAAATCTTCTTTCTGCATGTTTGAAGTGACATCTTGTGTTTGATCATGATACCTACGACATTTACAGCCAATCACATCAAACTAGAGCTGCGGGATTCTGGATAAATTGAGAATCACGATTTTATGTTTTAAATAGAGATCACGAATCTCCAACGATTCTGAACAGACAACTAAACAAAAAACGTAATTTATTAGATGTTCTGACAAAATGTTAATTTCTGCAGTCTATTTAAAAATATATGTAATTAATTTGAAGTAATTATTTTTAAAAAAAATGGATGATTCAATGACTCACTCATAAATACTTCACTTGTTTCATGACACAATGAATCGGCATTTTTGAACAAATCTCTTGAATGAATGATTCAATGACTCACTCATAAAGTCTTCACTTGTTTCATTACTGGATGAATCATTTTTGAACAAATCTCTTGAATGAACGATTCAATGAGAAAAAAATTTCAACAGTCACTTGTCGCCACCTACTGGTGTAATGATGTAATTAAAACAATCATTATTTGAAGCATCAAGTTACTTTCAAAAGGTGATTTGCTCTATTTTGATCACTACTGTAGACATCAGTGTTTATATCCAAACTATAAACTTTTATAATGAATTATGTAATGAATGAATTATATGAATTATTGTAAGACTGTTTGTGAAGCTGTTTTTATATCTATTCATGACAACGGCTCTTTCTCGATATCAGAACGCAGATCTGAATGTTCGCCGCGATCGTACTTGTCAAAGCTTTAATAGACAGACGAATCGCTGTCATTTAGGAATAAGATTGCGTGGGTGTTTGAACATCAGACTATTCAGTAAGAAACATATTTTGTTTTGTTCATCACACAAAGCATTACATGACTTCAGAATATGGCGTATGAGTTGTACGAGTATATATTTTCATGGTGTTCCTGTAGCTCAAAAGCAAAGGTCATGGGTTCGATTCCCAGTGAATGCATGAACTGATCAAATGTATAATATGAACACAATGTAGGTCACTTTGGATAAAAGCCTACTGCATAAATGTTTCTCTGTCCTTTTTCGAGCTTAACACACACTATGAGCTGTTGTACAGACAATTTACTTTAAACAATTAAATTTCCTGTTTTAATCATGATTTTGCAGTTATTATTTTGGCAAAAATAAAACTATTATAAAAAAAAACGGCATCCATTAAAAAAAATTGTTGCATGAAAATTCTTTCGTATTCCAAGGAAAAATAACATAATACGGATCTGAAACAACATGAGGGTGAGTAAATGATGACAGAATCTGCATTTTAAAGACAATTACTCTGTGCAACTCCAACTTCATTTACCTGATGGTGTCGTTTCCATAGCAGCCGATATCTCCAATGCCCAGATCATCCACCATCATCAGGACGAAGTTGGGTCTGAAATCATGATCTGCATTTGTGACACACAAGCTGGACTGGAAAAGAACCAGAAAACCAGCAAGAAACCTGCAAAAGCACACCAGAGATTAGTTTCTCTGATCATCTGATCTCTGATCAGTATGTGTTATGACATCTGCAGATGCACCAAACCTCAAGTTTTCCATCAGCATCTGTAGATGAAGCTCCTCTAAACTGCAGGTGAGATGAGTGACATGTTCAGATTGATCTGTCAGCAGAAAATACCCGGAAGAACTTTGACTTGTCAAATACAGGTGTGCAGAATGCATGAAAACACACGATCACGGAAATGACAACCATCCCACGCGCTTCTGCTGAAGTTTGAACATCAGCTGATTTAATCATTGATTTATTAACAGCTGGATCATAAAAAACAATCACAGGAGAGATCAATGCGCTTAATGCTGCTGACAGCTGCTTTCTTTACACATGTCAGCTCATATTCTCTCTTTAGGCTTCTTTTATTCGCTTACCTTCTCTTAGTTTTCCTGTTTCTTCACAGTATTTACTCGCTACCTCTCTGCAGACAGGATATTCCACATTCCCACAGCACGCGCGAAGCAGCACTCTTACCGTAAACACTCATATATAGACGCATATGTCAATGAGCGAGCCAAACAAACTCAGTTTATTTGAAAATTATCCATTAATTTGAACAGAATCAGCATAGATAGTTCGGCACATGGATGTGTGATTGTTATATTTGGTTGTTTTAATTTAAACAGAGTGTGTTAAAAGAGTGTGCGCTTACAGTCGACACTATACGGTAGATTCGAACAAAGAGCCTTTTACCAAAGTCCCAAAGTCTTTTGCTTGTTTTAACATCGCTCATTTTGTTTGCCAGGAAAATCTGCTTCTGCACAACTCAAGCAATAATTACAAAATATTACTCTGAAACGTTTAACATAATAATATTATGCATTATACCACACTTTAAATTATTGCTATTATTATTATTGATGATTATCGTGTTTATTTATTTATTATTTTGAATATGAGCTAATCATATAGTGAGTTCACCATAGCTACAATAATGAGTAATAATTCCTTTAAAGAAGGTTAATTGCTTTTAAAGTAATTTAATTTATTTGCTTATTTTTTTTTCGCAAAAACAATGATTGTAATAATATTATGCATTATATGCATAATAATGTAAATTACTGGCACACAGATAGAGGACAGTCTGAAATGTTTCCATAGCAAATTTGGAGTCTCTACCTCAAACCCTCTAGCGCCACCAACAGTTTCAGATTCACTCATGTTTACACTCATAAGTTTTGACGTCATTTGAAATTTTTCCGACATTTTGAATTTTCAGAAAAACCTACTTTTTTGAACTCCTTCTAGAGCATTTGACCAATTTACACAAAATTTAGCATGTAGCATCTACTCACATTCCAGGCAAAAAGTTATTAAAAGATTTTTGATCGGCAAATCCGTTCTCGTATAGCGTGTCAACGAATTTGACGGCGAACACGCAAAAATGGATTTGATGCTGCATTTTCGCAATGATTTGGTGTATTGACACCAAACTTGGTATATGTCATTACAGGCATGACTTGGGAGTAAATGCACAGTATCGTCACAGCGCCACCTACTGGTGCTGAGATAGGAAAAATGGCTATTATCTTACTTTTGAATGCCTTGTCCTAAAATCATGAGGATGGTCTCATTAGATTCCACAAATATTTACTTTTCTGTTCTTATTCAGTTTGACCCCGTAATTGCTGCTTGCAGCTATATTTGCTATTATTATTATTTATAATAATAATTATATTACACATAATTTGCATTGTTATTATTATTATATAGCTACAATAATAAATAATAATTCTCTAAGGTTAGGTGCAGTTCTGGTATTGTATTATTTCATTATGAAACTGTGTGCAATTAACTGCGTACATAGTCATTTAAATGTAACCAACCCTTTATTCAAACTCAACACTTATTTACAGAATTTAAAAAACAAAAACAAAAAAGAAAGAAAAAATCCTATGAATTCTATTTGGTCAGACAACACAATTTCAAAGTGAATCATTCCACGGTGTGAGATTTGCTTGTTTATGAATCAGCGGCAACAATTAGACATCAAACAAAACTGTGTGATTAATAACACAGTAACTAAATGACACTTTTCAAAGCAACAAAATGAAATGCCTCTCCCAAAAGGCTGTCAAATTACACATGCATACACACACACATCCCGTCCCATTCAAACTATGTGAAATTACATTCAAAACAAATTATTAACAGTCCTGTGTGCTAGTTCAGAACTGTAGTCGAAGCAGTAGGAGGATGATGATGTTATGAAGAAGGCTGCGTCAGGAACTCTAGATGAATGTTTGTGCTGACTGTCTGCACTGTGAATGCATTTGTTTGTGAAGTTCACTCTGATTCTCAAGATGTGAGTAGTTACAATGTGCTGTTCCAATGTAAACCAGTTCACAGTAGCTTCATGGGAATTCACCGCCCGCAGACCCGCGTTCACTGCTCGAGTTAGGGTGAATTCAGGAGGGTGCTTAAAACTGCATATGAAAACAGAACAGAAACCAAAAACAGTGAGCAGTTGACATTGGTATCATGTGACTGAAGTTCAAACCAACAGTACTCTAATTGTTTACTGTATAAAAGAGATGATAAGTAATTATTTTGATGCCCAAATTATGCACGATTATATTTGTTAGTTGTATTTTATTATTTGCTTTCTTCCTGCTGAGACCCTCCATTCCAAAGGCACTTGTTTATGCCGCTATCTAATGCCATATAAGTAACAATATTCATTGAAAAACATATTTAAAGGTGAAAATTAGCTGTGAATGGCTCACCCTGTGGTTCGCTCTGCGTGCCGTTCTCTTCTTTGGCACTCTCTGGGTCACCTGAAGAGAAAGCATGTGTTCTCATTCAACTGTTAACATACTGACTAGATGCATCATTTATGACTCAGATGTTAATTAGAGAGCTGAAACTAACTATGGCTCAGCTGAAATGCATTTGAATGAGTTTATGATCAGTCATGACTTGTTTCAT
Source organism: Hypophthalmichthys molitrix (assembly GCA_037950675.1). Lineage (NCBI taxonomy): Eukaryota > Metazoa > Chordata > Actinopteri > Cypriniformes > Xenocyprididae > Hypophthalmichthys > Hypophthalmichthys molitrix. The sequence continues at coordinate 35,954,827 of CM075500.1, read as the reverse complement.
TGCCACTTACAGAACTGCAAATTAATTAATTCAGAAAAGAACACTAGTTTACTTCATGCTGTTTATTGCCTACTGTTTTTTAAAAGTAGCATCTGAAGATGCATGACCATGCAGTGTGACTGTTTTCAAACAGGTTTCCCACACTGAGCCCATTGAGACCAATTAGAGAAACAGGTTGTGATTCTATTTAATGCTGCACAAATGACTCACTTCAGCTGTTGTGTTTCAGACTGTAAACTTCATATATGTAAATCATGTGTAACTATGATTATATGCCACTGATTGACATCTTCTAGAACATGAGCGGAGCCACAGACCTCTCTGGACCTTGAAGCACAGTTTCTTCTTCTGATAGGTGAAGTAGCCGGCTATGGCACCAACAGCTGCTACTGCAATCCCACAGACAACACCAACCACCGTACCGGATCCACTGTCTGGACAGAACCACAGATTCACAGAGGTGTCAGTAAGTTGCTATATCGCTGCTCAAGTGTTCTGGGTGGTTGCTAGGGCGTTGCTTGGTAGTTGTTAGGGGGGTCTAGGTGGTTGCTATGGCATTGCTAGGTCATCATTATGGCATTCTGGGTGGTTGCTAGGGCGTTGCTTGGTAGTTGTTAGGGGGGTCTAGGTGGTTGCTAGGGCATTGCTAGGTCATCATTATGGCATTCTGGGTGGTTGCTAGGGCGTTGCTTGGTAGTTGTTAGGGGAGTCTAGGTGGTTGCTAGGGCATTGCTAGGTCATCATGATGATGTTCTGGGTGGTTGCTAGGGCGTTGCTGTGGTAGTTATTAGTGTGTTCTAGGTAGTTGCTAGGTAGTTGTTAGGGGATTCTGGGTGCTTGCTATGGCATTGCTAGGTCATTATTAGGGTGTTCTGGGTGGTTGCTAGGGCATTGCTTGGTAGATGTTAGGGGGTCTAGGTGGTTGCTAGGGCATTTCTAGGTAGTTATTAGGGTGTTCTGGGTGGTTGCTAGAGCATTTCTAGGTAGTTATTAGGGTGTTCTGGGTGGTTGCTAGGGCATTGCTTGGTAGATGATAGGGGGTCTAGGTGGTTGCTAGGGCATTTCTAGGTAGTTATTAGGGTGTTCTGGGTGGTTGCTAGGGCATTGCTTGGTAGATGTTAGGGGGTCCAGGTGGTTGCTAGGGCATTTCTAGGTAGTTATTAGGGTGTTCTGGGTGGTTGCTAGGGCATTGCTTGGTAGATGTTAGGGGGTCTAGGTGGTTGCTAGGGCATTTCTAGGTAGTTATTAGGGTGTTCTGAGTGGTTGCTAGGGCATTGCTTGGTAGATGTTAGGGGGTCTAGATGTTGCTAGGGCATTGCTAGGTAGTTATTAGGGTGTTCCAGGTGGTTGATAGTTGTTGGGGGGTCTAGGTGGTTGCTAGGGCATTACTAGGTCATCATTTTGGTGTTCTAGGTGGTTGCTAGGGCATTGCTTAGTAGTTGTTAGGGGGGTCTAGGTGGTTGCTAGGGCATTTCTAGGTAGTTATTAGGGTGTTCTGGGTGGTTGCTAGGTAGTTGTTGGGGGAAGCTGGGTGGTTGCTAGGCCAATGCTAGTAGTCATTAAGGTGTTCTTAATGGTTGCTAGGGCGTTGCTAGATACTCATTAGGTGGTTCTGAGTGGTTACCAGGGCATTGCTATGTAGTCAGTAAGTGGGATCTGGATGGCTGGCATCTAGTGTGTTACTAGGTACTTGTTGGTGTTTCTGGGTGGTTGCTAGGGTGTTGTCATTAGAGGGTTATGGGTGGTTGCTAAAACATTGTTTGGTAGTTGTTAAGGGGGTCTAGGTGGTTGCTAGGGCATTGCCAGGTCATCATTAGGGTGTTCTGAGTGGTTGCGAGGGCGTTGCTAGGTAAATGTTTTAGAGGGGTTCTAAGTGGTTCTTAGGGCATCGCTAGGCAGTTATTAGGGTGTTCTGGGTGGTTGTTAGGTAGTCGTTAGGGGACTCTGGGTTGTTGTTAAGCCAATGCTAAGTAGTCATTAGGATGTTATGAGTGGTTACTAAGGCATTGCTATGTAGTCAATAAGGGGGTTCTGAATGGCTCCTAGTGTGTTACTACATAGTTGTTGGGGTTTCAGGGTGGTTGCTAGGCCAATGCTAGGTAGTCATTAGGGTGTTCTGGGTGGTTGCCAGGCCATTGCTAGGTAGTTGTTAGGATATTATGCATGGTTGATAGGGCATTGCTAGGTAGTCATTAGAGGATTCTGGGTGGTTCCTAGGATGTTGATAGGTAGTTGTTAGGGGGGTTCTGGATGGTTGCTAGGGTGTAGCTTGTTAGTCGTTAGGGGGTTCTGGGTGGAAATTCGCTGTTTTGCATGAGAGGATTTCCTCCTCGCATCTCTGATCTTCTGGTCTGTAGATATGGCTCAGGTTCCTCAATTAAAATAAGTCTGTGGAGTTTTTACTCATGGTTATTGTGACAAACCCCAAACTCTGAGCACTAGTTGACTTAACAAACACCACTAATCACATGATCATCATCCGCATGAGTTGATCATCTATAACAGATGATCCACCCAATCAAACAGACACAAAAGATCTGCTCGTTCCTTCCTGCGTCATGTGTTCACTAAAGTCAGAACAAACACTATGTGTTAGAGGAAAAGTTCACAGAAGTTGTCTACTAATCAACATTTTTAACCCTGTATGCTGCTCTTTACTCAGAGTTTTCACAAAGCTCTTTTCCAACATCAGTTCTGTCATGCTCAAAAACACAAAATATATTTATACCTCCATAATATCAGTGGATTAGAAGTAACAAGAGATTCACATAATGATCCACTAGATGGCAGCATTAGAATACAGACTCTTCAGGTTTATAAGGAATCCTATTTAAAGTCATAAAGATAAAGTCAAATGACATAAAATTCTAAATTATGACATAAAACAATGTATTTTTATGTCATAATAATGACTTTTATCTCAGATTGTCATAATTTTGACTTTTTTCTCATAATGATTTACCAAAGAATGTTTTTTACATGGTGAAAATTGGCTTCGGTTGGCTTAAATAGACGTTTCACATGAAACCTCTTTAGACGGTATTAACCTGTATTGCATGATTTGTCATATGGATCATATTGATATGCAATTTACATAACAAGCATAGAAAGCATTGGTGGTTTGAGGGGTCAGAATTGGGGACTGAACATTTTAGCACAGAGGAAAACTAGAAAATGCATTTTCACTTTAAAAGTTTTTAGGTTTCATACCTGGCAAAAATATCAAAGTTTCTGATATTTCCATGCTTCAGTGCTTCCATGCTTCAGTTCACAGGCACTAATGCAGCAGTGGCACTACCCACAATGCCCTGCTGCAGAGAAACATCAGTACACCCGTCACCGACGGTCCCTCCGGACGCCGCAGGATTCGACGGAGCGCAGCAAGAGCCGACACATGCAGTGACTAGAATGTTTGCGAGGGAAAAGTCCTCAAAGAGGCGACAGGCAAGACTGAACCTGATTTACAGATCCTGCAGGAGATGAAAGTGCCGCCCGCTAAACAAAAGACGCTCAACTGGAGTTTATTCACTCAGTCACACACAAGAACCATGAGAGGAAATGCGTGTTGCCAGATTATAAAGGGAGAACTGACTCATGATCATTATGCCATCACTGTCTCACTCTCATGTCACTCCAAACCATTCAAACATGAAACATGAAACATGTTTGATCATATTATTCAGAATCTTTCTGTTTTGTAAAGTCATAAGGATGATTCATAATTTAGACTTTTTTTAATGTCAATTTTCGACTTTTTATGTCATAATTTTGTCTTTTTAATCTTGTCATTTCTCTTTTTTAATCACATAATTGGCATTTTATGTCACTTTTGATTTTTCTTCTAATAATTTCAACATGTCGCTCAAAACCCATATTCTTTTCTTTCTCCCAAGAAACGTTAGATTATAATAGCTGGAATGTTATTGTTTCATAACATCAATTTTCAAAAAGATAATTCATAATTTAGACTTTTTTCTCATAATTATGACTTTTTTATGACTTTTATGTCATCATTTTGACTTTAAATCTTTCACTTTTTTAATCTCATAATTGGCATTTTGTCATAGTTTTTGTTTTATAACGTCAATCCCCAAAAGGATAATTCATAATTTAGACTTTTTATTACACAAGTATGTTTTTTTTTTGTTAACTTTGACTGATAATTTATTTATTTTTTTCATCATTTTGACTTTTTATGAATTTTGTCATAATTTTGACATTATTCTTGTAACTTCACTTTATTAACCTCATAATTGGCATTTTATGTCATAATTTTGACTTTTCATCATTCATAATTTCAACATGTCAATCAAATTTACTATTTTCATTCTTCCATTTAACATGTTAGATGATATTACTCAGAATTTCTGTTTCATAACGTCAATCCCCAAAAGGATAATTCATAATTTAGACTTTTTATTTCATAATTATGACTTTTATGACATAATTATGAATTATAAATTTCGACTGATAATTTCAACTTTTTTCTCATAATTTTGACTTTAAATCTTGTAATTTCACTTTTTTAATCTCATAATTGGCATTTTGTCATAGTTTTTGTTTTATAACGTCAATCCCCAAAAGGATAATTCATAATTTAGACTTTTTATTACACAAGTATGTTTTTTTTTTGTTAACTTTGACTGATAATTTAATTTTTTTTTTCATCATTTTGACTTTTTATGAATTTTGTCATAATTTTGACATTATTCTTGTAACTTCACTTTATTAACCTCATAATTGGCATTTTATGTCATAATTTTGACTTTTCATCATAATTTCAACATGTCAGTCAAATTTACTATTTTCATTCTTCCATTTAACATGTTAGATGATATTACTCAGAATTTCTGTTTCATAACGTCAATCCCCAAAAGGATAATTCATAATTTAGACTTTTTATTTCATAATTATGACTTTTATGACATAATTATGAATTATAAATTTCGACTGATAATTTCATCTTTTTTCTCATAATTTTGACTTTAAACCTTGTAATTTCACTTTTTTAATCTCATAATTGGCATTTTGTCATAGTTTTTGTTTTATAACATAAATCCAATCCCCAAAAGGATAATTCATAATTTAGACTTTTTATTACACAAATATGTTTTTTTTTTTGTCAACTTCAACTGATAATTTCAACTTTTCTTTCATCATTTTGACTTATGAATTTTGTCATAATTTTACTTTATTAGCCTCATAATTGGCATTTTATATCATAATTTTGACTTTTCATCATTCATAATTTTAACATGTCACTCAAATGTACTATTTTCATTCTTCCATGAAACATGTTAAATGATATTAGTCCGAATTTTGGTTTTATACCATCAATCCCCAAAAGGATAATTCATAATTTAGACTCTCTTTTTCATAATTATGAAAAAAAAAAAAATGTTATAAAAATTGTTTTTGTTATTGTTTTTTGTTGAGTTTTTATGTTATAATATCAATTGTCATAATTTTCACTTGAATGTAAATTTCCATTTTTAAATCATATTCAGTTTTGTCATATTTTTGATTTCTTATTTTGACGTCACTCCAAACCCGTATTATTTTCTTTCTTCCATGAAACATGTTAGATGATATTAGTCAGAATGTTTGTGTTTTATGAATGTCAATCCCCAAAAGGATAATTCATAATTTAGACTTTTTATTACACAAGTATGTTTTTTTTTTGTTAACTTTGACTGATAATTTAATTTTTTTTTTCATCATTTTGACTTTTTATGAATTTTGTCATAATTTTGACATTATTCTTGTAACTTCACTTTATTAACCTCATAATTGGCATTTTATGTCATAATTTTGACTTTTCATCATAATTTCAACATGTCAGTCAAATTTACTATTTTCATTCTTCCATTTAACATGTTAGATGATATTACTCAGAATTTCTGTTTCATAACGTCAATCCCCAAAAGGATAATTCATAATTTAGACTTTTTATTTCATAATTATGACTTTTATGACATAATTATGAATTATAAATTTCGACTGATAATTTCAACTTTTTTCTCATAATTTTGACTTTAAATCTTGTAATTTCACTTTTTTAATCTCATAATTGGCATTTTGTCATAGTTTTTGTTTTATAACATAAATGCAATCCCCAAAAGGATAATTCATAATTTAGACTTTTTATTACACAAATATGTTTTTTTTTTTGTCAACTTCAACTGATAATTTCAACTTTTCTTTCATCATTTTGACTTATGAATTTTGTCATAATTTTACTTTATTAACCTCATAATTGGCATTTTATATCATAATTTTGACTTTTCATCATTCATAATTTTAACATGTCACTCAAATGTACTATTTTCATTCTTCCATGAAACATGTTAAATGATATTAGTCCGAATTTTGGTTTTATACCATCAATCCCCAAAAGGATAATTCATAATTTAGACTCTCTTTTTCATAATTATTATTATAATTTTATGTTATAATATCAATTTTGTAATCTCCTAATTCCATTTTTTAATAATATTTGACATTTAATGTCATCAATTTCACTTGAATGTAAATTTCCATTTTTAAATCATATTCAGTTTTGTCATATTTTTGATTTCTTATTTTGACATCACTCCAAACCCGTATTATTTTCTTTCTTCCATGAAACATGTTAGATGATATTAGTCAGAATGTTTGTGTTTTATGAATGTCAATCCACAAAAGGATAATTCCTATTTAATTTCAACATGTCGCTCATATTGTTTTCTTTCTTTCATGAAACGTTAGATGATATTAGTCAGATTGTTTGTGTTTTAAACACATTAATCCCCAGAGTGACACGGCTCCAGGTTTTACATCACTAGTTCCTGCATGTGTCATATGCAAGCGTGACGTGTTTAACAGTTTGTTCTGACTTTAGTGAGCGAGCAGATCTTTTGTGTCTGTTTGATTGGGTGGAGCAGCAGGTATTACAGATGATCAACTCATGCAGATGATGATCATTCATTAAGTCAAGCATCCCTGTCACTAGTGCTCAGCTTTAGGGATTCATTCAAATCATAAATATACACCTTAATCAGGGTAGAGCCATATTTAATTTGTGACAGGAATGAAAGCGAAGCTGCGATGGACAGAAATACAGTGTGTTCAGTGGATTGTAATGTTGTTTAACAACATACTGATTGTTCAGCTGACGAAACATCTTTCCCAAAAAAATAAACAACAAATTCCATGAAACATTTGCCGTAAAAAATATGTGATCTAAGACTTTTATACAGCGCTTGCCAGTGTATTCATTCAAAATGGCGTCTAACCTGACTCAGGTCTATAAGAATTACTAAGTGACCCTAAAAATTTTCACCCGATTGACCATAAAATGGAAAAAATCCCACAGACACACAAAGAAGAAACCAGAACCACATCTACAGACCGCAAGATCAGAGACACGAGGAAGAAACCAGCCAGAAACCTGGAGCTCTGTGACTTTCACAAACATGTGTATTATATAATATTTAATATAATTTAAAAATATTATACCTTTTGTCTCAGAAGCGGCTCCAGCGCTGCGAGCTGAAATAATAGAGAGAACAATGTGATTAAACACTGATATTAGCAATAATCACTGTTGTGAATATAATACATTGCCTATATATTTTATTATTATTTATTTTTGCTTGTTTCTGGGAGTTATTTGTCACTTTGACACTTTGTCTTTTTCCAGCACAAATATCTAAACATTCTTAAATCAAGATACATTTACTGGAAAAGCAAAATGGCTTTCATGTTTTCTGAAAAATCATTAAATTAAATGAATTTATGCTTATAACAAGAACAAATATCTGCCAGTGCGGGCAGAAAAATCTTCTTAATTCAAAGGGAAAATGAGATTATTTTTCTGACTCCATTGGCAAATATTTGTTTTTATTTTAAGCATAAACTCACTTCATTTTGATCAGTTTTTCAGTAAACAAGACTTAATATCTTCAGTCATTTTGCTTCTTCAGTAAATGTTTCTTGATTTAAGATATTTGTGCTGAAAAAACAAGACAGAAATACTGCGTAATAATATATATATATTTTGCAGTGCAGAAACTGTGATTATTGCATTTTATACTTTAATGGTTGTTATATTTGCCCTTACATTTGTGATTCACATAAAAAATAAATTTAATTGTCTACAAAAACATATATTTTTTAGTGTTTTATGACCTTGAGCGGGAACATACCACAGAGGAGCAAATTATTCATTATTAAAATATTTTGAAATGCTTATAATTTAGGCCAGAAAATAATGCATGATAAGGTTAAAGATGTAAGATAAAAAAAACGCACACTGCAAAACATCATGTACAGTAAATATGACAAAAAGTGCCGTACCTTTGCCTTGACCTGAACTGTGCTTGTCTGCATCTCCCATTCCGATCTCTTCTGTAAGCAAAAATCTCTCATTAAACTCTGTCTGAAATAAATTAATTCTGTACTGAACAAGGAAAATTCATGCATTCAGAATAGCCAGTTGTGTTTATATATAATCGTGTTTTAAAGCAGCTTTGGCAAAAAATATTGCATGCTTTGGCGAAAATATTATAGCTTGTGAATAAACACAGGGTTTTGCACTGAAATGCTCACTCAGGACTAATGGATGTAGTTTCTGATAAATGATAGAGAATGTAATTACACAAATGCACTAAAGCTTGGTGATTACCTTTATCTTCGAGAGCAACAGAAAGATCAAATTCTTCATGAACTGGAGAAACACAAAGGCACATGTAAACAGGTTTTCATGGTGTCAGACTCCATTACAGATCTACAACCTTTCATTACAAACCTATCACTGCTACATCAATATCCACTGGATCCTCTGGTACGACACTGGGTTCTGAGAACAAATACAGACATTTGTGTTCTTGGTCAATATGACATTTAGTCCAGAAAACACTTGGATAAAATAACTATATTCCAGCATCACAACTGATCATTTTATTATTTTATTTTCATGACTATAATGCTTATTTAACCAATTTCTCATTACTGTACTTGAGTTTTAAATTCCTATTATTATTATTATAATTATTGATGAATGTCATCAGAGTCTAATTACTCTAATACAATCATTGTTTTAAATCAAACATTAGCAGCAGTACAACAAATACTACCATAATGTAAAAATACTTACAAATTTAAATAAACTACCAGTCAAAAGTTTGGACACGGTAAGATTTTTAATGTTTTTAAAAGAAGTTTCATCTGCTCACCAAGGCTGCATTTATTTAATTAAAAATACAGTAAAAACAGTAATATTGTGAAATATTATTACAATTTAAAATAACTGTTTTCTGTTTGAATATATTTTATAAAGTAATTTATTCCTGTGATCAAAGCTGAATTTTCAGCATCATTACTCCAGTCTTCAGTGTCACATGATCCTTCAGAAATCATTCTAATATGATGATCTGCTGCTCAAGAAACATTTATGATTATTATCAATGTTGAAAACAGTTTTTTTTCAGGATTCCTTGATGAATAGAAAGTTCAAAAGAACAGCATTTATCTGAAATACAAAGCTTTTGTAACATTATACACTACCGTTCAAAAGTTTGGGGTCAGTAAGAATTTTTATTTTTATTTTTTTGAAAAGAAATTAATAATTTTATTCAGCAATACATGTTTTATGTACACAATAAATGTTTCTTGAGCAGCAGATCATCATATTAGAATGATTTCTGAAGGATCATGTGACACTGAAGACTGGAGTAAAAATTCAGCTTTGATCACAGGAATAAATTACTTTATAAAATATATTCAAACAGAAAACAGTTATTTTAAATTGTAATAATATTTCACAATATTACTGTTTTTACTGTATTTCTAATTAAATAAATGCAGCCTTGGTGAGCAGACCAAACTTCTTTTAAAACATTAAAAATCTTACTGTGTCCAAACTTTTGACTGGTAGTGTATATGTAGTTTTTTTCATTACAGTTTTGAGAATTTGTCTGCTTAATTGTCATTAAAAATGTCACAATATAAAAAAATTAACAGCCTTAATTTTTTTAACGCTAAATATAATAACATATTTTTTTCTTTTGATTATGCGGTGACATGTGACCCCATTTGTATGTTGTGTCAACTATTTTCAAAATATTTAAAAAAGCGGTAACACTTTACAATAAGGTTCATTTGTTAACATTACTTAATGTATGAACTAACCATGAGCAATACATTTGTTATAATATTTATTAATCATTGTTAATGTTAGTTAATAAAAATTCAGCTGTTTATTTTTGCTCATGTTAGTTCAGTGCATTATCTAATGTTAACAAATACAAGTCTTGATTTTAATAATGTATTAGTAAATACTGATATTAACATTAACCGAGATTAATAAATGCTGTAGAAGTATTGTTCATTTTTAATTCATAACCTTACTGTAAAGTGTTACCAAATTTAAAGCTAAATTTAATAACATATTTTTTTCTTTTGATTATGGAGTGACATGTGACCCCTATTTTTATATTATGGCATTATTTCCATGAAAATTAAGCATGTTTTCCCTCCAAATTCTCATAATTGTAATGAAAAAACTACATATTATTTCAATTTTTTAAGTATTTTTACATTATGGTAGTATTTGTTGTACTGCTGTTAATGTTTGTCGATTTAAAATAATTATTGTATTTAAGTAATGTTCTTGACAGACTTCACGAGATTTAGCCAGTATCTCTTGTATACTTGTATTATAAAGTAAACAATGTCAAATGTGAACAGTATTTATTTCAGAATTTATTTTCTAAGTTTCTGTTGTAAGTGTTAAATTTACCATGTTTACATTTGTTTCAGTTACAGAGAAAATGATCACAGTCTCCAGAGAGAAACACACCTGCTTCAGCAGCGTCTGCTTCACCAGCGTCTGCTTCACCTGTGTCTGCTTCACCTGTGTCTGCTTCACCTGTGTCTGTTTCACCAGGGTCTGCTTCACCAGCGTCTGTTTCACCAGCGTCTGCTTCACCTGCGTCTGCTTCACCTGCGTCTGCTTCACCAGCGTCTGTTTCACCAGCGTCTGTTTCACCAGCGTCTGCTTCACCAGCATCTGCTTCACCAGCGTCTGTTTCACCAGCGTCTGTTTCACCAGCGTCTGCTTCACCAGCATCTGCTTCACCAGCATCTGCTTCACCTGCAGAAGAGACACATGCAAAACAAACTCATTCCACAGACTGGACACTGGAAAACCCTCAGTTAACCTGTACTCTGATCCGAAACCTTCCTGTCTATCATCTAATGCCGCATCGCAACTGAAATTCAACCTCATAAGTGAGTGATTTCATTATATTCTCCATAAAAAGTGACTCGTACAAAACATCCCTCAGCACAAGTGATTTTAATAGGTCAGCCTTCACATGTCGCTACTTTATCATCACACTGCAAAAAATGATGTTCTTCCTCAGTGTTTCTGTCTTGTTTTCCAGTACAAATATCTAAACATTCTTAAATCAAGATACATTTACTGGAGAAGCAAAAATGACTGAAGATATTAAGTCTTGTTTTCTGAAAATGTATCAAAATGAAGTTAGTTTCTGCTTAAAATAGAACAAATATCTGCCAATGCTCTCAGAAAATTTTCCCCTTTAAATTTAGCTAGATTTATGATGTTAACTCTTTCCCCGCCACTGTTATACGGTAGGGGGCGCTAATACGCATCTTCTGAAAGAGTACAGAATCTCCAGATCAAAACACAGGCGAAGAAGAAGCAGAAACAAGCGATAGAAGCATTGCTGACGGACATAAATGACACGATCATCAAACATTAAACAGCATATAAATCAAAACTGCCTAACGTTACTGAATGAAATGATGAACCATGAAGAGAAAACGACTGTGAGGTATAAATTTCTTTGTTCTGCTGAACACAAATAAAGATATTTTGAAGAATGACTGTTGACTTCCGTAGTATGGGAAAAAAAAATACTATTGAAGTCAATGCTGGTTACAAACATTCTTCAAAATATCTTCTTTTGTATTCAGCAGAACAAAGAAAATCATACAAGTTCGGAACAACTTGAGGGTTAGATGACAGAATTATAATTTTTGGGTGAACTATCCCTTTAAATGACTGTAAAAATTGTCCTATGGAAGCTTGTTTTCACCACGGAATAAAAAAAAGGTAATTGTGACTTTATCTCACAACTCATTTTTCTTGCAATTGCGAGTTTATATCACAATTCTGAGAAGAAAAAAAAGGCAGAAACCATACCTAAATAAGCATAAAAACACACAAAACGTCTCGGTTACGTATGTAACCCTCGTTCCCTGAAGGAGGGAACGGAGACGTACGTCAGTAGTGACCGACGAATTGGGATATCGCTAGAGAGCCCTATCAGCTTCGAGTGAACTAAAACAAGCCAATGAAGTTGGCGTGCGATATTTGCATAATGCGCACCGCCCCCGCCAGGTGGTATAAATAGGGGAGCAGATGCAATCGCACTCTGTTTTTCGCTGAGGAGACAATCTAGTCCGCACTACAGCGAGGGTACAGCAACTGTGGCGACGGGACGTACGTCTCCGTTCCCTCCTTCAGGGAATGAGGGTTACATACGTAACCGAGACGTTCCCTTTCAGTCGGTCACGTTCGACGTACGTCAGTAGTGACCGACGAATTGGGATCCCAAATAAAGCGCCACAGTATGAACCACTTCCAGTGCCCAGCGCAAGCTCTAGCCACCCGGCGCACCAGTGGGACGGGGAAGGGGGCGAGCTTACGCCGAGACAGTCTACTTCTGTTCCGATATACCCACTAAGTAAACTAGACTACACTGGGGAAGCGAACCCCTGGGGACGCTGCGGAGACCACTACCCACCCGTAGGGGAGGAATTTACGTGGAGAGTACACATATTGACTGGCCGTGGGCAGTACGCATATGGAGTCCCTGGGATGGCTCCACCTGGGTAGGGGGAGACTCATCTGACAGGTGACAGCAGAGCTGGCTCTGCTAAGGGAAAGACACGGGCTCGCCGTAGGGAGTTGACCGTGGACAAATACACACATGGGACCACTCACGTGGAGGGGTCACGACATGTGGAACCCAGCCAAACGTCAGCGTCAGTGACGGAGGTTCGGCCTGGCATCAGACACTCCGCAATGTCCGAGCCGAAGGGGGAGGCGGAGGAACTCGACAGGGTTCGCCAAGCGGGGAACTCGACTGGAGTAAAAAGGATGCACGTATCCGGCCCAGGGGGCGGGAGTGGCATTGCAAGCCGACACTAGAACGGGCTCTTCGCGTCTACCGGCTGGTGGAAGCGAGTACACGGGAAGATACCGGTTCTACACGAAGGCTGTAGAATCTAGCGAACGTGTTAGGTGTCGCCCAGCCCGCAGCTCTACAGATATCTGTCAGCGAGGCGCCGTGCGCCAGCGCCCAGGAGGAGGCCACTCCTCTGGTGGAGTGGGCTCTCAACCTGAACGGGCAAGGCACGCCCTGGGACTTATACGCCAGGGCGATGGCGTCCACTATCCAGTGGGCCATCCTCTGCTTGGAGACAGCCTTTCCCTTCTGCTAGCCTCCGTAACAGACAAAGAGCTGGTCTGAGGTCCTGAAGCTTCGCGTTCTGTCCACGTACAGGCGCAGAGCGCAGACGGGACAGAGCAAACCTAGGGCTGGGTCTGCCTCCTCCGAAGGCAGCGCTTGCAGGTTCACTACCTGATCTCGAAAGGGAGTGGTAGGAACCTTGGGCACATATCCAGGCCGGGGTCTCAGGATAACGTGAGAGTCACCGGGCCCGAATTCCAGGCACGATTCGTCAACCGAAAATGCATGCAGGTCCCCTACCCTCTTGAGCGAGGCCAATGCAACCAGGAGGACGGTCTTTAGGGACAGTACTTTTAACTCGACTGATTGCAAAGGCTCGAAGGGACGACCCTGGAGAGATGTAAGAACCAGGGTCAAATCCCAAGAGGGTACAGAGGGGGGCCGGGGAGGATTCAGTCTCCTCGCCCCCCTCAAGAACCTGACGATCAGATCGTGCTTCCCTAGCGATTCACCATCAACTGCATAGTGATGTGCGGCGATAGCGGCAACATACACCTTGAGGGTGGAGGGAGACAGCCTTCGCTCCAGGCCCTCTTGCAGAAAGGAAAGCATGGTTCTGACCGAACATGATCGGGGGTCCTCTCGCTCTGGTTGAGAGGAGCACCATTCGACGAACAGGTTCCACTTCAACGCATAGAGGTTCCTCGTAGAAGGAGCTCTAGCGGAAGTGATAGTGTCTGCGACCGCTTGCGGGAGATCACTCAGAACCTCCGCGTCCCGTCCAGGGACCACACATGGAGTTTCCACAGGTCGGGACGCGGGTGCCAGAGGGTGCCCCGTCTCTGAGTCAGGAGGTCCTTCCTCAGAGGAATGGGCCAGGGAGGTGCTGTCGCGAGGAGCGTGAGGTCCGAGAACCAGGTCCGAGTGGGCCAGTATGGAGCCACTAACAAGACCTGCTCCTCGTCCTCCCTGACTTTGCACAGGAGTTGTGCGAGAAGGCTCACTGGGGGAAACGCATATTTGCGTAGGCCCCGGGGCCAGCTGATTGCCAGGGCATCCGTGCCGAGCGTGCCGCCGGTCAGGGAATAAAACAACTGGCAGTGGGCAGTCTCCGGGGAGGCGAACAGATCTACCTGTGCCTCGCCGAAGCGCTGCCAGATCAGCTGGACCACCTGGGGATGGAGTCTCCATTCGCCCGGAAGCGGAGGCTGCCGTGAGAGCTCGTCGGCTGCACGGTTGAGCACGCCTGGGACGTGAATGGCACGAAGCGACCTCAGATGCTTCTGACTCCATAGCAAGAGATGGCGGGCGAGTTGCGACATACGGCGGGAGCGTAGACCACCCTGATGGTTGATGTACGCAACGGCCGCAGTGCTGTCCGAGCGGACCAGTACGTGCTTGTCTGACAACAGCTTCTGGAAGCGGCCCAGTGCAAGACGTACTGCTAGCAACTCGAGGCAATTGACATGCCAATGCAGTTGGGGGCCCCGTCCACAGACCCGATGCTGCATGCCCGTTGTACGTGGCTCCCCACCCCGTGGCGGAGGCATCTGTGTGGACCACAGCATGCCTGGACACTTGTTCGAGGGGAACTCCCGCCCGCAGGAACGAAGGGTCCGACCACTTGGTGAGGGGTGCGGCGGCAGTTCGGTGTCACAGGGACACGGAACGTACCGCGCTGCCACGCCCATCTCGGGACCCGGCCGCGGAGCCAGTGTTGAAGCGGCCTCATATGAAGCAATCCGAGCGGCGTGACTGCGGCTGCGGATGCCATATGCCCCAGGAGCCTCTGAAAGTGTTTCAGTGGGGCCGCTGTCCTGCGCTTGAGCGTACTCAGGCAGGTCAACACTGACTGGACGCGCTCCTCGGTGAGGCGCGCAGTCCGGGCGACCGAATCCAGTTCCATACAGAGATAAGAGATCCTCTGCCCGGGGGTGAGTTTGCTCTTGTCCCAGTTGACCCGAAGACCCAACCGACTGAGGTGAGCTAACACCATGTCCCTGTGTTCGCACAACTGCTCTCGCGAGCTGGCCAGGATGAGCCAGTCGTCGAGGTAGTTGAGGATGCGAACGTCCTGTTCCTTGAGCGGAACAATGGCCGCCTCCGCAACCTTCGTGAAGACGCGGGGCGACAGGGCCAGCCCGAAGGGTAGGACTTTGTACTGATATGCCCGACCCTCGAACGCAAACCGTAGGAAGGGTCTGTGACGAGGCAGAATCGAGACATGAAAGTACGCGTCCTTCAGGTCGATCGCTGCAAACCAATCCTGGGGACGGACGCATTCGAAAATGCGCTTCTGCGTAAGCATCTTGAACGGCAGCCTGTGAAGGGACCGGTTCAGGACACGCAGATCCAGGATTGGCCGTAGCCCACCGCCCTTCTTCGGTACAATGAAGTAGGGGCTGTAGAACCCTGACTTCATATCGGCTGGAGGGACCGGCTCGATTGCATCCTTCGCCAGGAGGACAGCAATCTCCGCCCGGAGAACAGGTGCATTGTCCAGGGACACCTGAGTGTAGTGGACACCCCTGAAGACCGGGGGACGCCGGGCGAACTGAATCGCATAGCCGAGTCTGATAGTACGAATGAGCCAGCGGGACGGGCTGGGGAGCGCTATCCAGGCTTCCAGACGCCGAGCCAGCGGGACCAAAGGCACCACAGACGCACCGGGGGTGGGGCAGCGAAGCAGAGTGCTGGAACCCGACTCGGACGGCACAGCGGCCCGAAGTGAGGTCAGACTCTGCGAGGTGGCAGTGTGAATGGGAGACGGCTGAGGGGCGGCCTCGACCATCACACTGGGACCTGCTGGCGAAGTGAGAGTGGGCTGCGAGTGGCAAGGGGGGGGCCTCGCGCACTGACAGCCGCAGTCTCTTGTGACTTGGAGGATTGGGAAACTGCTCTTTTTGTGATAAAGTGGGTACCGCTGGACTCCGGAGAGCCAGCGGCGGGACAGACAAATTCACAAATTCCCCCCGGCCCTCCTCCGGGGGTGGGAGAGATGATGGAGTCCTCTCCCGAAGAGCAGGAACCTTCCCCTCCAGGTCGCCCGTCTCAGGGTCGCGTCTTCCTCGACCTCTTGCCGCCTGGCTTGGCCTGAGCGGGCTGGGCGCCGCGTCCGCGACCGGCACCCTGCTGTTTGGCTGGTGAAGGCTGCTGCTTTGCCGACTTAGCAGGGGCGGAGGACGACGCAGGCGGGCGCCCACGGCGACGAGCGGGCTGAGGCTGTGCAGCCGGCGGCGGGGTGGAGGCAGCAGCGGACCGCCGGGGCAAGACGTGTTTGATGGCCTCAGCCTGCTTCTGGGCGGCAGAGAACTGCTGGGCGAAGCTCTCTACCGCGTCGCCGAAAAGGCCGACCTGTGATATGGGGGAGTCCAGGAACCGATACTTGTCGGTATCCCTCATATCAGCAAGGGTCAGCCACAGGTGCCGCTGCTGGACCACAAGCGTGGCCATCGCTTGACCAACAGAACGTGCCGTCACCTTAGTCGCCCGGAGGGCGAGGTCCGTGGCGGCACGCAGCTCCCCAAGCAGCTGCTGGTCAAGACCTCCCTGGGGCATTTCCATCAACGCTTTTGCTTGGTGAACCTGCAAAAGGGCCATGGCATGCAGGGCGGAGGCGGCCTGTCCACAGGCTCTGTAAGCTTTCTCCGTCAAGCCCGACGAGAATTTACAGGCCCGGGATGGGAGACGCGGCTCACCACGCCAGCCGGAGGTCGTTGGACGCAGTTGCATCGCAACAGACCTCTCGACTGGGGGAATCCGCGTATATCCCCTAGCCTCCCCGCCATCCAGGTTGGTGAAGGCGGATGAGGGACCAGGTCTCGCACGAACACTATACGGCGTCCGCCAGGACCTGGTCACCTCATCATGCACTTCCGGGAAGAATGGCATCGGGGCGGGGCGCTGGGGACCAGCGCGGGCCGCCCCGAGATACCAATCATCGAGCCGAGAAGGTTCGGGACACGGTGGAGGGTTCCAGACGAGCCCAACCTTCTCAGCAGCCCGGGAAAGCATAGCCGTCAACTCAGGATCGGGCTCGGACAACGCTACAGCCCCAGAGGGGGGTAACGCAGCCGAGTCCTCATCTCCCGAGGACTCCTGCTCGCCATCCGATGCCGAGATCGACATACGGTCATCCGCCGGCGCACCGAAAGAGACGGCAGGTCGCTCCGTAGAGGGACCAGCACGTTCAGTCGGCAACACCACCGGTTGCAGTGAAGTAGAGGGGGCAGGGGGCCGCGGAGCAGCGCTCGGCGGGGAAGCCCTGACCGTAATCCTCAGATCACCCTGTCTACACGCCGACACACCGTCACCTCGGCCGAAGCCAGAGAAAACGGCGGCACGGGGCATAGGAGAGGGGACTCCCGCTCCTTGAGAACCAAGAAACGAGAGTCTCGATCTCAACACTGCAATAGTCATGTTCCCACAATGAGAACATGAACTATCCACAAAAGCTGCTTCAGCGTGCTGAACGCCCAGGCACGTGATGCAGCGATTGTGGCCGTCAGCGGGGACCAAAGAACGACCGCATCCAGTAGCGCACAGACGAAATGACACCTTGAAAAAGACGCAGGGTTCGTCTGTGAAGCTCTTTTAGAAGGGGAATTTCAGCTCTCTTGTGCTGAAGCACGCAGGGAGAGACAACAGCTGAAGCTCGCGACCTCGCTGCAGTGCCGTGACACCAACACGAAGAGAGAGATCCTTTTCTTCTTGTATGGCTTGAAGACACACGAGTCTGAAGGCTGGAACACATAGGTTGGCTCCGAAGCGAAAGACAGAGTGCGATTGCATCTGCTCCCCTATTTATACCACCTGGCGGGGGCGGTGCGCATTATGCAAATATCGCACGCCAACTTCATTGGCTTGTTTTAGTTCACTCGAAGCTGATAGGGCTCTCTAGCGATATCCCAATTCGTCGGTCACTACTGACGTACGTCGAACGTGACCGACTGAAAGGGAACTGTATCCATTTTTATTAGATTTCTTTGAATCAGGTCAAAATGTGATATCTAATTATGATGCATTAAAATGCTGCCTACATAGCTAGGTTTTGGTCCTGAACCTGAGAGGAATATGTAAATTAATTTTACAAAGAGCAGATTGAGTCCTCATGCCTGTTTTATTATTCCCAGCATTCTCACACAAAAGAATTCAGACAGGAAATATTCTTAAAAATGCATGACGTTTATAACATTTCCTAGTCACCTTTGTCTGGTTCCTCTGTTACTTCACCTGTAGCTTCCTCTGGCGTGATTTCTGACAAAGAGAAACGGATCTTTTTAGATGTAGTCAAAACAGTCAAAACCAGCGAACAAGTCAAAGGTCTGTACTGATAAGGACAGGAAAACATGTCCACTGCAATAAATGTTTTTCTTACTTCATATTTCTGATGTTTTCCAGCACAAACATCTAAATATTCTTAAATGCATTTACTGGAGAAGCAAAATGACTGAAGATATTAAGTCTTGTTTTCTTTTAAAAAATCATTAAAATGAAGTGAGTTTATGCCTAAATATATATATATATATATATATATATATATATATATATATATATATATATATATATATATATATATATATATATCTGCCAGTGGGGTCAGAAGAATAATCTTAATTTAAATGGAAAACATTTTCTGACTCCATTGGCAGATATTTGTTCTTGTTTTAAGCATAATCACTTCATTTTGATGATTTTTTCATAAAACAAGACTTAATATCTTCAGTCATTTTTCTTCTCCAGTAAATGCATCTTGATTTAAGAATGTTTAGATATTTGTGCTGGAAAACAAGATGAAAATACTGAGGAAGAACATCATTTTTTGCAGTGTATGTGTAAAAGAATCAAGTGTTTTTTTATATGTCAAAGTTGTTGCCTTGGTATATTTATTGAAATCAGACTTTTTTAATATTTTAAGAGTGACGTAACCATATTTATATAACATTACAGTAATGTAATGACTCTGTTAGAGTTTAACTGTGGCCATAAAAAGTTAATAAAATGTATTGTTTCTATGTAGCAAAAACAAAGCAAAGTTTATATACGACGTTAAATTGTGGCTTTGTAAAGATCAAACTGTGAGATAAAGAAGAACAGAAAGTCTTTGTTTAACCTTGTTCAGTAAGTTCAGTCTCTATAACAGGTGGATCAGCTTCTGAAAACCAAAGCAGGTAAATATTCAACATCTGTAAAACAGTCTTAAAACAGCGGTTTACAAATGTACAGTCCAAAATATAATATAAACTTTCTGCTAATATGACAAGAAAGTGGCCTTCCAACCTGTTTTATCTGCATCGCCTTCATCTAGAGTAGAACAACAATGAACAAACACTGATCAATACAATATGTTTGTAGTCACACTCGAAATATATTTAGGATTTATGTATTTGATTGCATATAAAATGTCCATCATAACATAAGTATATGCATTGTATATGCTATTTTAAAGGTTCCTAATTTAGTTTTGCAGTCTCCTATAATAGATTTACATGCATACAAGGTCAAGAAACACTTTAATTTTCTCTTTATATCCACTGCAGGATCAGCTCTTTTCTAACAGTGTCTGAAATGGTTCTTTTAAGGATTCGGTCTCTCTAAACCCCGCCTTTCTGAAAGCATGCTCTGCTCTGATTGGTCAGACGGCCCAGTCTGTTGTGATTGGACTACTCTGCTCTGATTGGTCAGATTTTTAAAACTTTGCAGATCTTTTACATTCAGAAACAGCTCTATGACACACTGCATGAAAGGGAATATTCGAAAAAGCATAATAGGGGCACTTTAAGTTACTTTTAGAAAAAAGAAAAAAAACACCATTATAGGCTTGGGGAAAAAACGAAGGATGAGTTTGGGAAGAAAAGGTCCCAAATACCTTTTAGGGAAAGCAATTTGAGAATGCCACAAAGTTTGGACTGCCAAAGGACTGGCCACAAGTGTCAAAATAACACACAAACTTTGAACAAGAGCTAGTGGAAAGACATTTAGCGTGAGGTGTCGTATTTCTACCTGCTTCAGCAGAAGCTTCTTCCTTAACAGGTTCCTCTGCAGCTGATGAAGACAAAATGAGTGAAATGAGTCAGATGCATATGATAGCGGCTGTTTATTTGGAGAATGTCTGGGTGTAGCAATGTTTAATTTGATAACATCAGTCCTCGAGAATTGTTCTGTGTGAACGAGATGATCGTCCGACTCCAATGTTTCACGAGCACCATATTAAACATTGCATCTGCTTTTTCACTACAGGGACGTCATTTCAGCTACTGACTCTGACCGAAATGGCAAAAAAATGTAATAGTCAAAACCACATTATTATTACAGGCTTCCCAGCCCGATGAATTTCTATGACTTTTCCAGTGCTTCATGATTACAGGATATTTTAAAATCATTTCATAAAGACTGCACTCAGACAGAGCAGCTTCTAACGATGAAATATTTTAAGGCTGAGCATAACTAGAACGCATTATCTTTGAGAAATTTACATGATTTTTTCATGATTCTTCCAGGCCTTCTAATACAGCAGTGTCCAGAAGTGACATCCGGCCTTGGAAAATTCACATCTTCACCCATATTATTAAAAACACTTTGGTCTTCCCTTATATTTAAAATGTTTAAAAATATTAAATATTTCCTCATATTTTGATGGTTTAATCAAACTTGTAGGGTCATTAAAAACAAATATCCCCTCTGGACGTCACTTTTGGCCACTACTATGTATCTTATGACTGATTTTAATGTTCATATTATATGTCCTTGTTATTGTCTGTTGTTTGTAGTGTATATTTTCCCTTTATTTCAGTGATATTTACCTGCTGGTGTTGTTGGCTGCTCGTCCTCGGCAGCATCTGAGAAAACACACACACATCTGAGCTAAAAACTCTTTCATACATCACAGATTTTGTTTTGTACAGGATAAATGTGACTGAATAAGAGCATTGACACTGCATTAGTATTGGAAAGCTCAGAGTCTGTCTGTTCAGCTTCAGTCTCAAGACAATAAATCACAATATTTCAAGGTGTATTATTACACAGATCGCTCTGACTCTGTGATGCTGATGAATACGGATTCTATATGAATGCATCGACTAACAGACTTTATTACCCGGCAGAATATTCTGATTATTATTAAATGCAAATATTTACTGGACATTGACGTCTTTTATCAAACTGCATATTGCATTAAGCCAGTTGAAGCAGTCCATTACAGTGATTTTACCACAGAAAAGAATGGCCTAAGAATTAGTGCTTTTTAGTATTATTTATGTACTATTTTTATTAATATTTTGAATTAGCTTTATATTTTTAGTTTTTATTTTAATTTTAGTTTAATTATTAGTAATTTTGTCAATTTAATTGTGTTTTTATCTTTCTATTTAGGTTTACTTTATTTTGATTTCAATTTTAGTTTTTATTTATTTGTGAACATAATTCATTTAGGTGTCAAAAGGCAACATTTCTAATTTTCATTTAGTTTAATTTTTTTCATCTAATATTTAGATGTTATTTCAGCTTTATTTTAATCACTCGATTCCATTTATTTTTCCGATTTTTTAATAGTTTTAGGTTTATATCAGTTTTAAGGTTTATTTATTTCCAGTTAACAACTTTAATTCTTAAACTTAATCTTATGTCAGTCAGTTGCCAAAGGCAACATTTCTGAGTTGTTGACTGAAAAATTTTACGTTTTTTTTTTTTTTTTTTTTACTTCATCAGAATGGTACGAAACTTGGTAAAGGATTTGGCACTTGCTATGTGAACACAAAAATAACATAATGGACATGATTCAAAACAGTTAAATTGTCCTGAATAAAATAGTCACACTTGTGCTTCTCATGGTCAAAAATGAGCGCATTGGAAATTAATGGGAAACAAATTTCAACTAGTGGAAGCGTTTGGTACTGCGCCCAAACAAAATCTGACTGAAAGCTCATTTTTTGAGATATCAACCTCAAATTTGGAACACAACTTGTTTAGAAAAAATAGTATATGAAAATAGTATTTTTGTGCATTTTTTATAACAAACATAAAATTCTATAACTTTTTTTAGGTTCACTTTTTTAAACTTTTTTCACTTCAGCAATAATCTGCCAAGCGTCGTCTTTAAAACAGACCAAACTTCAGTCTGTGATCCAAAGAATTTAAGATCTACGACAGTTTAAATTGGAAATTTCATTTTCAGGTCTATGTTCAATAAATGGATTATAATTACTGTATAAATGTTATTTAGTACCATAAAATCACCTAAAAATACAAAATATTAAATAAAAAACATTATCAAACTAAAATATAAAGTACATTCATTTCATTGAAATAAAAAAGGGTCACTTTTGACAGTCGTGCAAAGTTTTTTATCTAATGTTTTTTATTTTATTTCAGTTTTATGAAAATAACTTTTAAAGATGACCTATTATGCCCTTTTTCAAAGCACTGATGTTGTTTTTGAGCTCTACTAGAACAGGTTTTCATGCTTGAATGTCATTTTTGACATTGTTCAGCTCCTCTCTTCCCAGTCTGTCAGTAACGCTCTGTTTAGTTCCTGTCTCTATGAAGCCCCTCCTTCTGAAAAGCACAATGTGCTCCGATTGGTCGGCTGGAGCGGTGTGTTGTGATTGGTGTTTGGGAAATGTCCCGCCCCTTACCATAACCGCCAGTTTCAACACACTACTAACTAACTCATCCAGGCCCCGCCCCTTTATTCTGCGTATGAATTATTTAAATAAGGAATATTGTGACTAAAACTCAAGACTACAATGGAGGCGTTTCAGAGAGTTCAGAAACACTGACACTGATATAGAGAAGAACCTTTTTCAACATTACACACTAAAGAAAGATGAACATGTAAAAAAGCATCATTTTAATAGTTTTCAGTTTAGTTAAGGTACACTTCTTACTCGTGGTAAAATCACTGTAAAGTGCTTTATTTGTCTGACCTGCAGGAGCTGCGGTTTCATCAACAACCTCCTCCACTGGATTTTCAGGTGTAGGTTCAGCGTCTCCAGCTGTAACGTCACAGAAAGCTCACAATCAGAGAGGTGACACTGTCCTATAGATCTGACCATTACTGTGGCCTCTTCCTGTCAGCAACAGGAACATCAGCAGTTGTCAGTCCTCATACTTCTCTAACACGTGGCTTCTGGTTTGTGCCTCGAGCGTAACACAATCTTTGGCTCAGCTTTCTTCAAATGCACAGGTGACGATAAATCAGATACTCACGCTCTGCGTCGCTCAGAGACTCATCCTTGGAATCAGGCGGTAAATCTTCCGTGGCTGTGTTGTCTGCGTATACATATATAAAATCTATATGTTACATGTCAGGACAGTTCTGAGTTTCTCCCGTATCATCAGAAACATCCAGTGGGTGAGTTTATCAAGAAGAAACCTGTTAGAGGCCCCCCGTATCAGGTGTACAAGAGCTGTTCATTACAGTATTGAATGACACTAGCTTTACAGTACAATATATACAATAAGAGCTTCTACTGAGGATAAACATGAAGACGTAAACCAGCTCACAAACATCATTACACTGAAACACCACTGGAAGAACTGAAGAAAGTGGACAGAATAACAAATATATATATAGAAATAGTGTAAATCTTTCTGTTTCTTACACTTTCATGATCAAAAACACTATATTTAAACTCTTCACTGATAATCTTCTTCTCAAATTTTTATTTCAATTACTGAAAATGACTTTTAATAGTTTTAGTTCAGTTTTCATTTTTATTTATTTCCAGTTTAATTTTAGTGCTTCAACTTGTGCAACATTTCTCTCTTTTTTTTTTGTTGTTATATTTTACTTCAGCTTTATTTTAGTTACTTAAAATGATTTTTAATAGTTTTAGTTCAGTTTAGTTTTTATTTATTCCTATTTAGCAACTTTAGTTCTTCAACTTAAACTTTTTTGAGTTAGTAGGCAACATTTCTCATTTTTGTTTAATTTTTGTAGTTATATTTTATTTAAGGTTTATTTTAATTACATAAAACTATTTTTAGTTTTAGCTCAGTTTTAGTTTTTTAATAACTGTACTTCTTCAATTTAAACCTATTTCAGTTAGTTGACAAGGCAACATTTCTCATTTTTAATTTAATAGTTATATTTCATTTCAGCTTGATTTATTTCAGCGTTTTTTAAGTTTTAGTTTTAGTTCAGATTTAATTTATTTCCAGTTAGCAATTTTAATGTATCAACTTTTTTGCAACATTATTGGTATATTTTATTTCATCTTTATTTTAGTTTTTTTATTTATAGTTAGTAACTTTAGTTCTTCAAATGTAACTTATTTCTGTTAGTAACCCTCATTTTTGTTTAATTTAATCATTATATCTTATTTCAGCATTATCTTAATTACTGAAAATGATTTTTAATAGTTTTAGTTCAGTTTATTTTATTTTTAGTTAATAACTTTGGTTATTATTTCTGATTATGTTTAGTTTAAGTTTTTCGTCTAATATTTATATTTCATTTTATTCCAGCTTTATTTCGACTATTAAAATTTGTTTTAAAAGTTTTAGTTTAAGGGTAAGAAAACAATTAAACTACTAAAAGCGGATACTAAAAGACGTTGTCAAAACGATCCTCGTTCACACGGATCCACGAAAACGACTAAAAACGCATTATTCCGCTGTCAGACCAGTAGATGGCGATGTCATTTGTAAAGAAATGCATGACGTCGCTGTTTTCACAAATTTGAGTTTTTGTAGTTTACACAGAGATTATAATGGTATCGTTTTCAAAAGTTTGCTTCTTCAGGCCCCCAAAACAGTGTTGTTGTGTAAATGAATGGCCAAAACGAATAAAAAGTTTTCTGTTTTTAGTTGTCATGTAACCCCTTAGTTAACCCTCAGAAGAACTCATGGTAAAATCACAGATCCCAAAATGAAACTTTTGATGTAGTAAATATATCCAAAATGCAGGTGTTCAAGAGAGTCATATTGATCGGCAGTATGTTTCCGCTCTAAACACTTTCATATGTGTTTTCAGAGGCGCACGAGTTGAATAACAGGCCCATTTGTCATTAGTGCATTAGAAAGAACTGGTGGTGGAAAGCAGACAGATACTTAACTAGTTACTACATCCAAAAAACCTCTGAATCGGCGCCTTTGAGAGCTAGTTTTGACAAAAAGTTCACTTCATGCTCTGAACAAAGATGAAGTTCAGAACAGGGTGTTCAAAAGCACAGACTCACAAAACCTGGTCAATGGTTTATATTTGGAGAAAGCCAAAAATGGCTGCCAACGGTTAGAAATGGTGGGGAATCCATAATGATATGGGCACACGTCTTGAGAAAGTCATTTGATCGTACGATTCTATTGCTTGAGAACATGAGGCCATTTTACAGGACGCTGTGCAAACTATTCTGCATAATGACTGAAGGATCTAAGGATTCTTAATTATGTGTGTGTGTGTGTGTGTGTGTGTGTGTGTGTGTGCGGCTTCAAGAGAGCAAACGTACATCTGTGTTGTACTGCATTCTCTTTCATATTACTTTCTATATTTACAATACCAGTCAAACATATTTCATTTTTTCATTCATATTTTTGAAAAACAAATCTCTTCTGCTCACCAAGGCTGCATTTCTCTGGTCAAAAATGCAGTAAAAATTGTGAAATATTATTCCAATATAAATCAGCTGTTTTCTATGTGAATATTTAGTAAAGTGCAATTTATTCCTGTGATCAAAGCTGATCAAAGCTGTCACATGATCCTTCAGAAATCATTCTGATATGATTATTTGCTGCTCAAGAAACATTTATGATTATTATCAGTGTTGAAAACAGTTCATATTTTTGTGGAAACCGTCATACATTTTATTTTTCAGGATTCTTTGATGAAAAGAAAGTTCAAAAGAACTTACTAGAATATTTAGTAACATTATAAATGTCTTTACTGTCACTTTTGATTAATTTATATCAATATCGTTTTATGTACCCCAAACCTAATTTCTTTTAATATTTCAACTTCATTTCAACTTAAAACATTTGTGTTTATGCTACAAATTATTAAGTTCCTATAACTCAATGTAGTTTGGTTGAACATATTTTCAGCTGAAGTTGTTGTGACGTAAAAAGATTGATAAAATATTTTTTGGTCCAACCAAAACATTTGTTTTTAGAGCGTGCAACATTTAAATTAGAATCTAACATAATGGTGTAATATCGCAGTACATATGTAAAGATGGACCATCTTCCTTGTCAGGCCAGAGAAATTAAAGTACAAAGTGTTATTTTGTCCACCTCATGAACATCTGTACTTCTACAGAAAAGCTTCTATAGGAAGCATAAACAGGTTTTTGTGGAACGAAATACAACGGTTCCTGTAAATTCGATCACACCCTCAAATTACTTCCACGATAGAAATCTCTTGCTATTAGTTATATGAGGTAGATCAGTGGTTCTCAACTGGCTTTGCCTCAGGACCCAGATTTTTTTCTTGGATATCAAGTAGCGACATCACCAAACCCGTATTTAATGTCACCTATGTCGTATTTTCTTTTGTTTTTCCTTCAGCTGCTGGTTTTGAGCATGAGGGCTGTCTGACATCTATTTCATTTTGACTTTACCAATTTGCACTTGTTGGCACATACAGTCTTTGAGGTCAACAACGAAGAAGGACATGGGAAGGGTTTCTACTCCATTTTAAAAGCTGATTATAATATGCACGATTATCTGATTAGTTGTGTTTTTGTTATAAAGATATAAAGATATACAGCTTATCATCACCTTCATCAGGAACGGTGGATGGAAGGTCATCTGCTGGAGACTCTGGATATGAGATATGAGGTAAATTAGCAACCCACATTTATCATCTTTATTGTGGGCACAAATGTTGTGCCAGGTGATATGCCTGACCACGTCAAAGGGATCACTTGAATAAACAAGCTGCGAGAGTTTGCTCTTATGAGGAACTGTAAAATAAACCTGCCGTGAGAGCTGTAAAATCTTGCGATCTCTCAGTTTTATTGCTTTGGCACAAAGCAGAGGAAGTTTTCTAAAGAAGGGTGTGGTCACAAAACAACTATGGCAGTTATTAGAGCATATGGCATGATCGAAACGTACCGGCATTCTCAGCACCTTCCACACCATCTTCTGAAAAACAAAACAAAAATAGACAGTTATAAAACATTAGATTGAACCTAGTATTTCCAAAGAACTAATAGACTGGACATATCTAGTTTATTCACACGACCAGTCATACATTTGGAGTTAATTTAAGCTTTCATGACTTTACTATTACTATTAAGCATGTCTTAATAGTATACTATACAATATATCGGTCACCATATCGGGAGATACACACTACCAGTCAAAAGTTTGGACACGGTAAGATTTTTAAAAGAAGTTTCATCTGCTCACCAAGACTGCATTTATTTAATTAAAAATACAGTAAAAACAATAATATTGTGAAATATTATTACAATTTAAAATA
This sequence comes from Hypophthalmichthys molitrix, assembly GCA_037950675.1. Classification (NCBI taxonomy): domain Eukaryota; kingdom Metazoa; phylum Chordata; class Actinopteri; order Cypriniformes; family Xenocyprididae; genus Hypophthalmichthys; species Hypophthalmichthys molitrix. The sequence goes on along the minus strand of CM075500.1, from coordinate 35,926,924 downwards.
ACTGTTTTCTGTTTGAATATATTTTATAAAGTAATTTATTCCTGTGATCAAAGCTGAATTTTCAGCATCATTACTCCAGTCTTCAGTGTCACATGATCCTTCAGAAATCATTCTAATATGATGATCTGCTGCTCAAGAAACATTTATTGTGTACAACTGTACAAAATATTTGTGTACAATATTTTTTTTCAGGATTCTTTGATGAATAGAAAGTTCAAAAGAACAGCATTTATTTGAAATATAATCTTTTGTAACATTATAAATGTCTTTACTGTCACTTTTGATCGATTTAATGCATCCTTGCTGAATAAAAGTATTAATTTCTTTAATTTCTTTTCAAAAAAATAAAAATAAAAATTCTTACTGACCCCAAACTTTTGAACGGTAGTGTATAATGTCACAAAAGCTTTGTGTTTCAGATAAATGCTGTTCTTTTGAACTTTCTATTCATCAAGGAATCCTGAAAAAAAAAAACTGTTTGATAATAATCATAAATGTTTCTTGAGCAGCAGATCATCATATTAGAATGATTTCTGAAGGATCATGTGACACTGAAGACTGGAGTAATGATGCTGAAAATTCAGCTTTGATCACAGGAATAAATTACTTTATAAAATATATTCAAACAGAAAACAGTTATTTTAAATTGTAATAATATTTCACAATATTACTGTTTTTACTGTATTTTTAATTAAATAAATGCAGCCTTGGTGAGCAGAAGAAACTTCTTTTAAAAACATTAAAAATCTTACCGATTCCAAACTTTTGACTGGTAGTGTGTGTTCATTTTTAATGTTATCGTTATTAGCCCGATAAGAAAATTTGGCCGATATATTAAAGCTGATAAATAATGGATTATTTCCTTCAGCTTAGACACTTCAGATGTGCACTGTCCGCTATTATAGTTTTGAATTGTTTGAAATATGATTGAAATCACTTCAAAAAGCAAAATACAGTTCAGTGCGACATGTGCAGCACAAGTCTGTCATATAAGATACATAATATTATAATAAGAACATTATAATTATGTGTTTGGGACATGACTTTTAATGGTGAGACTTTTGTTTTTGTAATCAGGCTCTCAAAAATTATATAAAATTATATTAGGGATGCATGATATATCGGCCACCATATTGGTATCGGCCGATATATGTTCATTTTTAATTTTATTGTTATTAGCCAGATAAGAAAATTTGGCCGATATATTAAAGCCGATAAATAATGGATTATTTCCTTCAGCTGAGACACTTCAGATGTGCACTGTCCGCTATTATAGTTTTGAATTGTTTGAAATATGATTGAAAATACAATTAAGTGCAACATGTGCAGCACAAGTCTGTCATATAGGCTACATAATATTATAATGAGAACATTACAATCGTGTGTTTGGGACATGGATTTTAATGGTAAACTTTGTTTTTGTAATCAGGCTCTCAAAAATTATATAACAATTTGGATTTAGATTTATCGGCCAATATATTGGTTATCGGCTTTCAAATGTAAAGAATTATCGGTACTGGGCAAAATTTTCACATCGGTGCATCCCTAATAAATATATATTAGGATTGCACGATATATCGGCCACCATATCGGTATCGGCTGATATAAGTTCAGGCTCTCAAAAATTGTATAAAAATTTTTATTTAGATTTATCGGCCAATATATCGGTTATCAGTATTGGCCAGGTGCATATATATGATGCATGCTTATTTACTCTATTTTTACATTTTGAAAATATCCCCTAATTTTACATTTACATTATCTGTGCTGTCATCTTAAGCTCACATTTAATAGCACTAATAATTTAAAATGACATCTTTAGCTATCTATATCTATTTTTTTCATACTGTACTTTATAATGTTGTGATGTTTTTAAACATTACAACAAAGAATAAATAAGTATTAATAACTATCATTAACTAACAATGATCAATACATTACAGTATTCATTAATCTTGGTTAACGTTAGTTAATAAAACTATAGTTCATGTTAGCTCAAGTCCATTAAATAATATTAACAGGTACAACTGTATGTATTAGTAAATGTTGAAATTACCATTAACTATGATTAATAAAAGTATTTTTCATTGTTAGTTCATGTTAACTAATGCAGTTATTAACGAATATTAACAAATGATGAAGTGTTTATATATGCATATATATAAGCCAGTAGTGTAATTTTATTTGTGCATGCTCATTCCTTCTATTTTTACATTTATATTACCATTAATGTCATCTGAAGCTCACTTTTATTTGTGTATCTTTATCAATCTAAATCCCTTCTTTCGGTGCATTTTAATGTTATGATGCTTAAATTCACTTGTTGCATTTAAAACAACTAACTTAGGTTTTTTTAGCACTTTACTTTTAATTTATATTACAGTCAAAATAATAAAGGAGTTTAATATGTGCCCTTTATTGGTTAGTCATAACACAGTCATAACATAATTTTGTATCAGTGCATATTCTAAAATTGAATAAGGAATAAATGTCTTGACCGCTGGTCAACATGGTAATGAAGAGATCTGGTGTGAAATCAGCTTTGATTAAACCAGATGCACCTTCCGTTTAAATGCAAATGTCGTGGTTTGTGTCGTCTGACAGTGGCTTTGTTTTATTAGTGGACTCACACATGAAGTCTTTATGCTTTTGGGGTTATAAAATGACGCAGATCCATTACACAACACCTTCTTTCGAGTTTGTCATGTTTCAGAGGCTTTCAGGCCGTGATTCAAGCGAAATCCTGCTTGTATTTGCATCCTTGCTAATGACTACAGCACACTTAAGTGATTTCATCCCTCAAGCTTTTAATTTCCAGAGCCGCTCTTTTATTTGATGTTGTTGGCACAGTTGGCAGTCGTCAGATTAGGAGACACAAAAGAAGTTTACTCTATGAGTAGAGAGAAGGATGGCGACACACCTGTCCACACAAACAGGAGCCTGTGAACAAAGAGTTTCTGCACAATCACTCTCAAAATAAAAATACACGGCTGTAGTAATGAATGCAGGAGACATTGCTGTGTGTCTCACAGCGGGACGGGACGAGAGACGCACGCAAACTCCCTCGGGTGCATCAAAAGCATCCCTTTCGTAACTCCAACGTGTTCTCCATATAGGGTGTGGTCTACATCTGGGACTAGATTGAGTTTCTGGGACTACACCTCAGTCTTTCTCAATTTACAACACTGAACTAAATGCGTGTATCCCGTCTACATCTGGATGAAATTTGCAATAAACAGGCCTGTAAATCATTAAGGAGGGACATGCTTCCTCAATATTCAGATTTTTAATGGCAGATAAACCTTATTACATGTGTTCCACCCAATCCTAGACATTTGGTTCCATCCTGTGAATATTTCAGAACTGTTGTACATGGATGAAGTCATTGAGAGACTGAGCAGCCAATGCTGTTAGTCAAGAACACAATGTACAAAGGGGTGGCTAAGTCTTTACAGCTTCAATATGACTAACAAGTCATTATCCAAGGGTCTTATTTTAGTGACCAATAACACAGCGCTCATTATGCTTTAATTTGCACTCATATGTACATTAATAGTCATTTTGTGCCAAACATGTGATCTTAGAGCTGACATATAGAATCACTCTACTAAAAAAAGACATGCATGCTTCCCAATTAATCTAGGACTCTTTCTTGTAATATATATATATATATATATATATATATATATATATATATATATATATATTAATATACAATATTAATAAATGTATATAATTCATAATTAGGCAAAGCGTAGAGGCAGAAAACAAACTAAAAAAAAAAAAACCTTTGCATTGTTAGTAGTCTACTTTTTCTTTTAAACGTTTAAGTTTTTTCCCCCCTGACAAAACTACTTACCTTGCATCTTTACTCCAGTCACGATTAAACTTCCAAGGACGAAAATCCACAAGTATGACATCATTGTGGCTTGAATGAAACTGAGCTCAATAAAGTCTTAAACGCAACTTACTTAAAACTCTTTTAAGATTTTCGTAGTACAAATCGTGTTCGCACGCATGTGGTTGGTGTGCAACTTTCCCACAACCTTTTGTTGTATAAACTTTCCTTGGGTGTGCAGCTCTGAATCTACCGCCCACCCACATGTGGGATTGACTTGTGCAGGATCCAATGGCAGGTTTGCCTCTCTGTTTCTCACTAATGTCTCATGCACACGGAGGATGCACGAGGAACCCCTCCCCCGCCCCTGTATCCGTAACATATCATGACATTAGGTTCAACAAAAGCAAGCATATCTAGGCTTATTGATCCATCTGTGTCGTTTCCCTTTAGAGACCTAATTTAAATTCACAGCGGGGTTTCTTGTCATCCATGAACGATTCAAGCATGTTACATGCTCAGAAAGCCCTTTGCCCTCTGCCGTGCAACACCCACCCAACCCCCGACACAATAGCAATAGCGGGTCGAGGATAAACGTTTCCTTAACGTTGCGAGGGAACTTCCCAAAAACAACGAGACTAATGAATGGAGCTGTTTTAAAACCTAGTGAGCTGGCTACCTAGGCTTTCCGCTTGCCCCTATGTTTTGAGACACAGCTCCATTCATCCGTTTCGTTGCTCTGGGGAAGTTCCCTCGCAACGTTTAGGAAACCTATTACTATTGAACTTGAGCCACACAGCGGGTGAACAGTAGGTATGGCAAGCCGCTTTAGCTTAAAATGTTCCCAGCTTTACCCGATTGCATTTTCAGTAGTAAAAAGTAAACTAGAGAGCTCTGTGATTCAATTCTAACTACCCTGCTGAAAAAGCCAGCATATGCTGGTTAAGGTAGGTTTTGGAGCTGGTATGCTGGTTTGAGCTGGTTTATGCTGGTCCTATGCTGGTCCATGCTGGTCTTATGCTGGTCCAATGCTGGTCCATGCTGGTCCTGAGCTGGTCCTATGCTGGTCCATGATGGTCTTATGATGGTCCAGTGCTGGTTCATGCTTTTCCTGAGCTGGTCCTATGCTGGTTCATGCTGGTCCTGAGGTGGTCCTATGCTGGTCCATGATGGTCTTATGCTGGTCCAATGCTGGTTCATGCTTTTCCTGAGCTGGTCCTATGCTGGTCCATGCTGGTTCTGGACCAGCATGAGACCAGCATAGGACCAGCATAAAACCAGCATAAGACCAACATAAACCAGCTCAAACCAGCATACCAGCTCCAAAACCTACCTTAACGAGCATATGCTGGTTTTTTCAGCAGGGTAGTAAACAATTAAAGTAAGCTTTCCTGTAGCTTAGTGGTTAGAGCATGGCACTAGCAATGCCAAGGTCATGGGTTCAATCCCAGGGATTGCACATACTCAGATACAAATGTATAGTATAATGCAATGTAAGTCGCTTTGGATAAAAGCGTCTGCCAAATGCATAAATGGAAATGTAAATGTAAACAATTACGATGAGAGAAGTATGTAATTAAAAATGAATGGAAGTCAATGGAGACGACTAGTGAAAAATCCTTTGTAGAGCTCCAATCGTAATCGTTACTAGTACGAATTTAATTGTAGAGCTCTCTAATTTAATTCTTAAAGTCCCCCTGTGGTGAAAATCTAGTTTTTAATGTTGTTATATGTCTATCTGGTGTTTTTAACATGTTTTAAGAAAAATCATGTGCAAATTCATAGGTCAACACCATTGCTGAGTATTTTCTGTTTAAAACTGCAATAAACCAAAGACAGTCTCAAACCCGCGGTTTGAAATCGCTGTTGTTTCTGACGTCACAAACTAAACTACCTTGTAACCAATCATGACAACATGTGCGCAGGCTTTAGCATGTCATTAACTAACTGCACAAGGGTGTCTCACAAGAAGGTTTTTCCGGTATATTTTTCGTTTGATATGAAAAATCGTGTAGATTTAGCAATATGGCGGGTGTATGATACATATTACGATGTTATGATGAACTATATGCCTTTCTCCACTGACGTTCTGAGTTGTTCAAAGCGTTTCTAAGGATACGGGTTATTTAGAAGGCAACTGTCTGACCTGTGAACATGATTTGTGTAACATTAGCAACACATTATTAGCTGTTTGATAACATAGTCAAGCAAAACGCTAATCATATTAATTACTGTTATGTGTTTGACGTTGTAAAAAGCAATACAATTGTGCAGCGTTTATCTCAGAAAGTTGACAGAGTGGATCTTGTCTGAGCTTGTGCAAGTGAGTGGAGGCGGGGCTAATTATCATATTCATAGATTCGTGTATATTAAATGAGGCAATGACATTCAAGCTATTTTAAGGCATTAAGATTTTTTTTTTTTTACAGGAAAAAAAAAGCATTTAAATACGTAATTTTGGTGATCAAAGCATGATTCATTATGCTCCAAAGCTTCCTGAAGCAGTGTTTTGAAATCGGCTATCACTAAATAAGTCGTTATTTTGGCGCACCAAAAATATTCTCGTCACTTTATAATATTAATTTTGAACCACTGTACTCACATGAACTGATTTAAATATGCTTTTAGTACATTAATGGATCTTAAGAGAGGAAATGTCATTGCTGGCTATGGAGGCCTCACTGAGCCATCGGATTTCAACAAAAATATCTTAATTTGTGTTCTGAAGATTAACGAAGGTCTTACGGGTGTGGAACGGCATGAGGGTGAGTAATAAATGACATTATTTTCATTTTTGGGTAAACTAACCCTTTAAGGGATAAAATTATTGACTACAGGGGGACTTTAAAAGAAAAATGCAATCATGTCAAATGAGGCTGGGAACATTTTAAGATAAAACAGCTTGCCATAAAACAGCAACGCGTCGAGACAAATCGCTCAGGTTCTGTAGTTAAATATCATATATCTCTTCAGACACGTTTGGTAATATCGTGATGTAAATGCAAATTCTTTGTTTACATAGTTACGTTATCACAAGGATGTGACTTGATCCTCCAACGTTAGTCCAAACAACAGTTGTTGTTTTTTTGTGGTTTAAGTAGGCTTAAGTGTAGCCTACAGTGGGGGAAAATGGTGTAAGGTTTACTTAGAAACCGTTTCACTCAGAAATTGCTTAATTTTACAATAATTACAAAGAAATCGCAACAAATTGAATTAAACATTAAATTTCGCGACTGAAATATAGTAGGCTATTTTCTTGTAAAACGTACTCCGACAATCGATGTTTTATTTACAACTTTGAGAAACTTTTTTTGTTTTGTTTTGTTTACAGTGTATTGTAAATTAGTTTACAAGTTAATCCGTGCGCGAATTTCATGACGCTCGCGAACAGACTGCGATCGCTTGAGGAATTAACCATGTGATCACCAGCCATCGGATGGAACGTTTGACACAACAGTGTCGACATTTGGCATTTTATAGATTTACTCTTCATAAACATCTCAGAAAGGCAGTGTTTTGTTGAAGCAAAAAGTCTAAGATATTTTGCATTTGGCTAAATATCCAAAAAAAAATGCGAAGCGAACCAAAAGATTGCGCCCCAAAAATCCCAGAAAATGTAGATGTATAATCCTCCTTACAATGGTACTATTTTAAATAATAATAATAATAATTAAAAAAAACATGAAACAAATTTGACCATTTACACTTGTTTCCATCAATGGGAGTCTATCTCTGTGGTCTCCCCTTCACACAGAGCTCCAATGGACAATTCCATCTGATGAAGTTGAAAAGGCGAATCAACCTGTTCCACACCAGAGCCGCTGCGCCTGCTCTCCTCTCCGAACATGATCAAGATAATCTGTCTTTCTCTAGATGATCGCTCGTGATGTCTTTAGCTCGTATGTTTGTAAATCATTCGCGGGAAATGTCAGTGCAGGAGATTCCATCAAAACCCAAAGGTCTGCTCGGATGGTAGAGCATCCATGCGCCTCAGTGGACTGTTGCGAATTGAGCTGCTTTTGCGCTGGCTGCTGAAATGCAGTCTCTCATATCACCAGTGACTAAGGCTATCCTTGTAGCTCTGTTTATTTTTGCCATTTTGCTCATCCTGTATGTAATTCTGTGGTATATATGCAGAGACGTGGACTGTGATCACGGCATTTGATTTTGGAGACCGAAGCTGCGGATCAGCGGAGAAGTCAGGGTGACCCCGGTAAGTCCGTCGGCATGTCCTTCCTTCATTAACACGTTATCTTTCTTGCATCGCGAAATAACAGTGGATAGAAATCATCATGTGTGAGTTATGCATCGTTCGTTTTCCATTACATCCATTATATCTCACTACCGAACGCTTGAATGATAGAAATGTCACTCTGCAATGACTCCAAGCATTATCATCTTGTTAATTACGAATGAAACGACACGCAAGCGAACGTTTATTTACGAAAAAGAATGCATTAGTTATCCATTGCGCCCACGAACCAATTTTGGTTCCACGCGCGTTCTGGGAACGGTATAGTTATTAAAAATAAATCAAAAAGAATATTCTTAGAATTTTGGGACGTGATGAATCGGTTCTAGAAATAATCAAACGCGGACCATGCACGATAAAATCGCCAGAGCATAAAGGTGAAGGAAGTCCAATTTTATTTTCCAAGCATTTCCAAGATTCCACTGTCGAAAACAAGTTAAACAAAAGTCCAACGCAAGCAAACAGCATCTTCACAAATTAACCAATTCTTATCCCATTTTGCATCTACTATAATGTTGCAATCGATTGTTTTTTAACTATAGGGGGCTACTAATATTTGGCTATTGTTTTGGTTTTCAATATATATTGGATTCTTACACATTTACTGCAAGTAAACGTTCCTCTTTTCCTGGCACTGACCGCAGCTTTGCAGCAGTTTATTGCAGTCTTTGAACTTGGAAAAAGCGTTTCATTCATTCAGCTCTGGGACTTGAGATAGACTGCGTGTCGAGGGTAATGGTGTTTCTGCTTCCCAGAGAGATCGTGAACAACACTCTACTTTAGTGTCCGATATTGCTGTCTTAATTTAATAATCCTTAAACGCGTTAATCTCTCGATTAATGAACATTATAGTTGAGGCGCTCTAAACTCTAAGTGAACCATGCATATTTTTATGCTCTACATGCTCACATTATTGGTTAAAATGGCCATTATGGGTTGTGAAGGAGAACCCAAGGGCAGATGCAAATTGCCACCACTGCAGTGTATTTGAGGAGCGCACTGTTGAACTCATCTCAGGGTTTACAAACACTGGCGTTTCATACGCCTTAATTATCACAGACAGTTATGCATTTACATCAGTCGCTTTGCCAAATAGATTTGTCAAAGTTGGGCAAATTTATTCATGCAGATGTCAAATCAATCTTGATTTGAGTGAGAAAACTGAGCAAAAGGCATGAATAGATCTCTGCTGTAATGGTTAATTTTATTGTCATTCCCAGAGTGGGCTGGAATGGGAACAGATAGAAAGTGTTTTTGAAAGTGCATCCCCAGACAAATCATATCAAATGCTCCTGCTGGTCCACTGCTCCACAACTGTCTGTCTGTCATTCAACAGGTTTTGATGGTCATGTGGGGAATTCACTTGATCTGAATTCCTTTATTCAGTCCTTTGAAGGCAACACAGTAGTATGGCAATGCTTGTAACGCAGTCATATGAGGGAAACCTTGCTGTAGCCGTGCATCACTGAAATGTCATTCTGCTCAATTCAGAGCATGCATTGGTAATCAGATGATCTGGTATTATATTGGAATTCTGGGTACGATTTTTATGTTGTGGGTCAAAACGAGTCTAACACTTAAATACAATTCACGAAAAATCACTCTGTTCAAAAAATAATAATAATAATAAGGTAAAAACAGTAAACCTTTAATGCTAATACTTCTCGCACATTATAACAAAAATAACCTTGAGAAAAAAATATTTTTAAAACTGTATTTAAGAACTATTTTAACCATTTTTTAAAAAAAAAATGAATACTATAAATAGTATGCTGGGTTGTTTAAACCCATGTTTGGGTCAAATATGGACAAACCCAACTGCTGTTTTAAAGTAAAAAATTTAAACCTAGGTTAATTAAAACCCATGGTTGGGTTTGTCCATATTTGACCCAAACATGGGTTTAAATTAACCTAGGTTTAAACTTTTTAATTTAAACCAATGACTGGGTTTGTCCATATTTGACCCAACCATTGATTTAAATTAACCTAGGTTTAAACTTTTTAATTTAAACCAGCAGTTGGGTTTGTCCATATTTGACCCAACCATTGGTTTATATTAACCTAGGTTTAAACTGTTTAATTTAAACCAACGGCTGGATTTGTCCATATTTGACCCAAACATGGGTTTAAATGAACCTATAGGTTTAAACTTTACACCAGCGGCTGGGTTTTTCCATATTTGACCCAAACATGGGTTTAAGTTAACCTAGGTTTAAAATGTTGGGTTTGTCCATATTTGACCCAAACATGCAACCCAACATTCGATTCCCAGCGAAACTAACATATCTGAAATGATAGAAATGTAAGCCTTCAATGCTCTGTACATTTCTTTGGATAAAAGTCTGCCAAAAGCATGAATGTAAGTTTAAATACCTTGAGAAACTGACATAAAAAATACATTATTTTTTAAATGTTTATTTTTCCAGCTTAGGACGATTGCCAAAATGAAAATTTTCCTTCTAGTCAAGGCCTTATAAAGTGATATTTCATTGAGATTGGACTATTGCAATTCACTGTATTTAGGGGTCTTTCAGTCGTGTCTTTCTCATCTCCACTTGGTCCAAAATGCTGCATCCACGGGTACTAGAAAGAGGGAAAGTATTACACCTGTATTAGTTAGTTTGCATTGGCTCCCCGTTGAGTATCGAATCCAGTTTGAGACTTTATTGACTTTGTTGTTTATAAGTCTTTGAATGGTTTGGCACTACACTATTTATCTGATCTTCCTTCTTACCATCAGAACAGTAGGTCTTAAAGGTCATCTAATACCCTGTTGCTGTCTGTATCTATAAGATGCGTTTTTGCTTTTTCAGTGGCAGCACTTCCGTTATGGAATAGCTTGCCCTCGTACTTACTGTACTTTAAATCTTCTGTTTTTAAATCTTCCCTTAAGATGTATCAGTTTAAATTGGCTTATGAAACAAATTCAGCTATAAGCAGCTCTACAGAAGACAATAGTGTCATTATTCAGCTCAGTTCAGTTTCGTTCTCATCTGATAGTGTCAGTGCAGTCAAATCGATAATATTACTGAATATTAAGTGTGTAACTAAGAAAGCCAGTCACCATCTGACCGGTCGACCGGAAGCGAGGTGGTGTCTGTTTAAATTCTTGCCCTTGACAAGGCAGGTTGTGTTTGGCCAGATGAAGGAGGAGGCATCAGAGATAAGGAACTCCTGGAAACGTAATCGAGTAGCAATCATAGAAAGTGGGCCAGGAAGGGTTCTCTCGGGACGAATCTGAAGCAGTCCATATTTCTCCGCCTGCGAAACCGCCAAACGCTCACTTTCAGCTGTCAGTCGGATTCCTTCCACCCAAACTGCTGTGTGACACAGGAGATATAATAAAGTCAGACATGGATGCGCCAAAGAAAAGGGTTTATAAATAGAAGATATGAGTCAACTGTTATGTAAAGTGACATTCTGTGGAAATGGATGTAATCCAGATTTGAATTGGATTAGAAATGCTCTGTTTACATGGCCGGCAAATTACATGTGGTTTCATTTTTTTTTATTTAGCTACTGTTCAGAGAGAGGAAAAGTGGGTAACACTTTGTTTTATATAGAATTGTTCTATAGTCTATATACTGTAGTACTTAATGCAATTACATCAGAACTAACTGTAATTAAATTACAGAAAAATTAAGAGTAATCCCTTACTTTTTCAAGGGAAAAGTAATTAAATCACAGTAAACCGACTAAAATTGGTGTATTCTGCTGCCAGGCCAGTAGATGGCGATGTCACTTTGTAAAGAAACTACACGCCTATAGACTAAACATGTAACAAGCACACGCATGATGTCACCGTTTTCACAAATTCGAGTTTTTTTAGTTCACATGGAGACGATAACGGTATCATTTCCAAAAAAATGTGCAGTTTGAAACCTGTTTTCAAAAGTTTGCATTTTCAGGCCCCCAAAGCGCTGTTGTCGTGTAAATGAACGGCCAAAACGCATAAAAAGTTTCCGTTTTTAGTTGAAAAAGTTGTTGCGTAAACTGCCCCTTAAATACACAGGACCTAATGACAAACTTAACCAGAACCAGGTGTGCAACATAATTAGTAACCATGACAACAAATGAAGAGCGGAACGTTGGGAAACAAAGGAAACAGGAACAGAACACAGGAAAACAATGTGATGCAAATGAAAACATAAAACTGGCACATATATAGAGCTTGGTGATATTATAGTTACATTTTGCGATGATATAAACAATCAAGCAGTTGATATTTGCTATATAGTATATATATTGCTTTACCTGAGTGTGTATGTGTTCAGGTAAGGTTGGGTATACAGTATATTAGTTGTATAATTTGTTATTAATTATTAGTTAATTTGTGTTATTAATTCATTATGTGATGATATTAAGACCTGTTGTGCCAAAAAACAAACAAACAAACAAAAAAAAACTAGGAAAATTCACATCTTTACCCTTCATTTAAATACTATTAAAGATTTTGTAGTCATATTGCATAGTTGTGCTTGAAGACAATTGTTATGTTTGATAATAACGCAGTGAAACATGACAAATTGTGCGATATCATTCTTTCCAGGCAAAGAAATAATGAACACGAACAAAAAATGAAAGAGAACCAACCAAATATTAATAATCATGTTGTAGTCAATGCTTTTTCTTGTCATCTTTTTGTTTTTCTTTGCAGAGTAAAATAAAAACAAATCATTTTGCCAGATTAACACCTTAACCAAGTTTAGTGTTTTGTTCTTCCCTCATATTTAAAATCTATAAAATACTTTCCTCATATTTTGATGGTTTAATCAAACTTGTAGGGTCATTAAAAACAAATATCCTCTCACTTTGGGCAAATACTGTCACATGCACTGAAAACGTGCAATCATGAGAGTAATATTTGGAGCTAATGTATGGCAAATCATTTGGCTTTTGGCAAAGTCATCCTAAAACGGATAGTTCAGAAGAGACACTACGAACGTAGTGTCACACCTGTGTAACGCTCAGCCTCTTGTTGCTTTAACAATGGCTGGTAATGAACAGCATGGCATGGAAATGTTTTCTCTCTCTCTCCTAACTTGTCAGCGCACTTCTGCGCGTTCTGGCATTGAGGATAAACACAGTCATCCTGCATTTTCTGAGATGGCAGGCCTTTTGTCGTGGAACAGCTGGCACTGTAGATCCAGTAGCTGCGCAGGAAACTGTCAAGAGTGTTTTAGTACAGGAGTATGCGAAAGTGAGCATCATGAAAGCCATTTGATTTCAATGTTTTTGGAAAAAATGGAACCAAACAGTTATCAGCCAAATATTATATGATTAATCAGCCTGATCTGCCTATTTCTACTATCTGGTCTAGATGTTATTCAATGTATGTAAGTTCAACCTATAATACCAGTTTAGGACTACAACATTTGTTTTGTTTTTATCTTTCACAGGTTTGCCTTAATAAAATGTTGCAATAGTGACGGGTGGCGCCAAAGGACTTGGATATGAGACGGTCAGACAGTTGACGAATTTAGGAATTTATTAGGTAAAGTCTAGCCTTTCCATTATTTATTGTAATACAATCACCTGGCATTGAGCTCTGAGCCTCTGTTCTGTAGAAATGATGAAAGTCAGTTTTAAGCCTCAGAAAATGTTATTAGGACATTAAAATGAGATCAAGGTCCCTTTAGATGTACAAGTGTGGAATTGAGTCTGGCTTTGATTTATAACATGATTGTACAATTCAAAAAAAAAAAAAAAAACACTAAACTGACCATTTATCATTGAATTTCCAGAAAAAATACTGTATTTGTGACATATACGGTTACTGTGATATATATTATTTTGCTCTCCTAGTTAAAGGGTGGGTGGAAACATTGCAGTGAAGTTGCCTTTTGATGTTTCTGAAACGAAAGTTGATCTGTGGTTATGAATATTCTGTCGAAACGCAGCTCTTATCTATGACAGATGTCATGCCCGCTGATTGTTATCTGTTATAATGTGTTTGTGAGGAAGAGGTTTGATGATCATCTCTCTGTGCTGTCTGCATGTGTCCGGCTGGAGCAAAGACTTCTCTCAGCCACGCTTCAAGAGCTTTTTAATAAAACACAGCAGATTCTAGACAGGGCTGCGGTAAATGCAGAACTAAAGAATCGGCTCCCTTAAATTGAATTGAATTGAATTGAATTGAACTGAAGTGGCCACATGACACAAAATGTTGAATTAAATGACAGGAAAAGGAATTTACTAAATTCAAAGATGTAGACATTTTGTAGCACTTTTATAAATCATAATTTTGACTTTTTTTAATCTCATAATTTTGATTTTTTAATATCATAATTATGACTTAGTATGCCATAATTTCTATTTATCTTATTTTGACCTTTTATCTTATAATTGACTTAAATGTCATAATAATGATTTCATAATTTTTGACATGTCATAATTTTTACTTATGTCATAACTTTTTTGTTGCTGAAGATGTAGACATTTTAAGCACTTTTATGAACGTCATAATTTCGATTTTTTTAATCTCATAATTATGACTTAGTCAGACTTGGTATGTCATAATTTCAACTTTATCATATTTTCAAAATTTGTCATAATTTTAATTTTTAAAAAAAATAATAATTATGACTTCGTATGTGTCACAGACACGTCAGGTTCCAACATCACCCAATCACAGCGCACTCAATCACCGGAGTACTGATCACCCGCACCTGCACCTCATCATGCCACTCATCACTGCCACTACAAAACACTCACACACACTCTCAGTCACTGTCCGGTCTCGTTCGCATTAGGATCTCTACATGCTTACCTCTTGGACTCCATTCGTATCTACAAACCTGTCTCCATTGTCTCCAAGTCTCCTCGTCTCCCAACGTTGTTCCTGTGTGTGTGTGAGTGTCAGCGTCCATCATCATCAGCCTTCTCTCCATTCATCCACGGATCGTCACCTCTGCAATTCACTCAAAAGGACAGTATTCATTTCTCATCTTCACGACCACACTCAACTATATCATCTGCACTTACCAGTTTCACCATTTACTCTGCTGTGTGTGATCAATAAAAGTCATTCTCTCTGTTATATCTGCCTCTGACCCATCTGTATTGTAACAGAAGACCGGACCTGAAAACACCGTCATCACACACAGCATGAGTCACCCGGATCCCATCCAAGAGCTCGTCGATGTCCTTCGACGAGCTCTCACCACCACTCCAACATCACCTCATCCAGCGATCACCTCCACAAGCACCGTAACCTCTCCTTCACCTCCTGTGCACGCCAGTCCCATGGCGAAACCGGCGCCCTACTCTGGTTCGGCGGAGGACTGCAGCGGTTTTCTTCTGCAGTGCTCACTGGTCCTGGAGATGCAACCGCACAACTTTCCCACTGAAACCTCTAAAGTGGCGTTCATCATCTCTCAACTGCAAGGCAAAGCGCTCCAGTGGGCAGATTCAATCTGGTCCCAAAATCATCCTATTACTCAATCGTACTCTGGTTTTGTGGCTCACTTCCGCGAGGTGTTTGGAAAACCCATCTCTGACTCGTCGATTGGTGAGAAACTATATAATTTAAAACAAGGATCCCAGTCTGTTAACGAATATGCCTTGCAGTTCAGAACACTTGCAGCATCCAGCGGCTGGAACGAACAAGCCTTGATCACAACGTATCGCCAAGGATTGGATCCTCGCGTGCGGTTGCATCTCGCTGCATACGAGGATTCCATCGGCCTTGAACGATTTATCCAACTCTCCATCCGTTTCGCCACTCGTATGCAGTCGTGTTTAGAAGAACACCAGGGCCAGTTGCTATTTCCCATTACTGCACGTCGACCAGAATCCGTCAGCTCCCCAGAACCAGCCAACGAACCCATGTCTCTGGAAGGCACTCGGCTCTCCCCCGCTGAGCGACAGAGACGGCTGACCCAGAATCTCTGTCTGTACTGTGGTTCTCCTGGGCATATTCTCTCCACATGCCCAATTCGTCCTCCGCGACCCCTGGTGAGTGCTATCATTCCGTCAATTAAGAATATGAAACCCCTCACCACTACTGTAACACTTACTGCTTCTGACGTATCCATTCCAGTTGTCGCCCTCCTCGATTCTGGGTCAGCCGGCAACTTCATCTCCGGCACCCTCTGTCGCCAGCTCCACTTCAAGACCACGGCCACGCCGACCACCTACCAGATTAGATCTGTGACAGGGGAAGCCCTTAGCCGTAAGCACATTCGTCATTGCACCGAAGCCATCCAGATACAGGTCGGCCTTCTACATGTGGAACATCTCCATCTGCTGGTTCTGGAGGGATCCACCGCTGACGTGATATTAGGGCGCCCCTGGTTGGAGCAGCACAACCCAACTCTCTCCTGGAAGACTGGCGAAGTCCTGAAGTGGGGCGAAACCTGCTTTCATGACTGTTTCCCTGGGCTTCCCATTCCTCGATCTCCACGTACTGAGTCTCTTCCAGTTTGTGCCACGACCATCGAGAGCCCAGTGGACCAACGCTCCGTGGACATCCCTGAGTGTTACGCCCCCTTCAGTGACGTTTTCTGCCCACAACGAGCTTCCAAGCTGCCTCCACACCGGCCATGGGACTGTGCCATCGATCTGCTTCCGGGTGAACCAGTGCCCAGGGGACGGATATACCCTCTATCCGTTCCGGAGGAGAAGGCCATGGAGGAATACATCAAGGAAGCTCTAGCCCAAGGATACATCAGACCATCCACTTCCCCTGCTGCTTCAAGCTTCTTCTTCGTGGCCAAGAAGGACGGAGGCTTGAGGCCCTGCATCGATTACCGCTCACTCAACAACATCACTGTCAAGTTCCGTTATCCCCTTCCTCTCGTCCCATCAGCCCTAGAACATCTCCGTGGTGCCACTGTCTTCACCAAACTGGACCTCCGCAGCGCGTACAACCTCATCCGGATACGCGAGGGGGACGAGTGGAAGACCGCATTTGTGACACCTACCGGCCACTACGAATATTTGGTTATGCCGTATGGCCTGGTCAACGCCCCCTCCGTATTCTAGGACTTTATTCATGAGGTGCTCCGGGAGTTTCTCCATCGCTTTGTCCTGGTCTACATTGACGACATCCTAATCTACTCCCGGAGCCTGGCCGAACATCGCCACCACGTTGCGGAGGTCCTCCAACAACTCCGCAAGTTTCATCTCTTCCTCAAGGCAGAAAAGTGCACATTCCATCAACCATCAGTTCAATTCCTCGGGTACATCATCGATAGCAGTGGCATCCGGATGGACGAGGGGAAGGTGGAAGCTATCAAGAACTGGCCGACTCCCTCAACCATCAAGGAACTACAACGCTTTCTCGGATTCTCCAACTTTTACCGCCGTTTCATCCACAACTACAGCTCCATAACCACTCCACTTACCAACCTGCTCCGTAATAAGCCCAAGTCTCTGTCCTGGACCCCTGAAGCCACGGAGGCCTTTCAACACCTCAAGGAAGCCTTCACCACCGCTCCTCTCCTCGTCCACCCCAACCCAGAGCTGCCCTTCGTTGTCGAGGTGGACGCTTCCACCACCGGAGTAGGAGCGGTGTTGTCCCAGCAGCAGGGGAATCCCAGCAGACTCCATCCATGTGCCTTCTTCTCCCGCAAGCTCAACCCGGCGGAGAGAAATTACGACATCGGGAACAGAGAACTCCTAGCTGTTAAGCTCGCCCTGGAGGAGTGGAGGCATTGGTTGGAGGGATCAAAACATCCCTTTCAAGTCCTCACAGATCACAAAAACCTTGAATACTTACGCTCTGCCAAAAGACTTAACCCAAGACAAGCCCGCTGGTCCCTCTTCTTTACAAGATTCAATTTCTCCATAACCTACCGCCCTGGTCCCAAGAATGTTAAAGCAGATGCTCTCTCCCGTCTCCATGCTCCTGACGAAAAGGTCGAAGATCCAGAAACCATTCTTCCAAAAGAAATCATCGTCAACCCCATTTCCTGGTCTGAGGAAACCTTACCCTCCTCCAATGCCTCCACCAATGCTCCGCCGGGTTGTCCACCAGGCTTGTGCTACACCACTAAAACTCGACGCACTCCACTGATCCACTCTGCCCACACGTCACTTGGCACTGGTCACCCGGGGGCCAATGAAACCCTCTCGCTGCTGAGGGAACGCTTCTGGTGGCCCAACATGGCAGCTGATGTCAGAAGGTACGTGCAGGGCTGTAAGGAATGCGCCATCTCCAAGAGCCCACGCCATCTACCATCCGGCAAGCTCTTGCCTCTGCCCGTTCCCAACCGACCCTGGTCACACCTAGGAGTCGATTTCATTACCGATCTCCCAGCTTCCAACAACAACACCTGCATCCTCGTAGTGGTGGATCGGTTCTCTAAGTCCTGCCGCCTCATACCCCTGAGAGGCCTACCCACTGCCATGGAAACGGCAGAGCAACTCTTCAATCATGTGTTTCGATACTTTGGAATTCCTGAAGATATAGTCTCCGATAGAGGACCACAATTTATCTCGAAGGTATGGAAAGCATTCTTCTCGCTCCTAGGTGTGACCGTCAGCCTAACATCCGGGTACCATCCGCAGTCGAACGGGCAGACGGAAAGGAAGATCCAAGAGATCGGTCGCTTCCTCCGTACCTTCTGTCATGACCACCAGGACTCTTGGAACCAGTACCTGGGTTGGGCCGAGTACGCCCAAAACTCTCTCCGTCAGCCTTCCACCGGCCTTACACCATTCCAATGCGTACTCGGTTACCAACCCCCACTGTTCCCCTGGTCCGGGGAACCCTCTGATGTACCATCTGTGGATTACTGGTTCCGAGAGAGCGAGAGGGTCTGGGACTCAGCGCATCACCAACTGCAGCGAGCCCTGCGCAGACGCAGGATGACAGCAGACCTTCACCGGTCCGAAGCCCCCTCATACCAGCCCGGTCAGAAGGTCTGGCTGTCAACCAGGGACATCCGCCTGCGTCTGCCCTGCCGGAAGCTGAGTCCCAGGTTCATTGGTCCGTTCACCATCACCAAGCAGATCAATCCTGTCACGTATCAACTTCAACTACCTCCTCACTACAGAATTCATCCCACTTTCCATGTCTCACTGCTTAAGCCTCACCACCCTTCTGTTTCTCCCTCCACAGGACCTGACGTGGCAGCCTCCGAACCCCCCCTTCCACTCATCCTGGACGACGGCGCCGCTTATGAGGTTCACGACATCTTGGACTCCCGACGCCGTGGTGGTCGATTAGAGTACCTGGTCGACTGGGAGGGCTACGGCCCGGAAGAGCGCTCATGGGTTCCCAGGGACGACATCTTAGATCCTAACCTCCTCCAAACCTTCCATTCCACTCATCCTGACAGACCAGCCCCCCGTGGAAGAGGCCGACCACCGCGACGTCGGGGTCCTCGGCCCTCAGGAGCGGGCCGTGGAGGGGGGGGTACTGTCACAGACACGTCAGGTTCCAACATCACCCAATCACAGCGCACTCAATCACCGGAGTACTGATCACCCGCACCTGCACCTCATCATGCCACTCATCACTGCCACTACAAAACACTCACACACACTCTCAGTCACTGTCCGGTCTCGTTCGCATTAGGATCTCTACATGCTTACCTCTTGGACTCCATTCGTATCTACAAACCTGTCTCCATTGTCTCCAAGTCTCCTCGTCTCCCAACGTTGTTCCTGTGTGTGTGTGAGTGTCAGCGTCCATCATCATCAGCCTTCTCTCCATTCATCCACGGATCGTCACCTCTGCAATTCACTCAAAAGGACAGTATTCATTTCTCATCTTCACGACCACACTCAACTATATCATCTGCACTTACCAGTTTCACCATTTACTCTGCTGTGTGTGATCAATAAAAGTCATTCTCTCTGTTATATCTGCCTCTGACCCATCTGTATTGTAACAGTATGTCATAAATTCTACTTTCTATCTCATTTCGACTTGTTTTACTTGCCATAACTTTTTTGGTTGTTGGAGATGAAAGTCATAATTTCATAATTTTTTTAACCTCATTTTGACTTTTTTTTTCTTAGAAAAACAGTCATAATTATGACAGTATGTCATAATTATAACTTAGTATGTCATAATTTCAACTTTATCTCATAATTTCAGATTTTATGTCATAAATTTGATTTTTTTAATATCATAATCATTACTTAGTATGATATAATTTCTACTTTTTTATCTTATTTTGACTTTTTATCTCATAATTATGACTTGGTATGTTGTCTTTTTATAATTTCAAATTGTCATAACTTTTTTTGTTGAAGATCTAGATATTTCTAGACACTATGTCAGTCATAATTTCGATTTTTTTAATCTCATAATTTTGACTTTTTAATATCATAATTATTACGTAGTGTCATATTTATGACTTTTCTCAGAATTTTGACTTAGTATGTCATAATTATGACATGTCATAACTTTTGTTGTTGAATACATAGACATTTTTAAGCAGTTTTATGAGTCATAATTTAGACTTTTACAATCATAATTATGTCTAAGAAACACACTTAGTTGTAATTATGATTTAAAATGTCATAATTTCAGCTTTTTAATATCATAATTAGTATGTCATGTAATCTAAATTTAACTTTTATCTCATAATTATGATGTACTTTGTAATTCATACAAAGTACATCATAATTATGAGATTTTTTATGTCAGTTTTTTTGTCTCTTATTTTCTGTCATAGCAACTTATGTCATAACTTTTTTGAAGATGTAGACATATTGAAGCACTTTTATGACCTCTTAAGACAATCAAAGTACAGTTGGGTTTGTTCCTCTCCCTCAGCTTCAGCACAGTTAATAGGAGCAGATAATTAGGTTATACATTTAATTCCCAGAAGCCAGAAATATTACCTGGAAAATTACTGCCTTTGGGCTGCGTTCTTAATTACCAACTACTCTTATTAGGAATATGATAGTGAAGTTCTGTGTTGTTGTCATGATATCGATATGTTGAGGATTATAAAACACACACTCTGATTGGATGAGCTGTGTTTGACAACGCTGCAAAATGCAGATGATTTATCTGATTTATTTACAGCATTTTTACATTGTATTCAATCCATGCAAAAGCTTTCAGTTTGCGGTCAACCAAACACTTTTTCATTGGCCACTGCAGATACCAATACCTACCGATAATAATAGAGCAAGTGAGATGCATAAATGCCAATTATTTTGCACATATTCACTATGATAATTGTAAAAGAAAAACTGTCTAATCAGTCAAGTGGGCTCAAAATGGACAAATATCGAATGATTAATAAGTATGTCACTTGTGCACCACATTGCAAAGACCACATGCAATTTTTCTGTCATAAAACAATAGCTAATTGAGGCTTTTTGTTAAACTTTCAGTCTCACAATGAAAAGGAGGGTTTGGCTGCTGTGAAGAAGCTTTGTGAGGAGATCAGTGACGCTCAGGGTAAGTGAAGCTCTTCCATCTTTCACACATAAAATGCAAAGATGTTACTGACCATTAATGAGCTTCTATTCAGCTGTTTTGTGACAGACTCTCTCATATTGTTGCCTTCTGTAATGAAAGTAATGCTCATGTAGGACATCACAGGGGACGTTTGTGCCAGTTTTCAGGTTGTGCAGCTGAAGGAGACGCAGAATGAATGCTAATGCAAGTCAGAATTGATTATGTTGAACTAACTAACAAAATGTCAAGCTAAAGAGAAGGTGAAGAAAAACACATGTGGAGTGCATAGGATGTAGTGCTTTCATGTTGTTTGCAAACAATTATTATGTCCGAGCAGCCTGCCGTCTCTTCACCTAAACACGGTGTAAGAGGAAAACACAATGTGTCTGTAGTAAAAGTGTGTTCTTTTGCATATTGGCAATGTTTTTTGTGCATTTTGAACAAATCAAGCAGCAGAACACGTTAATTCTTTCCAACTAGTGACAGTGATGTGCGTCCTGCTGTGTTCAACAGAGCAAGTTTGTTTTAAATCGTAGTTGCTTGAAGATGTATTCGTGGTGTTTTCAGGTTGCCCGGCAATGCCTCTGTATGGACAAGCCTTAAAAGACTCATTCTAGGCTTTAGTTAGTTATAAATCAGTCAGGAACATGCAGGTGGCCTCCCATGAGCCCCCGCGGGCTAGAAAATGATGAGCTGCTGGATACAAAATAAAATCAATATGTTGCAATCAATGGACATTATTAACCCTATAAAGCCTGTATCTTATTTTGTAGCTCATTTATAAGGCCTCGAAATTATCAGCATGATCAAAAATGATGAAAACATGCCTTCTGTCGTCTCATTGATACACTCTAAAAAATGCTGGGTTAAAAACAACCCAAATTGGTTAAAATATGGACAAACCCAGCAATTGGGTTGTTTTAACCCAGCGGTTGGGTCAAATGTTTACCCAACATGCTGGTCAGTTTTATTTAACTCAACTATTGTTTAAAAATGACTATATGTCTGGCTTAAAATGAACCCAGAATATGTTGGAAATTAAAAATCAGACACATAATTACTAGAGGAAACAATAATAATCAAAAGGTGAACATTTATTAATAAGCAATTTGATAAATGTTTATTGTTTAATTATTATTCATTAAACTTATTGATAAATGTTCATTTATTAAACATATTAATAAATGTTCATTTTCAACATATTTTGGGTTCATTTTAAGCAAGCAATAAATAACAAGAGTTAAATAAAACTACCCAGCAGTTTGAGCCAACATTTAACCCAACCGCTGGGTTAAAACAACCCAATCCCTGGGTTAAAACAACCCATTCGCTGGGTTAAAACAACCCAATCGCTGGGTTAAAACAACCCAAGGTTAAAACAACTCAATTGCTGGGAAAACAACCCATTTGCTGGGTTAAAACAACCCAGTCGCTGGGTTAAAACAACCCTATCCCTGGGTTAAAACAACCCATTTGCTGGATTAAAACAACCCAATCGCTGGGTTAAAACAACCCAATCCCTGGGTTAAAACAACCCAATCGCTGGGTTAAAACAACCCAAGGTTAAAACAACTCAATTGCTGGGAAAACAACCCATTCACTGGGTTAAACCAACCCATTTGCTGGGTTAAACCAACCCATTTGCTGGGTTAAAACAACCCAGTCGCTGGGTTAAAACAACTCAATCGCTGGGTTAAAACAACTCAACTGCTGGGAAAACAACCCAATCACTGGGTTAAACCAACCCATTTGCTGGGTTAAACCAACCCATTTGCTGGGTTAAAACAACCCAGTCGCTGGGTTAAAACAACTCAATCGCTGGGTTAAAAAAAACCCAATCGCTGGGTTAAAACAACTCAACTGCTGGGAAAACAACCCATTCACTGGGTTAAACCAACCCATTTGCTGGGTTACAACAACCCAATCATTGGTTAAAACAACCTATTGGCTGGGTTACAACAACCCATTTGCTGGGTTAAAACAACCCTATCCCTGGGTTAAAACAACCCAATCCCTGGGTTAAAACAACCCATTTGCTGGATTAAAACAACCCAATCGCTGGGTTAAAACAACCCAATCGCTGGGTTAAAACAACTCAATTGCTGGGAAAACAACCCATTCACTGGGTTAAACCAACCCATTTGCTGGGTTAAAACAACCCTATCCCTGGGTTAAAACAACCCAATCCCTGGGTTAAAACAACCCATTTGCTGGATTAAAACAACCCAATCGCTGGGTTAAAACAACCCAATCGCTGGGTTAAAACAACTCAATTGCTGGGAAAACAACCCATTCACTGGGTTAAACCAACCCATTTGCTGGGTTAAAACAACCCTATCCCTGGGTTAAAACAACCCAATCCCTGGGTTAAAACAACCCATTTGCTGGATTAAAACAACCCAATCGCTGGGTTAAAACAACCCAATCGCTGGGTTAAAACAACTCAATTGCTGGGAAAACAACCCAATCCCTGGGTTAAAACAACCCATTTGCTGGGTTAAAACAACCCAGTCGCTGAGTTAAAACAACTCAATCGCTGGGTTAAAACAACCCAGTCGCTGGGTTAAAACAACCCAAGGTTAAAACAACTCAATTGCTGGGTTAAAACAACCCAATCCCTGGGTTAAAACAACCCATTTACTGGGTTAAAACAACCCAACAGGGTTTGTCCATTTTCAACCCAGCATTTTTTAGAGTGTAGTTTATAGTTTTTTAGGAAGTAAAAGTCCACCTTCAGCTCGTGCTTAAAACAGCCCAATCACTGGGTTTGAACCCAGCTTGGGTTGTTATTTTAAGTAGGAAGAGGTAACTGGCAAACGATCGATGTAAATTAAAAGGACGACTAAACAAAAACAAAATAGCAATTTAAAATGTCCCAGGCCTGATTCTCTCTCATCTTCCACTGTTGCCACTCTTCCTTTTATCCTTCTGAACTCAAGACTAGTGTTTTGCGGAGGTGTTGCTCATTAATATTCGCCTTCACACTGCAGAAGCAAGTAGTAAGCTTATTATGTATTATCAATATAGTATGCAAATGTATATACAAATAAATTTGTATGAATATATCTATATGCAGATGCATATTATATGCATATACATTTACATACTATACAAAGATGTCCACTGCAGGAATAGTAAGCGTAGTGCATGAACATGAACTTATTTTTTTTTTTTTTGTGAAAATGCAGCTTTGTTAGTCATTATTGCTGCTGATAAACCTGTTCAGACAGGAACTTATTCTAAGAGCTTTGAACCTCCCAGCGATCTTCACACAACGACTGAACGAGTCTGTGAGCATTTCTGTGGCACAGCGAGGGCTGATGCTCTTGAACATCAAGACTCGCTCACAGCAGACATGACACTAAAAGGCACAACTTTTCTCCAGTCACTTGTCACGTAAGTGGGAGGTCATGAGAGGCAGTAGGACACTAGGAAGGGCTCATCCATCTGGATGGGATTCCACAAAGTTTCAGCACTAAATTAGGAGCGTGAGTCACTCGAGATGAATGATTCATCTCAGCGGTTTCACAGCCCGCAGTGCCGTAAATCGCTCTAAACCTGCGCGAGGGGATTGTCTCTCCCTGTCCGGATGCATGAGCGGCAGACGCTCCGATCTACAGCTGCGAGCTCTTATCTGCTGCCGGTGATGGCAGAGATGAAGCTTTGGCGAGAAAGACTTTAATAATAATCTCAACACAAAGCGTGCAGCCAAGAAGAGATTTTCCTTATTGGTGAAGAGCTACTGATTTCCCACAGTTAAAATACTTCTATCTTGGTTTAAAGTGCAGAGTCAAGTGTGAGAGAGGCAGGTTAAGTTGGTAGTTTGATGTCTTGATGAGAGAAACACTGTGACAATTGTTTGATTGACAAAGTTCCCACATCCTGGAAAATATACACTGCAGAAACAGAAAAAGCATGTCATTTTGTTTTTTCTATATAGTATGTAAATGTATATGCTGTATCCATATGCGTATTATATGCATTTAAATGTACACACTATACTATGTAGTTTCTATATTGTATGTAAATGTATATGCATATAAATTTAAATGCATGTAATATGCATATAAATTCACATTTTATTGATATAGTGAATACATAATATGTTATTATGCATTTTCTGTATAGTATGTACATTTATATGCATATAAATTTGTTTGCATTTATCTATATGCATATGCATATTATATGCATTTACAATTATATGCATAGAAATTTACATACGATATAGAAAATACATAGTATGTTGTGTATTTTCTTTAGTGTCTATTCCTAAAGATAAATGCATACAAATTTCTATGCATATAAATTTACATACTATATAGAAAATCTGTTCTCTATATCTTATGTAAATGTATATGCATATAAATTTCTATGCATTTATCTATATGCATATTATATGCATTTACATTTCTATGCATATAAGTATACGATATGCATAGAAATGTAAATGCATATAATATTCATATGCATGTAGATAAATGCATACAAATTTATATGTATATAAATTTACATACAATATAGAGAATACATAGTATGTTATTGTGCATTTTCTATATTGTATGTAAATTTATGCATATAAACTTGTATGCATATCTGTATGAACATGCATGTTATATGTATTTAATGTATATACATAAATGTAGATACTATATAGAAAATGCATGCTATACACTGCAGAAATAGTAAGCATAGTATGTTGTGTAGTTACTTTCTAAATAGTATGTACATTTATATGTTGTATCAATATGTATATTATATGCATTTAAATGTACGTACTATATAGAAAATACATAACATACTATGTATTTTCTACATCATATGTAAATTTATATGCATATAAATTGAAATGCATGTAATATGCATATAAATTTGCATATGATATAGAGAATACATAGTATGTTATTACACATTTTCTATATAGTATGTCAATTTATCTGCATATAACTGTATCCATATGCATATTATATGCATTTAAATTTACATACTATATTGAAAATACACAACATACTATGAGTTTTCTATTTCATATGTAAACTTATATGCATAAAAATGTAAATGCATATAATATGCATATAAATAAATGCATACAAATTTATATGCATATACATTTACATACGATATAGAGAATACATAGTATGTTATTATGCAGTTTCTATATAGTATGTAAATTTATATGCATAAAAGTTTGTACGCATATATCTTTAGGAATATGCATAATATATGCATATAAATTTAGATACAATAGAAAATACAGAACATACTATGTATTTTTCTATATCATATGTAACTTTATATGCATATAAATGTAAATGCATATAATATGTATATGTATATAGATAAATGTATACAAATTTATAAATTTAAAACATAAATGTACAGGTGCTGGTCATATAATTAGAATATCATCAAAAAGTTGATTTATTTCACTAATTCCATTCAAAAAGTGAAACTTGAATATTATATTCATTCATTACACACAGACTGATATATTTCAAATGTTTATTTCTTTTAATTTTGATGATTATAACTGACAACTAAGGAAAATCCCAAATTCAGTATCTCAGAAAATTAGAATATTACTTAAGACCAATACAAAGAAAGGATTTTTAGAAATCTTGGCCAACTGAAAAGTATGAACATGAAAAGTATGAGCATGTACAGCACTCAATACTTAGTTAGGGCTCCTTTTGCCTGAATTACTGCAGCAATGCGGCGTGGCATGGAGTCGATCAGTCTGTGGCACTGCTCAGGTGTTATAAGAGCCCAGGTTGCTCTGATAGTGGCCTTCAGCTCTTCTGCATTGTTGGGTCTGGCATATCGCATCTTCCTCTTCACAATACCCCATAGATTTTCTATGGGCTTAAGGTCAGGCGAGTTTGCTGGCCAATTAAGAACAGGGATACCGTGGTCCTTAAACCAGATACTGGTAGCTTTGGCACTGTGTGCAGGTGCCAAGTCCTGTTGGAAAATGAAATCTGCATCTCCATAAAGTTGGTCAGCAGCAGGAAGCATGAAGTGCTCTAAAACTTCCTGGTATACGGCTGCGTTGACCTTGGACCTCAGAAAACACAGTGGACCAACACCAGCAGATCACCTCAAACCATCACTGACTGTCGAAACTTTACCTTGGACCTCAAGCAACATGCCTTGTGTGCCTCTCCTCTCTTCCTCCAGACTCTGGGACCCTGATTTCCAAAGGAAATGCAAAATTTACTTTCATCAGAGAACATAAGTTTGGACCACTCAGCAGCAGTTCAGTCCTTTTTGTCTTTAGCCCAGGCGAGACACTTCTGATGCTGTCTGTTGTTCAAGAGTGGCTTGACACAAGGAATGCGACAGCTGAAACCCATGTCTTGCATACGTCTGTGCGTAGTGGTTCTTGAAGCACTGACTCCAGCTGCAGTCCACTCTTTGTGAATCTCCCCCACATTTTTAAATGGGTTTTGTTTCACAATCCTCTCCAGGGTGTGGTTATCCCTATTGCTTGTACACTTTTTTCTATCACATCTTTTCCTTCCCTTCGCCTCTCTATTAATGTGCTTGGACACAGAGCTCCGTGAACAGCCAGCCTTTTTTGCAATGACCTTTTGTGTCTTACCCTCCTTGTGCAAGGTGTCAATGGTCGTCTTTTGGACAACTGTCAAGTCAGCAGTCTTCCCCATGATTGTGTAGCCTACAGACCTAGACTGAGAGACCATTTAAAGGTCTTTGCAGGTGTTTTGAGTTAATTAGCTGATTAGAGTGTGGCACCAGGTGTCTTCAATATTGAACCTTCTCACAATATTCTAATTTTCTGAGATACTGAATTTGGGATTTTCCTTAGTTGTCAGTTATAATGATTCAAATTAAAAGAAAGAAACATTTGAAATATATCAGTCTGTGTGTAATGAATGAATATAATATACAAGTTTCACTTTTTGAATGGAATTAGTGAAATAAATCAACTTTTTGATGATATTCTAATTATATGACCAGCACCTGTACATGCTATATAGAAAATACATACTATACACTGCAGAAATAGTAAGCGTAGTATGTTATGTATTTTCTACATAATATATGCATACGTTTGTATGCATATTATATCCATTTAAATTTATATGCATCTACATGTAGAAAATATCATGGAAGTTTAAAAATGTGGTTTCCAGGCCTGAAAAAGTCATGGAAACAGATAAAGGTCATGGGATAATTTAGTCTGAATTCACTATTGAGTTATTAATTTTGAATCTCAATTTCTATTCAGCTGATATGGATAATTCTGAATTATTATGTAGTGTAGTGTATGTGGCTGAGAGATGAAACCATCTTTGACACTCTTTGATTCATTCCTCTCTGGTGCAGCTGCACATAAATCGGCTTTTAATCATGTTGTCCGTCATCAGTCTGGTGTTTGAAACAGCCGTCATGACAGCAGGAGTTCTCCAGGCCATCAAACAGAGTCAAGAAATAAAAAAAAGTACTTAGAGGTGACCTTGTTCGGACGCATGCAAATGAGATGCAAAACAGATGCTTCCTGTTATTCTAACTGGTTAGAGCTAGTTGATTTCCTTATGCTGCCAAGTCACTGACTTTAATATTACATGAATCAAAAGGTCAAAGAAATAAAATTGCAAATTATTACTACAAATGATTTATGATTAATTCAAATAGTTACATTTGCAGGTGAACGGTGGGATTTGTATGGTGAAAATGTGGTTGTAAAAAATAAGGAATTGATTATGACAAGTGAAAAAGAAGGTTATTACATTTTGATGAAAGATTACGTGTTTGTTTCTGTGGAATGACGGACAGTATGGCCGGAGCATTAGATTTTTCCTCCAAGATATTTACAGTTGCCTTGCAAAGCTTTACACTGGTACAAAAATCTCTGAAATGTCCGAAATGCTCCCGACAGGAGCAGCTTTCTGAAGAAAATGCATCAACAAAGCCCAGAGGCAAAGCACTTTTGATTCCTTTAAACTGAGATAGACTTCAAAGTTAAATGGAAACAGTTCTGAGCGTGTAGGAGAGGATATTTTCACTGCATGCCTCCTGCGTTCCAGGAGAAAACATTTCCTCAATTTTGTAAGCATAACGGTGTAGAGGGAATTTTGTTTTTGTAGGCTGGTACTTTACAGACCGCTGTCGTCATTGTCCTCTGCAAAGGGCACTTAAACAAACAGCCAAGTGCCCTTCAGGTTCAGCCAAACATCTTAGTCATGGTCAGAATAATAATGGAAGTCATTGTGAAATAAATATGGAACGCAACGTCTCCGTAATGCGGCTAATGATTTGATTATTTGCTTTTAGCCAGAGGTCAAGTCCATCCTAAACTTTCTGACAGCATCAATAATTCAGAATAGTGACTACCATACTACTTTATTTCTGCATTATATGTAGTACTGTGTATAATATGTGAATTTTCTGGATGCATGAAATACTCAGATGACCAGAGGCGGCGCCAGAGAATTTTGAATGCAGGTGCTGAGGTGAATCACTGACAGAGGGAGATGGGCAATTACTTGTAAATATGTGCAAAAACGTTTTATTTTTTATATGAATAATAAAATAAATATGAGGAAAACCCACCCACTCGATTTTTAACATTTTATTACTACATGATTATTTGACTCAGCACAATTTAAATTTTTTTTATTGTATTTTATGAAATTAAACAAGCACATAGATCAGTCAGTTCCCAAAGTTAGGCAGACGTTCAGCGTTTCGAAATTTCAGTCAATGGCAATATGACAATAAAAAGGACTGGAATATATTTACAGTGCTCAGCGTAAATGAGTACACCCTCTTTGAAAAGTAACATTTTAAACAATATCTCAATGAACACAAAATGTTGACAAGACTAAGTTTAATATAACATCTGTTTAACTTATAACATGAAAGTAAAGTTAATAATATAACTTATATTACACATTTGTCAGTTTTACTCAAATTAGGGTGATGCAAAAATGAGTACACCCCACAACAAAAACTGCTACATCTAGTACTTTGTATGGCCTCCATGATTTTTAATGACAGCACCAAGTCTTCTAGGCATGGAATGAACAAGTTGGCGACATTTTGCAGCATCTCTCTTTTTCCATTCTTTAAGAATGACCTCTTTTAGAGACTGGATGCTGGATGGAGAGTGATGCTCAACTTGTCTCTTCAGAATTCCCCATAGGTGTTCGATTGGGTTCAGATCAGGAGCTACTGAATCACTTTCACCCTGTTCTTCTTCAGAAATCCAACAGTGGCTTTAGATGTGTGTTTAGGATCATTGTCATGTTGGAAAAGTGCACGACGCCCAAGGGCATGGAGTGATGGTAGCATCTTCTCTTTCAGTATAGAGCAGTACATCTGTGAATTCATGATGCCATCAATGAAATGCAGCTCCCCGACACCAGCAGCACTGCTGGCACTTCACTGTAGGCACCACGCGTTTTTCTTTGTATTCCTCACCTCTGCGACGCCATACAGTTTTGAAGCCATCAGTTCCAAAAACATTTATCTTGGTCTCATCACTCCAGAGTCCCAGTAGTCTTCATCTTGGTCTTCATGGGCTCTGGCAAACTCTAGGCGGGCTTTTTTGTGCCTGGGCTTTAGGAGAGGCTTCTTTCGTGGACGGCACCCATGATGTCATTCCTCTGCAGTGTACGCCGTATTGTGTCACGGGAAATAGTCACCCCAGTTTGGCTTTCTACTTCTTTAGATAACTGCAGTGAACTTGCATGCCGATTTTCTTCAACCCTTCTCATCAGAAGACGCTCCTGTCGAGGTGTTAACCTCCGTGGACGACCTGGACGTCTCTGTGAGATGTTGCAGTTCCATCTTTTTTACATTTTTGTACCACTTTTGCTTCAGTATTCTGACTGATAAGTAAAGCTTTTTTCTTTCTTTCTTTCTTTCTTTTTTTTTTTTTTGTCAGCATCGGCAACTTAATCTTTGCAGCCAACACTGACTCAGAAAGCACTATAGTTTAAATGCTTAAAACAGTTTAATGTGTTCTTTTCCCCGAACACATTCATAATCATTACTTTTGCCGGTGCTTTGCAGCAAGATTTATGCACAAGCTTGAGCATGGAATGTGCTATATCACGCCTATAGCTATATAGATAGGTTATTAAAGGATGGTTTAGTAGGCTATTATTATATTAATTAATTTAATGTAAACGTGCGACTAAACGGTTAATGGCCTAAATGAACGACTTCTAGAAAAATCTTTAGTTGGGGGCAGCTCTTGGCACAAGGAACCGCTCCACTTTAAGATAAAAAGCTACAACATTACGAACAGTAGCTGCAAAACACGTCATGCATGCGTAATGAGTTAAATGAGTTAAAATTCATTTGTTGCTTTTATTATCAACTTATTTATTAAATATAACATACAATCTGTATATAATTGCTGAAAAAAATTGTGGGGGTGCTTTGGTCTTTCTTGGGGGTGCTGAAGCAGATGACACACACACACACACACATATATATATAGGCTATATATACTTTATTGATTCAATTAAAGTTGCAAACATTATTTTTATGTTGACATCACATCAACTTAATGTGTGTAATTTAAACTGGATTTATAGTTCCCAGCATTATTTGCATAGAACTGGATAAAGAGAATAAATGTTGAAATTGCTAATTCATGTTAGCAACATGCTAAAACATGGTAGCAACATGTTAATCCATGCTAGCAATGTGCTAAAACATGCTAATTCATGTTAGCAACATACTAATACATGCTAGCAATCTGTTAAAATATGATAGCAACATGCTAATAATGCTAGCAGTGTATTAAAACAAGCTAACATTATGTTAATTCATGTTAACAAAATGCTAAATCATGTTAACAAAATGCTAAAACACACTAACAACATGCTAATTAATTTTAACATGTTAAAACATGCTAGCAAACATGCTAATCATGCTAGCAATGTGCTAATTCATGCAAACAACATGTTTATTCACGCTAGCAATGTTCTAATTCATGATAGCAATATGCTAATACATGTTAGCAAATGCTAAAACATGTTAATGATGTGTTAATTCATGCTAGAAACATTTTAACATTGTGTTAAATAATGCTAGCAACATGCTAAAACATGTTAGCAATGTGCTAAATCATGCTAGCAACATGCTAAAACATGGTAGCAACATGTTAATTCATGTTAGCAATGTGCTAAAACATGTTAATTCATGTTAACAACATACTAATACATGCTAGCAATCTGTTAAAGGATGCTAGCAACATGCTAATTATGCTAGCAATGTATTAAAACATGCTAGCATTATGTTAATTCATGTTAGCAAAATGTTAAATCATGTTAACAAATGCTAAAACACTAACAACATGCTAATTAATTTTAACATGTTAAAACATGCTAGCAACATGCTAATTATACTAGCAATGTGCTAATTCATGCAAACAACATGTTAATTCACGCTAGCAATGTTCTAATTCATGATAGCAATATGCTTACACATGTTAGCAAATGCTAAAACATGTTAACAATGTGTTAAATCATGTTAGCAACATGCTAAAACATAGTAGCAACATGTTAATTCATGCTAGCAATGTGTTAAAACATGCTAATTCATGTTAACAACATACTAATACATGCTAGCAATCTGTTAAAGGATGCTAGCAACATGCTAATTATGTTAGCAATGTATTAAAACAGGCTAGAATTATGTTAATTCATGTTAGCAAAATGTTAAATCATGTTAACAAATGCTAAAACACTAACAACATGCTAATTAATTTTAACATGTTAAAACATGCTAGCAACATGCTAATTATACTAGCAATGTGCTAATTCATGCAAACAACATGTTAATTCATGCTAGCAATGTTCTAATTCATGATAGCAATATGCTTATACATGTTAGCAAATGCTAAAACATGTTAACAATGTGTTAAATCATGCTAAAACATAGTAGCAACATGTTAATTCATGCTAGCAATGTACTAAAACATGCTAATTCATGTTAGCAACATACTAAAACATGTTAACAATTTGTCAAATCATGCTAGCAACATGCTAAAACATGCTAGCAATGCGTTAAATCAAGCTAACAATGTTAAAACATGTTAACAACATGCTAAAACACCACATCTATCTATCTATATCTGTTTTCTGATAGACTGTATTGCCTTCAAAATCTTTACACTTTAAGCTTTAAAAGTACTTTAAACTTCAAACTATTTCAAAATGAAAACCTTCAAACTTCAAGCTTTTGAAACTTTTTCAAACTTTCTGGCAAGGCTTTCTCAAGCCAACTTCAAAGTTTGTTTTGACTTTTTTTTTTTTTTTATCTAGTTATAAATGTTATTCATAATGAATGTCACTATAATTTTTGTTTGTTTTTCATTCTTGTTCTGTAAATGCAGTTAAATTTAAAGGATTTGTGCTGGAGTGTGGTGCGATTATTGTTTTTATAGTGTTTATAAACATTTATATTATTGACGGTATTTTAAATTATTTCTGAATGTAATAAAATGTGACATGCAGCAATGCAGCTTTTCCCTCCACAATGCAGTGCGACTTACAGTTGGAAAATGCAATGCAACAATTGATTTTCCACAACATGAGGTCATGTGACTCCAATGTAGCATGTTTGCATTGCTGTTGCATGATGTTTTGTGCTGTTTTTAAAACAGAATAAGCATTCAGTTAACTCATGCACATGGGCTCCAGCAGCGTAAGTCGTCCGTGACCGTGTTGCGCATCTCTAAAGTGCACGCCGACTGACTCACGCGTGTTGCATCTATCGTCTCATTCCCGCTGGAGTCCGCTGAGATGCAGCGCGAGTGTTTTTGCCCTCAGCTCTGTCTGCGGTCATCACATCAGCTGCAGTTGATCTAGCAGACAGAACATGTAATGGTGTTTGTGGACGCAGCTTTTGCTCTGCGCCCTACGGGCTCTTTGTAAAGACGAATGAATCCGCTCTCTGTGGATCGGTTGCACGACTCGAGGACAAAATGAGACTTAATCCAGGTCAGAGTTGATAAATGGAAACAGCTAATGTAGACTTTCTCATCCTCCATCTGTCTTTGTCTAAATGTGCTCATTTAATTGAATGAAATAGACAGGAACTCGAATAGAACTCTCTAACCAGCTTTTGTGCTTCAGTAGGTCACGAGCTGTGAACATCTCAGTCTTTTACACAGGTAATGCTGGGATGTTGCTTCTTACAAGTTTGGAAATCCATATTCTTCACGGTCTGCCCAGAGAATGATGGGAAATGTAGTTTGTTCACACAATTGACTGATACATTGAATATTCACTATACACTGCTGTTCAAAAGTTTGCTGCGAGTACAATTTTTTTTATATACGATGTAGCAAAACTACACTGTGTGATTGTTTATATCATTGCAAAATGTATTATCACACAGCTTCATATATATACTAAAGTTGGATATATAAATATATATATAGAGAGAGAGAGAGAGATGCACGGATACTAAATTTCTCCACCGATACCGATAACCAATTATTCCAAGTTATATCTGCCGATACCAATAACGTTTGGGGGTTCTGCCTTTTATAACCTTCTTTTAAATTAATGATAATTTCATTATATTTAATGATTATATTTTAAATTATTATATTTTGAAAGAAATGCAAATAAAAAAATTATTCTCTCTATTTCATCAGCTTGTTTCAGAGTAACTGGTATCAGTTATAAACATTAAAACATTACTCAAATTAACACACATCAACTAAATTCTGAAGATTAAATGAATATTTCTTAACTTTCTGAATGTTATTAATTCATATAATTACTATTAATATTGAACATAAAACTGGTTTCTTAGCATTTTCTTTACACAAAGCCCAATTTTAGTGCATTTTCCTGCCCTCTTTTGATTGACAGGATATATCGGCTCTGACCATCAGCTGTTTTTAAACTATAGAGATGCACCAATATATCGGCCAATAATCGGTATTGGCCGATAAAAGCAAATTTACCAGTAAGCATAATACTGATTATTGATGCATCATAATTTATACTCATGTAAAACAATATATACTATATAGAAAATCTCAAGTGCGTGATTAACTACATTACCGCCCAGCTCTAATCTGCAAAATGCAACTATAAGGCATGATATTATAAACAATAACATTGTGATTTTCTGTATGCTGCTTTTAAACAATGTGCATTGTGAAAGTGCTATACAAATAAAATTTGACTTGACTTGCACATCAAGGCTGCATTTGATTTGATTTGATCAAAAATACTGTAAAAATTGTGAAATATTATTCCAGTGTAAAACAGCTGTTGTCTATGTGAATATATAGTAAAGTGTAATTTATTCCTGTGATCAAAGCTGAATTTTCAGCATCATTACTCCAGTCTTCAGTGTCACATGATCCTTCAGAAATCATTCTAATATGATGATCTGCTGCTCAAGAAACATTTATGATTATTATCAATGTTGAAAACAGTTTATATTTTTGTGGAAACTGATACATTTTATTTTTTATTAGGATTCTTTGATGAATAGAAAGTTCAGAATTTATTTGAAATAGAATCTTTTGTAACATTATAAATGTCTTTAATGTCACTTTTGTCCTTTCTAAATAAAAGTATTCATTTCTTAAAACAAACTTACAATAGTTTATATTTACGTTGATTTTTTAACATTCAAGCATGAATTCATTGTAGTAGAGCCCAAAAACAACATCAAGACTTTAAAAAAGGGCCTCTTTAACTGTAAAGCAGCTTTACAAAGTACAATTATCTCTGTGTAATAATCCCTACATATTCGTTTTTGAATGCACATAAATTCTAATTTCAAAGTCGGCACGTATTCCTGTCCAAGTGGACAATTGTCCAGAATAAACTGGATCCTACTATAAGCCGAGACTCACTACCGATCTGCTCACGTTATGACCCTGTACAGAATCACAGAAGCGTGTCCACTCTCAAAGAGTTCAATTACATACAATGGCTTTGGAAAATGTTTTCAGTCTGGAAATGCAGCACAAAAAGCTCTGCAATGCGGCCACAGCATTCATTAACCTCAGGAAAACTCCCGTCCAAATGGCAAACAGTCCCAGAGGACGGCCGGCCGGTCCGGTTAGACCGTATCATGAGAGACAACAGGAGCAGACGTGGCCTGAGATGATAAAACCACCGTGTGTGTGTTACCAGCGAGCGGCAGTAAAACGGCTGCCGTTCCAGGCCTGCGGGAGTAAGTTAACCTCATTCACACTTTTACTCAGTCAATGCAGGAGAGCCTTCAGGGGAGACATGAAATAAATAGATACAGAGCATACAGAACGCCAGGATGATCCTCGAGAACCGCTTTAACATACACACTTTCAGCATTGTTTCTTAATTCAGAATCACAATGCATTAAAAAACACATTAATATTCACAATGTTGCGTTATTCAACACTACCAGCAAAATGCATTATTTTTTCCCATATTTTTCCCATGTTCTCAATTGTCTTGACTAGTGAGTTGTCTGAAGCAGAGGATTGTGGGTTTTCTGAAGGGGAAGGTGGGCGGCAGTCAGGTTGTGTTTTCGCTGTCATCTCTGCTGCAAGCAAATACTTTCTCTGTGACGCTAAAAAAAGGAGCTGCCAATGTAAGGTGACAGAAACATTGTTCAATTGTTGTGTGAAATTGCTGGGGGGTCTGAAGTTCCTGTCTGAACAGTTTTAATGATGAACACAGCTTCATTTCCAAGATAGCAGAATAGCATACTAACATGAATGTACAGTAGAGCTGCACGATTAATCTTTAAAAGATCGTGATCTCAATTCAATCACCCCTGCAATCTTATTAGCAAATGACAGCGATTCGTCTCCATCTATTAAAGCTTTGACAAGTACGATCACAGCGAACATTCAGATCTGCGTTCTGATCCCGAGAGAGCCGTTGTCACGTAAAGACACCACACAGTATCATTATTTCTGTCTTAAAATAATTCAGATTATTACAGAAGTACTGGATAAAAGTTTATAGTTCGGATATAAACACTGATGTCTGCAGTAGAGATCAAAATAGAGTAAATCACCTTTTGAAAGTAGCTTGACGCTTCAAATAATGATTGTATCATTACATTGTTACACCAGTAGGTGGCGACTGTTAAAAATGTTTCTCATTGAATCATTCATTCAAGGGATTCGTTCAAAAACGATTCATCCAATAATGAAACAAGTGAAGTACTAATGAGTGAGACATTGAATCATTCATTCATGAGATTTGTTCAAAAATGCTGATTCATCAAGAAATTAAACAAGTGAAGACTTTGAGTGAGTCATTGAATCATTCAATCAAGAGATTCGTTCAAAAACGATTCATCCAATAATGAAACAAGTGAAGTATTAATGATTGAGTCACTAAATCATACATTCAAGAGATTCGTTCAAAAATGCTGATTCATCGTGTCATGAAAGAAGTGAAGTCTTTATGAGTGAGTCATATAAATCATTCATTCATGAGATTCGTTCAAAAATGCTGATTAATCAAGAAATTAAACAAGTGAAGACTTTGAGTGAGTCATTGAAGCATTCATTCAAGAGATTCGTTCAAAAACGATTAATCCAATAATGAAACAATGAAGTCTTTGAGTGAGTCATTGAATCATTTGTTAATTAAAATGAACTAAGATTAATAAATACTTTAGAAGTAGTTAATGTTAACTAATCTAGTTAACAAATGGAACCCTATTGTAAAGTGTTATTATATTTCTTCAGAGTTTGTAAAGGTGTGTGTATGACAGTATTTCAGCTCTCGGTCAGATGAAGCTGTATTAGTTGTGCAGGAGCCGAGCTGAAGAGATTTGCAATTTGCATTCAGCAGCATGTGTCCTGAAATGACTCTTGAATTAATCCTGAATCAAAGGAGGGATGATGGGACCGTTTTTCATTCTCTGATTTTATGTAGCTGCTGGCAGCAAGTAACTGTAACTGTATATGGACATTTACAGTGCTCAGTGTAAATGAGTACACCCCCTTTGAAAAGTAACATTTTAAACAATATCTCAATGAACACAAAAACAATTTCCAAAATGTTGACAAGACTAAGTTTAATATAGCATCTGTTTTTAATTTATAACATGAAAACAAGGTTAATAATATAACTTAGAGAACAAAATTTTCAGTTTTACTCAAATTAGGGTGATGCAAAAATGAGTTCACCCCACTGAAAGTCTCTGGAGCAAAGCTACATTTTAGACTACAAATGTCTTATTTAACAAGAACTCAACCACAGGTGAGTCTAATTCTTCATTACACAGGTGTCCAGCAGACAGTTGACCATAAAAGGGTGTTAAAACCCCTTCCCATTTCATGCTGTCAGCAATGGCACCACATGGAAGAGAAATGTCACAAGACCTGAGAAAGAACATAATTTCAGAAAGGTGAAGGCTACAAGAAGATCAGCAAAGCTTTACTTATCAGTCAGAATACTGAAGCAAAAGTGGTACAAAAATTTAAAAAAGATGGAACTGCAACATCTCACAGAGACGTCCAGGTCGTCCACGGAAGTTAACACCTCGACAGGAGCGTCTTCTGATGAGAAGGGTTGAAGAAAATCGGCATGCAAGTTCACTGCAGTTATCTAAAGAAGTAGAAAGCCAAACTGGGGTGACTATTTCCCGTGACACAATACGGCGTACACTGCAGAGGAACGGCATCATGGGTGCCGTCCACGAAAGAAGCCTCTCCTAAAGCCCAGGCACAAAAAAGCCCGCCTAGAGTTTGCCAGGGCCCATGAAGACCAAGATGAAGACTACTGGGACTCTGGAGTGATGAGACCAAGATAAATGTTTTTGGAACTGATGGCTTCAAAACTGTATGGCGTCGCAAAGGTGAGGAATGCGTGATGCCTACAGTGAAACATGGTGGTGGAGTGTCCTTATGTGGGGCTGCATGAGTGCTGCTGGTGTCAGGAGCTGCATTTCATTAATGGCTTCATGAATTCACAGATGTACTGCTCTATACTGAAAGAGAAGATGCTACCATCACTCCGTGCCCTTGGGCGTCGTGCACTTTTCCAACATGACAATGATCCTAAACACACAACTAAAGCCACTGTTGGATTTCTGAAGAAGAACAGGGTGAAAGTGATTCAGGAGCTCCTGATCTGAACCCAATCGAACACCTATGGGGAATTCTGAAGAGACAAATTGAGCATCACTCTCCATCCAGCATCCAGTCTCTAAAAGAGGTCATTCTTGAAGAATGGAAAAAGAGAGATGATGCAAAATGTCGCCAAATTGTTCATTCCATGCCTAGAAGACTTGGTGCTGTCATTAAAAATCATGGAGGCCATAAAAAGTACTAGATGTAGCAGTTTTTGTTGTGGGGTGTATTCATTTTTGCATCACCCTAATTTGAGTAAAACTAAAAAATGTGTAATCTAAGTTATATTATTAACATTACTTTCATGTTATAAGTTAAACATATGTTATATTAAACTTAGTCTTGTCAACATTTTGGAAATTGTTTTTGTGTTCATTGAAATATTGTTCAAAAAGTTACTTTTCAAAGTGCTGACAATGAGAAATATGGCCCTGGTATTAAGATGTGTTTTGGTCGATCAGATCACAAGTGAACAACACTAAATACAGATGTAAATGGGGTCTAAAAGGTTTTGAGCTTGTCCACTTCCAGATGTGGTTGAAAACGCATTCGACTGGATTGTTTCCGTAGTATAGACGCTCATGTGGTTGAATGTGTTCAAACAGCCACAAAAGATGCCTACTCACTCTCCGTCTACTGACCTAACGCGGAAACATTTTGGGAAGCGTGCTACCCAGATGGGATTTAACCTTTGTTGACTGAAGACCCAAGTTTGGTTTGAAGATGAAAAACGTACCAAGCACAATGTTCTCTCACCATTCCTGATTTCAGCGTTCGGCTGGTCTCGCGGCTGTCAGAGGAGAAACGAAAGCTGCTGCTTTCCGTGTATTTTGCCGTTGTCTTAGGTGCGTGAGCTTACTGTGTCCGTTAAATCGAAAGATCTGAAAAACCCATACATTTACCCACCCACAGACCCTCTACTCGAAGAAATCAGGACAGAAGTAGTTGAAAGTGGACGAAAGAGACATGTCTCCCTGATCTACTTGTGATCTGATCGACCAGGTGTAAACAGGGCCTATGAATCATGCAAGATGGGTGTTTCATTTTCTGTCTGTCCAACTTCTGGCCTTGAACATTTTCCACTATGTTTTCATTTTTTTCCTTATTGTAATGCACACATGATATTAGTAACATGTGCATGTTGTTTTGTGTTTCCACAGTGGACTTTGAGATTTTGGATGTGGTGTCTTTGAGAGTCCAGAGATTTAAAGATCAACATCTTCCACTGCACACGCTCATCAACAATGGTACATTCTCAATATAAAATATAGATTTCTCGATTTTAATCGATTCTCATTTTGATAAACCAATATAAATCCTTAAATTGGAAGAATCTTCATGTTTTCAGTTGATGAACGAACAAAACATTGTAGCGTGCATCCCATCCAATAAATCACAATAAGCTTTGTTACTTTTGATATGAAACAAAGTCTCAGATTTCAAATTCAATAAATACTATTTTGGTGCTCTTTAATGTGGTGTGGCAGATCGCTGTAGCGCCTCAATTGAATCGATCATCTCTTCCGCTTTACTACTAGTTAAAGCACCAAATAAACATGAATGAACATCAGAAGGAATATTGAAAGAAAAAGTACAACTTACTAACATGAATCATGTCTCATATAATCGATCAATTTGAACCGTAGAAAGGTGTCAATAAAACAGCTTGAGAACAATGTCACGTAACCTCAGAAAAGCCATTCAGTGACCATAAACTCGATAGCTAGAAAAATACTCTAGAGAGGAGTGTTTTGTTAAATATATTGCATATTCATTGTATTTTTACTTAACCTATTCTTCATTATTTAACGTATGTTTGAATAAATCCATCATGTTTTTATGACAGACACCATTTACATGTTTATATTTCAAAAAACATTGAAAATCGAAAATACGTTTTGAATAAATGTATATTAATGAACTTCACAGACCCAATAATACATAAAATGATAAACTAACACAGAATAAGACTAGTTTGATTGGTCACACGAGTCACGACAGAAGCTATGGGAAGTGTTTTCTTCTCCCGTTTAGAAGTTGTGTGTATTTTGGTTTACTGTACATCATTATAAGGTTGTTTGATATATTAGTATTGTTTGTCCTGCTGTCTGTGACCCATCAGGACAGACTTGAGACCCATTTTTGGGTCACAGTGCTGTTATTTTGGTCATTGTCACCTCAGGCATTTATAAATGACGTCAATCAATCATTACTAGACCTCATTTTTGATTAAAAAACTATTTATATCTGTTTAATCCTGATTATATGTCCAGAACAATACGGCGCAGTTGATGTGAAGAGAAGGCGACGAATGGGTTTGATTAATTTGAAAGTGTTTCCCGGAATCAGTATGAGTGTGTGCATGCGTTCATGTGTGTGTGTGTGTGTGTGTGAACACTCTCAGGATTCTCTTCAGACTGTACACCTCATGATCTTCAGATGCGTTAGTGTTGTTCAGGGTGATTGATAATAACGGTGTTTAATGAGCAGTAATGGGGTCAATGTGATAATATGTGCTGAACTCCGTCAGGCGTTCGTTAGCTCTGATTATAATCAGCACGACTCGCTGATGCTTATACGCTGATCACAAACACTGCTCAAGCATCATCATCATCATCATATGTTTTATATAAGTTTTTAATAATAATAATACATGTTATATATTTTTAATAATAATAATAACATGCTTTACGCATTCCCGGGGCAGGTGGTGTGAAGTAACGAATTACAAATACTTTTTGTTGTTACTGTTGTTGTGTCCCAATTGGGGATGTGCAATTTTCAGAGAAACATTCATGTTATATATTTTGGTTGCATTTGTGAGTTAATAAAAATGTGACTGGTTGTGTAAAATATTGTAATATCGATATATTGATCGATATACCCCTGAAACTAATCGAGTAATAATCGTATTGCTGTATAGCATCTGAATATAATGTGTGTGGCTTATTAAATAAAATAATCAAAATTGCTTGTTGTTTTAAAACATAATTGAATGTAAAATCAAGTCATGATCGTGACTGTTGAACTAGTAGAAGTAGTAAACTAGTAATCTTGTCAGTGAATCTGCGCTCTGTGTTTTCAGCAGCTGTTATGCTGGTTTCTGAAAGCAGAACCGAAGACGAAGTCGAGGCGTGTTTTGCCATCATCTACCTGGGCCACTTTCTGTTGACCCACCTTCTGCTGGACAGCCTGGTGCA
The DNA here is from genome assembly GCA_037950675.1 of Hypophthalmichthys molitrix. NCBI lineage: Eukaryota > Metazoa > Chordata > Actinopteri > Cypriniformes > Xenocyprididae > Hypophthalmichthys > Hypophthalmichthys molitrix. Next base: position 35,884,177 of record CM075500.1, on the reverse strand, counting down.
TTCTGGGAAGGATGGGTCGTGCTCTAGAGTCATCAGGATCTGCACAGCATGTGAGTGGAAAAACACGCGCCAAACGTCTCCAGGAAAAATAAGTTACCCGAAGCAAGACTCAATCTGGAGATCTAGAATGCAGAGATTCTGAAATAAATCAGAGATAAGAGGAATCTGGCCTGGAGGGAGATTCATATGAACATTCTCAGTGTGTCTGTCTTGTTTTCCAGAAAATATCTGCCAACGGGCTCAGAAAACAAGATTATTCTTCTGACCCCAGTGGCAGATATTTGTTCTTGTTTTAAGCAAAAACTCACTTAATTTTTGTACATTTTTTAGAAAACAAGACTTAATATCTTCAGTCATTTTGATCCATCTATCAGTTTTTTACAGTTTCAATGAAACTGTATACTGTTGTTACCATTATTTTCCTTACATTTCTATGTATTTTATTCAGTTCGTTTACGTTCATATTTCACACTGGTGAATATTTGTTGAGTGTAAAAACATGTAAAATAGTGCATTGAAATTACATTTAACTATTTTATCAGTACTATTGGATTTTATTTGATCACTGAAACTGACATTTGTGGGATTGACAGTGTTATGATTAAAATAAAATAAAAATAAAGTATTTTAAAATATAATAAAAATAGATTAAAAACAGTGATATTTTAGTTTAATTGATACACTTTTATATTTTATGTATCATTTCATCAATTTTAGTTAAATTTTCATTTATTTTGTTGTGTGTTTTTGACATTTTTATTATGTATTATTATTTAAGTTTTAATATGTTTTTTGAGAAATGCTGCTTTGGCAACTAGTTGAAATATGTTTATTTTTTTTTTTATTTTATTTGAGTTGATGTTTATTTTATTTCAAGTAATGAATATTTTTATGGTTTTATAGTTATCCTGATCTATAATTATCCTGATGACAAACTTACTTAAAAATTAGAAATGTTGCTTTGACAACTAAATGAAATAAGCTGAAGTTGAAGCACTAAAATTAAACTAAAACTAAAACTGAGCTAAACGCTATTTAGAAATATTTAAAAGCAAAAAGTAATCAAAATGACAAAAGTTTTTTGATTACTAAAACTTAAACTAACATTAACTCTTTCCCCGACAGTGCAAGTTGCCAGTCAGCGGCATCATTTTTGATCATTTTCACAAAATTGTCATGGCTCCCAGTATATTTTGTTGTATGAATATCTGAACATGCAATATATCAAAAGAAAGAACAGAGCCTCTGCTTTAAAACAACAACAACAAAAATATTCTAGCTTCATGCATTCTTTTTTATCAACACTTGAATATGAGTAAGTTTCATAAAAAATCAACATTTTTTTAAATCGCGTTTTTGTCAAAGACTTCATCCGGATGTGATTGAGAGCGATGATCAAAACACAGATGGAGTAGATCGAGTCCATCAACACCTCAACTTCACAGTCGTTTCCTCTTCATGGTTCATCACTTCATTCAGTAACGTTAGGCAGTTTTGATGTTTGATGATCGTGTCATTTATGTGCGTCAGCAATGCTTCTATCGCTTGTTTCTGCTTCTTCTTCACCTGTGTTTTGATCTGGAGATTCTGGAGGTGTGTAATAGCGCCCCCTACTGTATAACATGGATTTCCAGGAAATTCAATCAATGGCAGGGAAATAGTTCAAATAAAGCTGAAAACATAAAAATAAAACTTAATTCAAAATATTAATAAATATATATATAAACAATGCTAAAATAACACTAATTAGCTGCCTTACAATTTATTAAAGTATCTTAGAAGTCAGATTAATGATGATTTGGAGCAGTCTGTGATGCCGTCAGATGCTCTCGGTTTGGAACAGAGCCCGTTTGAGGTGGTTTTGAACTGAAGCTGGTTGCAGTTGTTTATTTTATCTTTTTTTTTGTGCAGTCAGCAGCAGCCATGAGGCGTACGCCTGGAGCAAACTGGCACAGCTTCTGTTCACCTCCCACCTGCACCGTGCACCAGAGCCGAGCGGATCAGCGGTGACGTCGACCCGGGCCTGGTGGACACGGGACTGTACGGCCGCCTCGCCAGACTCGCACACAGACCTGTCGCCCGGCTCTTCTTCAAGGTCAGCTTTCATTATAAGGGATTCCTATGAAAATGTCAACACTGCAGTAAAATGATGTTCTTCCTCTGTATTTCTGTCTTGTTTTCCAGTACAAATATCTAAACATTCTTAAATCAAGATACATTTACTGGAGAAGAGAAATATATTTTCTGGAGAAAAAACAACAACAAAACATCCAAATTAAGTGAGTTTAATAAATGTTAATTTATTAAATATATTTATAAATATTTATTTTAAGCAACAATACAGTAATTTTTAAACAATAGTTGAACATCTTCAGCGTTTCTGTCTTGTTTTCCAGAAAATATCTGCCAGCGGGCTCAGAAAACAAGATTATTCTTCTGACCGCATTGGCAGATATTTGTTCTTGTTTTAAGCAAAAACTCACTTAATTTTTATACATTTTTCAGAAAACAAGACTTAATATCTTCAGTCATTTTGATCCATCTATCAATTTTTTACAGTTTCAATGAAACTATATACTGTTGTTACATAATTTACATTTCTATGTATTTTATTCAGTTCGATTACGTTCATATTTCACACTGGTGAATATTTGTTGAGTGTAAAAACGTAAAATAGTGCATTGAAATTACATTTAACTGTTTTATCAGTACTATTGGATTTTATTTGATCAATGAAACTGACATTTGTGGGATTGACAGTGTTATGATTAAAATAAAATAAAAATAAAGTATTTTAAAATAAAATAAAAATAGATTAAAAACAGTGATATTTTAGTTTAATTGATATACTATTATATTTTATATTTTATGTATCATTTCATCAATTTTAGTTAAATTTTCATTCATTTTGTTGTGTGTTTTTGACATTTTTGATTATGTATTATTATTTAAGTTTTAATATGTTTAGAATTTTTTTGAGAAATGCTGCTTTGGCAACTAGTTGAAATATGTTTATTTTTTTATATTTTATTTTATTTATATAACAATACAGTAATTTTTAAACAATAGTTGGGTTAAATAAAACTACCCAGCAGGCTGAGTCAAACATTTAACCCAATTGCTGGGTTAAAACAACCAATTTTGCAATGCAATGCAATTTTGACAATTTTGTTAATTTTGACAGTCCTAATATACAGTTTACAGTATTAGAGTTTCATTGTCTTGAAAATAATGCCACAATACAAAAATATTAATGGTATTAAAACAGGCTAAAAGGTAATTAACTTTTCTTTTCTATTCTGATGTGAAATATGACTTCCACATTTTCTTGACAGGTTTCATGTGATTCACCCAGTGACTCATCTGGGAATTATGAGATTATGGATGACTGAAGCTTCTAAATAAATAACGTGCATGTATGACATGGCGGTGATAAATTGTGTATTGATTACAGCAACCACACAAACCTTCTCATGTTCTCCTTTTAATTAAACAGGATGTTTCTTCTTAAAGCCCCTCAGGGAGTCACGCTCCTCAAAACCACCTTTGTGGCTTTGTGTCGTGTTCGTGTTTCAACAATGATCCTTTTGAGGAAATGCAGAAGGTTTCTCTCATTTTCCCCAGCTGATTAGATAATCCTGAAAAGGATGCAGTGAATTCACTGAATCGTTTCCATGATCTCCGTGTGTTTATAAGGCTTCTCTACCAGAGGAAGCGCTCATGCAGCTCTTCACTTAAAGATTCATGCTTATTTGTTGCATATCTAAAATGTTTTTGCCGCTGGCAGACGTTATTGTTTGACAACGCTGATTCGAGGAGGCATTTCTTTTGTATGATTAATCATTTAGGGCACTTCCTTTAGCAAATGACCTTTGGGAAGCGTTTGCCCTCCGAGCGCACTGCAGCATTAATCATGCGTCCATTCGATTGCAGAGCAACTTTAAACCATGTGCAGATGATTTAATGCCAATGTCCATCTACCTTTATTGTGTAAAGCTTATCTGATGTATTGAGATGTATTAAAAACATTATATTAGTATGAGTTTTTCTATGATATGTCTTATCTAGTACTACCCGTTTGGTGGACTGATGAAAAATATAGGTCAAATTTCACTCTTAAATCAAAGTAAATAAAATTTTGCATTACAAAATTGGCAACACTTTTATTGATTAACATTAGTTAACTACATTAATTTACATTAACTAACAATGAACAATACAGCATTATTAATCTTAATATAAACCTCTACTTTTATGAATACATTTTTCAGACTAAAATTTGTATCTGTTAATATTATTTAATGCACTGTGAACTAACATTAACACAGATTAATAAATGCTGTAAAAATTTATTGCTCAATTTTACAAGTGTTATATATTTTTTTTACAACATGAGATCACACTATTGCAGAAATCAGTTAAAAGATTGAAGATTTTATTAAATAAAAAATAAAAACAAACCATGAGCAGAAAGCAGTAAAGTACACTGACAAACACAGATGTGAGCAATCAGCGTATGAATCTCAACAATGGTGACAACAAAATATTCAGACGATCAGATCAACTCTGGACATCACAAAAAGCTACTAAAAGACAGAACAAAAACACAGCAAAAAAATAAAAAAGCAAAATAGAGTTAAAGAAAATAATAGGACAATTCAGCTGCATAATTTATTCATTACTGTGTTGCATGCTGGGAGTTTTGTACTATTGTTCCCAGCATGCACTGCGGCATGACACTATTGTCACCATTGTTGAGATTCATGTGCTGATTCTTGATGTCTTTGTGTGTCATTTTTTTTTTTTTTTTTAATTATATAATCTTTTGATTGGTTTTGTTTCATTGTAGCATTTCAATGATGGTCTCTACTGGTTTACTTTTGCTATGAGATTTCAATAGCAGTCAGTTTTGGTTTGTTATGAGAGTTCAATGATGGTCAGTTTTTTTTTCTTTACGACATCTCAATGATTGTTGTTTTTATTCAGCTGCGAGATTTCAGTGACGGTTGTTTTTGTTCTGTTACGAGATTTCAGTGATGTCTGTTTTATTCCGTTACGAGATTTCAATAACGGTCTTTTTTCTTCGGTTACGGGATTTCAATGATGGTCGTTTTTTTCCGGTTACGAGATTTCAATGGTGTTTGTTTTATTCAGTTACGAGATTTCAATGCCGGTTGGTTTTTTTCCGGTTACGAGATTTCAATGGTGTTTGTTTTATTCAGTTACGAGATTTAATTGACGGTCGGTTTTATTAGGTTACGAGATTTCAGTGACGGTCGGTTTTATTCTGTTACGAGATTTCAATGCCGGTTGGTTTTATTAGGTTATGAGATTTCAATGATGTCTGTTTTATTCGGTTACGAGATTTCAATAACGGTCTTTTTTCTTCAGTTACGAGATTTCAATGATAGTCGGTTTTTTTTGGTTACGAGATTTCAATGCCGGTTGGTTTTATTTGGTTACGAGATTTCAGTGCCGTTTGTTTTATTCAGTTATGAGATTTCAATGACGGTCAGTTTTATTAGGTTATGAGATTTCAATGATGTTTGTTTTATTCAGTTACGAGATTTCAATGACGGTCAGTTTTATTCAGTTACGAGATTTCAATAATGGTCTTTTTTCTTCGGTTACGGGATTTCAATGATGGTCGTTTTTTTCTGGTTACGAGATTTCAATGGTGTTTGTTTTATTCAGTTACGAGATTTCAATGCCGGTTGGTTTTTTTCCGGTTACGAGATTTCAATGGTGTTTGTTTTATTCAGTTACGAGATTTAATTGACGGTCGGTTTTATTAGGTTACGAGATTTCAGTGACGGTCGGTTTTATTCTGTTACGAGATTTCAATGCCGGTTGGTTTTATTAGGTTATGAGATTTCAATAATGGTCTTTTTTCTTCAGTTACGAGATTTCAATGGTGTTTGTTTTATTCAGTTACGAGATTTCAGTGACGGTCGGTTTTATTCTGTTACGAGATTTCAATGCCGGTTGGTTTTATTAGGTTATGAGATTTCAATAACGGTCTTTTTTCTTCAGTTACGAGATTTCAATGATGGTCGTTTTTTTCGGTTACGAGATTTCAATGCCGGTTGGTTTTATTTGGTTACGAGATTTTAATGGCGTTTGTTTTATTCAGTTACGAGATTTAATTGACGGTCGGTTTTATTTGGTTATGAGATTTCAATGATGTCTGTTTTATTCGGTTACGAGATTTCAATAACGGTCTTTTTTCTTCAGTTACGAGATTTCAATGATAGTCGTTTTTTTTTTGGTTACGAGATTTCAATGCCGGTTGGTTTTTTTCGGTTATGAGATTTCAATGCCGGTTGGTTTTATTTGGTTACGAGATTTCAGTGCCGTTTGTTTTATTCAGTTATGAGATTTCAATGACGGTCAGTTTTATTAGGTTATGAGATTTCAATGATGTTTGTTTTATTCAGTTACGAGATTTCAATGACGGTCAGTTTTATTCAGTTACGAGATTTCAATAATGGTCTTTTTTCTTCGGTTACGGGATTTCAATGATGGTCGTTTTTTTCTGGTTACGAGATTTCAATGGTGTTTGTTTTATTCAGTTACGAGATTTCAATGCCGGTTGGTTTTATTTGGTTACGAGATTTCAGTGCCGTTTGTTTTATTCAGTTATGAGATTTCAATGACGGTCAGTTTTATTAGGTTATGAGATTTCAATGATGTTTGTTTTATTCAGTTACGAGATTTCAATGACGGTCAGTTTTATTCAGTTACGAGATTTCAATAATGGTCTTTTTTCTTCGGTTACGGGATTTCAATGATGGTCGTTTTTTTCTGGTTACGAGATTTCAATGGTGTTTGTTTTATTCAGTTACGAGATTTCAATGCCGGTTGGTTTTTTTTCCGGTTACGAGATTTCAATGGTGTTTGTTTTATTCAGTTACGAGATTTAATTGACGGTCGGTTTTATTAGGTTACGAGATTTCAGTGACGGTCGGTTTTATTCTGTTACGAGATTTCAATGCCGGTTGGTTTTATTAGGTTATGAGATTTCAATAATGGTCTTTTTTCTTCAGTTACGAGATTTCAATGGTGTTTGTTTTATTCAGTTACGAGATTTCAGTGACGGTCGGTTTTATTCTGTTACGAGATTTCAATGCCGGTTGGTTTTATTAGGTTATGAGATTTCAATAACGGTCTTTTTTCTTCAGTTACGAGATTTCAATGATGGTCGTTTTTTTCGGTTACGAGATTTCAATGCCGGTTGGTTTTATTTGGTTACGAGATTTTAATGGCGTTTGTTTTATTCAGTTACGAGATTTAATTGACGGTCGGTTTTATTAGGTTATGAGATTTCAATGATGTCTGTTTTATTCGGTTACGAGATTTCAATAACGGTCTTTTTTCTTCAGTTACGAGATTTCAATGATAGTCGTTTTTTTTTGGTTACGAGATTTCAATGCCGGTTGGTTTTTTTCGGTTATGAGATTTCAATGCCGGTTGGTTTTATTTGGTTACGAGATTTCAGTGCCGTTTGTTTTATTCAGTTATGAGATTTCAATGACGGTCAGTTTTATTAGGTTATGAGATTTCAATGATGTTTGTTTTATTCAGTTACGAGATTTCAATGACGGTCAGTTTTATTCAGTTACGAGATTTCAATAATGGTCTTTTTTCTTCGGTTACGGGATTTCAATGATGGTCGTTTTTTTCTGGTTACGAGATTTCAATGGTGTTTGTTTTATTCAGTTACGAGATTTCAATGCCGGTTGGTTTTATTTGGTTACGAGATTTCAGTGCCGTTTGTTTTATTCAGTTATGAGATTTCAATGACGGTCAGTTTTATTAGGTTATGAGATTTCAATGATGTTTGTTTTATTCAGTTACGAGATTTCAATGACGGTCAGTTTTATTCAGTTACGAGATTTCAATAATGGTCTTTTTTCTTCGGTTACGGGATTTCAATGATGGTCGTTTTTTTCTGGTTACGAGATTTCAATGGTGTTTGTTTTATTCAGTTACGAGATTTCAATGCCGGTTGGTTTTTTTCCGGTTACGAGATTTCAATGGTGTTTGTTTTATTCAGTTACGAGATTTAATTGACGGTCGGTTTTATTAGGTTACGAGATTTCAGTGACGGTCGGTTTTATTCTGTTACGAGATTTCAATGCCGGTTGGTTTTATTAGGTTATGAGATTTCAATAATGGTCTTTTTTATTCAGTTACGAGATTTCAATGGTGTTTGTTTTATTCAGTTACGAGATTTCAGTGACGGTCGGTTTTATTCTGTTACGAGATTTCAATGCCGGTTGGTTTTATTAGGTTATGAGATTTCAATAACGGTCTTTTTTCTTCAGTTACGAGATTTCAATGATGGTCGTTTTTTTCGGTTACGAGATTTCAATGCCGGTTGGTTTTATTTGGTTACGAGATTTTAATGGCGTTTGTTTTATTCAGTTACGAGATTTAATTGACGGTCGGTTTTATTAGGTTATGAGATTTCAATGATGTCTGTTTTATTCGGTTACGAGATTTCAATAACGGTCTTTTTTCTTCAGTTACGAGATTTCAATGATAGTCGTTTTTTTTTGGTTACGAGATTTCAATGCCGGTTGGTTTTTTTCGGTTATGAGATTTCAATGCCGGTTGGTTTTATTTGGTTACGAGATTTCAGTGCCGTTTGTTTTATTCAGTTATGAGATTTCAATGACGGTCAGTTTTATTAGGTTATGAGATTTCAATGATGTTTGTTTTATTCAGTTACGAGATTTCAATGACGGTCAGTTTTATTCAGTTACGAGATTTCAATAATGGTCTTTTTTCTTCGGTTACGGGATTTCAATGATGGTCGTTTTTTTCTGGTTACGAGATTTCAATGGTGTTTGTTTTATTCAGTTACGAGATTTCAATGCCGGTTGGTTTTATTTGGTTACGAGATTTCAGTGCCGTTTGTTTTATTCAGTTATGAGATTTCAATGACGGTCAGTTTTATTAGGTTATGAGATTTCAATGATGTTTGTTTTATTCAGTTACGAGATTTCAATGACGGTCAGTTTTATTCAGTTACGAGATTTCAATAATGGTCTTTTTTCTTCGGTTACGGGATTTCAATGATGGTCGTTTTTTTCTGGTTACGAGATTTCAATGGTGTTTGTTTTATTCAGTTACGAGATTTCAATGCCGGTTGGTTTTTTTCCGGTTACGAGATTTCAATGGTGTTTGTTTTATTCAGTTACGAGATTTAATTGACGGTCGGTTTTATTAGGTTACGAGATTTCAGTGACGGTCGGTTTTATTCTGTTACGAGATTTCAATGCCGGTTGGTTTTATTAGGTTATGAGATTTCAATAATGGTCTTTTTTATTCAGTTACGAGATTTCAATGGTGTTTGTTTTATTCAGTTACGAGATTTCAGTGACGGTCGGTTTTATTCTGTTACGAGATTTCAATGCCGGTTGGTTTTATTAGGTTATGAGATTTCAATAACGGTCTTTTTTCTTCAGTTACGAGATTTCAATGATGGTCGTTTTTTTCGGTTACGAGATTTCAATGCCGGTTGGTTTTATTTGGTTACGAGATTTTAATGGCGTTTGTTTTATTCAGTTACGAGATTTAATTGACGGTCGGTTTTATTAGGTTATGAGATTTCAATGATGTCTGTTTTATTCGGTTACGAGATTTCAATAACGGTCTTTTTTCTTCAGTTACGAGATTTCAATGATAGTCGTTTTTTTTTTGGTTACGAGATTTCAATGCCGGTTGGTTTTTTTCGGTTATGAGATTTCAATGCCGGTTGGTTTTATTTGGTTACGAGATTTCAGTGCCGTTTGTTTTATTCAGTTATGAGATTTCAATGACGGTCAGTTTTATTAGGTTATGAGATTTCAATGATGTTTGTTTTATTCAGTTACGAGATTTCAATGACGGTCAGTTTTATTCAGTTACGAGATTTCAATAATGGTCTTTTTTCTTCGGTTACGGGATTTCAATGATGGTCGTTTTTTTCTGGTTACGAGATTTCAATGGTGTTTGTTTTATTCAGTTACGAGATTTCAATGCCGGTTGGTTTTATTTGGTTACGAGATTTCAGTGCCGTTTGTTTTATTCAGTTATGAGATTTCAATGACGGTCAGTTTTATTAGGTTATGAGATTTCAATGATGTTTGTTTTATTCAGTTACGAGATTTCAATGACGGTCAGTTTTATTCAGTTACGAGATTTCAATAATGGTCTTTTTTCTTCGGTTACGGGATTTCAATGATGGTCGTTTTTTTCTGGTTACGAGATTTCAATGGTGTTTGTTTTATTCAGTTACGAGATTTCAATGCCGGTTGGTTTTTTTCCGGTTACGAGATTTCAATGGTGTTTGTTTTATTCAGTTACGAGATTTAATTGACGGTCGGTTTTATTAGGTTACGAGATTTCAGTGACGGTCGGTTTTATTCTGTTACGAGATTTCAATGCCGGTTGGTTTTATTAGGTTATGAGATTTCAATAATGGTCTTTTTTATTCAGTTACGAGATTTCAATGGTGTTTGTTTTATTCAGTTACGAGATTTCAGTGACGGTCGGTTTTATTCTGTTACGAGATTTCAATGCCGGTTGGTTTTATTAGGTTATGAGATTTCAATAACGGTCTTTTTTCTTCAGTTACGAGATTTCAATGATGGTCGTTTTTTTCGGTTACGAGATTTCAATGCCGGTTGGTTTTATTTGGTTACGAGATTTTAATGGCGTTTGTTTTATTCAGTTACGAGATTTAATTGACGGTCGGTTTTATTAGGTTATGAGATTTCAATGATGTCTGTTTTATTCGGTTACGAGATTTCAATAACGGTCTTTTTTCTTCAGTTACGAGATTTCAATGATAGTCGTTTTTTTTTGGTTACGAGATTTCAATGCCGGTTGGTTTTTTTCGGTTATGAGATTTCAATGACGGTCAGTTTTCTTCAGTTACGAGATTTCAATGATAGTCGTTTTTTTTTGGTTACGAGATTTCAATGCCGGTTGGTTTTATTTGGTTACGAGATTTCAATGATGTTTGTTTTATTCTGTTACGAGATTTCAATAACGGTCTTTTTTCTTCAGTTACGAGATTTCAATGATAGTCGTTTTTTTTCGGTTACGAGATTTCAATGCCGGTTGGTTTTATTCGGTTACGAGATTTCAATGGTGTTTGTTTTATTCAGTTACGAGATTTAATTGACGGTCGGTTTTATTCTGTTACGAGATTTCAATGACGGTCAGTTTTATTCTGTTACGAGATTTCAATGCCGGTTGGTTTTATTAGGTTACGAGATTTCAATAACGGTCTTTTTTCTTCAGTTATGAGATTTCAATGATGGTCATTTTTTTTCGGTTATGAGATTTCAATGCCGGTTGGTTTTATTTGGTTACGAGATTTCAGTGCTGTTTGTTTTATTCAGTTATGAGATTTCAATGACGGTCAGTTTTATTAGGTTATGAGATTTCAATGATGTTTGTTTTATTCAGTTACGAGATTTCAATGACGGTCAGTTTTATTCAGTTACGAGATTTCAATGACAGTCTTTTTTATCCGGTTACGAGATTTTAAAGACAGTCTGTTTTATTCATTTACGAGATTTCAATGGTGGTCAGTTTAATTCGGTTACGAGATTTCAGTGGTGTTTGTTTTATTCAGTTACGAGATTTAATTGACGGTCGGTTTTATTTTGTTACGAGATTCCAATGACGGTCGGTTTTATTCTGTTACGAGATTTCAATGCCAGTTGGTTTTATTAGGTTACGAGATTTCAATAACGGTCTTTTTTTTTCAGTTACGAGATTTCAATGATGGTCGTTTTTTTCCGGTTACGAGATTTCAATGGCGTTTGTTTTATTCAGTTACGAGATTTAATTGACGGTCGGTTTTATTAGGTTATGAGATTTCAATGATGTTTGTTTTATTCTGTTACGAGATTTCAACGGCGGTCGGTTTTATTCTGTTACGAGATTTCAATGACTGTCGGTTTTATTCGATTACGAAATTTCAGTGACGGATGGTTTTATTAGGTTACAAGATTTCAATGACGGTTGGTTTGTTCTGTCTTTTTTATTCGGTTATGAGATTTTAAAGACGGTCTGTTTTATTCGTTTACGAGATTTCAATGGTGGTCAGTTTTATTTGATTATGAAATTTCAGTGACGGATGGTTTTATTAGGTTACAAGATTTCAATGACGGTTTGGTTTTATTAGGTTATAAGATTTCAATGACGGTCTGTTTTATTCGGTTACGAGATTTCAATGACAGTCGGTTTTATTAAAAGGGTCATGAAATGTGTTGTTTTATTGTTTAATAATGTTTCCTGGGGTGCACTTATAATGTTAGAATGTTTTTTACATCCAAAATTGTCATCATTTAGAAATAAAAGGTATTTTCTCTACCCTGATTTGAACGCTCTGTTTTACGCTCATGTCTGCTGTGAGACTTCAGTGTAAACGCCCACTGCTGTGATTGGCTAACATCTTTCCATTTGAAATAGCCAAGTATTACCGTCTCTTTTACTGCGTTACAGCTCTTAAGGTTAACTAATCGTGAAAAGTGCTGCATTACATTACAGAAAACATGAAAAAATATTGTATGTCCTTTTATCTAGTAAAAGCATCTGGATTTAAACATTTTTAGATATTTACACTGAAAACAGGACAAAAACACTAAACAACAAGAGCGTTTTTTGCAATATAATACATTCACATTACAAACCCTGTGTTACTTCAACATGAGATCATGGCATACTATATTGCAAAAAGAAAAACACACAAAAACTACTCTAAAATGACACACAAAGACATCAAGAATCAGCACATGAATCTCAACAATGGTGACAATCATAAGTGTCATGACACTTTTTGTGTTTTTTCAAGTAACTTTTTGTGATGTCCAGAGTTGATCTGATCGTCACCATTGTTGAGGTTCATACACTGATTGCTCACATCTGTGTTTGTCATTGTAGTTTATTATTTTCTGCTCATTGTTTTATTTTCAGCAATGCAGTGTGATCTTATATTGCTGTAAAACAGTGATTGTATTTTAAACGTATTAATGGCAAAACGCTATTATATTCAAATAACATCAGTGATTCAGGCTATTTCACAGTGATTATACTGTAAATCCATCAATAGCTAAAAATCATCATCTGATCTCATTTCAGCTTTTTTGCTACAGCAAATGTGTTTTACAAACACTGTCTCAGCAGCCATGCAGACAAGGCGAATTTATAAGATTTAAGAGCCCAACGAATGGAAACACTGATTGGCATTATGGTGACTTCAAATGAAACAAACGTAAATGTTAAACTTCTGTTAATTCTTAAGAACTTCTGTAGATAAATGATACAAACAAAGTCAATCTGGTTAGTATGTGAAGCTGTAATGCTGTTTGTGGAGTTGTTTAATCCTTCCCTGCTGAGACCTTTGCTCGTGGCTGACATGTGGCATTGCTATGGCCTGCTTGTGGCTCAGATCTGGTAAACAGGAGCGGTCCACCCAAGTGTCATCATGTGTCCCAGATCATCATACCACACATGGCAGATATGGGCCGGATTTGGGCCGGCACAAAGTTGCTATCTGGGAAGTGTCATTTGGAACTCATTTATAGAGATATTTTTATTAAAAATATATGCTGACAAGTAAACACTTAAACACTTCAGCACCATTTTAGCCTATATAAAGGGATGGATTGTGTGTGTGTCAGAGAGAGTCTGGTGGTCCTTGTCATAATACAATGATTGTTTTTGTATTTAAAGCAAGTCATGTAAATACTATTAAAATTGATATATAACTTCTTAAAATTTTAATTTAGCAGACATGAGTACATGGTCTTTAATTGTATTATTGTGCTGTAGTAGAATAATGAACAAGTGAAACATTGCTAAATGTTTTGCATAAGCATCACAAACTAATGCATGTGCCATATGAAACTGTTGAGGATCATTTGCCATTTCATGTCTCTAAGCCAAACTGATTCCTATTTCTTCGTCCTTCATATGTCCTTCCATCTTGGATTGTGCCGGTCTGTTTAATAAGAAATAATAATTGGTGTGAGTCAGAAGTAGGACACCTCGCAGCTTTATTTTTTAAAAGGAAGAGCTTCTGTGTGTTGAATACCAAATATTGCTTCTATTGTCCATATGCTGCAGTTGAAATCTCAACTGAATCATTTATATTGAGTTTGAGCCCAAGTTCATGGATGTGGAACAGCAGATGCCTGATATTTTCCATTCCATGGTTAAAAATTTCATTACTTTTTTTGCACAGACCAGGGTTATTATAGAAAACTAAAACCATAAAAAACTTGTTTATTTTATTTCAGCTAGTTGCAACTAATAATATATATATATATATATATAGAGAGAGAGAGAGAGAGAGAGAGACATTAAAAAGGACAAAAACACATGACAAAATTACTAAAACTTTAACTAAATCTAAAATGAAAATTAAAAACTGTAAAATTACAAATGATTCAATGTATTAATAAAAACTATAATAGTATCTCACCGCTATTGAAATAACACACAGGCCTTCAGTCTGTCATTTTCACAAACAAAATATTAATAATTACAAAATAAATAAGAATGTTCCCAATAATAATCAAATCCAAAAGTCATTAATTCATGAATTTAGGAAATTATAATTTCCTAAATTTTAATAATAATAATAATAATTATTATTATCTTCTTATAATTATGTTTATTATAATAATTTTATTATAAATAAGGGCTTGTTTATTATTAATAAACCCATGTAAGTATAATAATAATGGTTTATTTTATTTAAAAAGAGCAACTTTATTATTATTAAACCATAATAATGTGAATAATAATAATAAAATATTATGATTATTATTATTATAAAAGGCACATTTATTGTTATGACCCATGTGAAAAATAAATTATTAATAAATTTAATAAATGGCAAACTTATTATTAACCCCATGTGTGAATAATAATCATAGTTTATTATTATTATTATTATTATTAAGTTATAATAAAGGGAAAAATTATTATTATTAACCCATGTGTGAATAATGAATTAATTATTATTATTAACCCATGTGTTTTAATAATAATAATATTAACAATACATAATAATAATATATTTATATTCTTTTATGTGGTAAACAGTCATAATGCAGCATGAGACTGATGAAGGTCATGTTTAATCTCCAGACTCCAGCTGAAGGTGCCGCTGCTGCTGTTTCTCCAGAACTGGAAGGAGTTGGTGGATGTGTCGTGTCTGAAGGTCATCAGATTCAGTCCTCAACAGCTTCTCTCCATCAAGATCTTCAGGCTGGACTCTAGAGAAAGACCTGCGACCTGCTGCGCCTCCGGGACTCGCTGTTTCTTTCATATGACACAATGCGGTCGCTTCACTTTTGTAAACTAGTTCAACTGAAGGTGGAAGCTGCTCAGATGCCGTCACAAATGAACCATTTGTTACACTTTGAGTCAGTCGATTCCTTCCAAGTGTTGACAATCTCATACCGAAGAACTGTGACTAATGAAGAGTCACGTCATGATTATTTGTTGTTCTTCTGAAGGGCTCAGCGCTGTTGGGAGGATCGCTGTGAACGTCCTTCCCACACTGTGAGTGTGTTTCTGTCATTGCATTCTGCTGCAACTGTGTCTGGAGCGTCCCACACTCTTAGAAGGAAAGGTTCAGTCGGTTCTATATAGAACTCTAGGGTTCTTTACTCAGTTTTAAAGAATGCTTTATGCCAGAAAGGTTCTATATAAGGAGAAATGTCTTAAATGATTGCATAATACTGTAACACTTTACTTAAAGCCTTTATGTATAATGCATTATAAAAGTATTTATAATGCATTATATATTTACATAAATATTTGTATTTACTAGAGGTGTGACGAGATCTCACGAGATTAAAATATGACGAGATTTCTCGTCGAGGTGAAAAGCTGTATCGCGATATTGCCATGACAAAGTGAAATTAGGATAGAATGTGCCACCGGTACGCCTCCACTGTCATTTTGCTTTTTATAGAAATAAAAAACATTTAATTCATTTGGATAACAATCGCTTCAATCCCATCCAGCTCATCCAACACGAGCTGCACATAGTGCAGCAGGAATCAGATTTCACGGATCACATGACGAGAGTAAGTGACGGGATGACTGACAAGACCATGGCGGAGGATTTGTTGCGCAACAGAGCCTAAAGCGTCTAACAAATGACTTATCTTGTGGAATGCGTGCTCAGCACTGCCGCTCCCTATTCACAGAGAACGAACGCACATTCAAATGTGATTTCAACATCACTTCCTGTTGCAGTATACTTTCTAAAGGTAATATGATGCATAATAACTGTGATTACAGTTAGTCATGAGATCATACAATGCATAATAAGGTGCATTACAATATATAATTAATGCATTGAAAATATTTTTATAATGCATTAAAGGCTTTAAGTAAAGTGTTACCACTAAATCCATAAGATGATCCCACACTCTTAAACATAAAGGTTGCAAAAAGGGGGTTTTGATAGATGAAATAGAAGAACCATTTTTATATCCCCAAAGAACATTTCACTGATCAGTTCTTAAAAATTCTTAGTTCTTTTGATAATCTCAAAGAACCTTTTGTGCAATGGAAAGTTTCCAGGGACGTTAAATGTTCCTCATGAAACCATTGATGCCAATAAAGAACCTTTATTTTTCAGAGTGCATGATGGGAACCCTTATATGAAACGCCTGACGGAACCCTTCAAGATTCTAAATAGAACCTTTTCTTCTAAGAGTGCTTCTGATGTTTGTCAGTTGTTTGAGTTCTCATCTGGATCAGTTACTGTAGTTTTTTCTGTTCACATAGAGCAGAGCAGAAAGAGTGTTTTTGTACTGCCACTTAATTAACCAATACGACCTAAACCTCTATTCATCATCACAATCGACTCGTTTACTTACATACATGGTCTTATTGTGAATGATTCATCATTCAGGTTCTCTCAAGTAAATGTTTGTCTTTGTAATTTTTCATCAAAAAGTATTAACTCGCCTCTAAACCGTCTTTCGTTGTGGTTTAATTAAAACAGCATCTCATTTAGACTTTAATCACTGTACTTCATAACCTTGTGTGCTTTTATAAAACGGCAGTGTGATCAAATGCACCAATGTTCAGTTGATAGTTATTAATATTAATAATTGGAGTAATCAGTTCTTCCACCAAGTACTGTAGTTTATTACTGTGACTACAGAAACTTGCATTTGATTGACAACCACTTCAACAGGCTCATCCAATCAGGATTCAGCATTTGTTTTAATAACAGCTTAAAAATGAAAACATTCTCTTCACCACGTTTTCATGTTCAGAACAGCTTATTCTTTTATGAAAGTCCCTTCATATTTATAGAAAGAAAGGTATGATTTTCTGTGAATCATATCTGTGATTGAGACAGTTATTGAAGCTGTATTATTGATGATCTCGTCAAGAGACGAATCCTTAGAATAATCCATGATGTCTGTACAAATGAGAATGACTGTGAAACGCAGAAGCTGTTAAGCACATATCCAAAGGATTTTTTTTGTATTACACACATGATCTTCAGTGGCGTCAAAAGGAAATGTACAGCTTTTTTAATGGTGCAGGATGCAAAGTTATATTTCTCACTGAAAATTATGATGATTTTGTGTCCTTCCAAACCCAAACATTCATTTTGTCTCAGTGTCGATGTTTGTATGAAAATCTACGAAACCAGGTGAATCTTGGAAGCGAAATATTCTTTCATAATTTTGCCTAAAATAATGATAATAATAATAATGAATCAGCGTGCTGTAGACTCATTGTGTTGTATGGATGTTTTTTTAAGAATCCATGCTTTAAGCGTTACTCTTTGATTCAGGCCTTATGTGTGATATTAATGTAGGTGTTATTGAATATTCTGTACTGATGATGTCAGTGTCACGTGTGTCGTGTTCACGTTTCGTTTGTTCATGAAGTGCTGAAGTCATGAGGTTTATGTTCACGTTTCAGAAACTGTTAAGATTAAAACAACTTGCACTAAACAATAAGAGGTTTAAAAATCTAAATGCTTCTAAATGCTTCTGAAATGCACTTTAGCAAATATGATTTTGAATGCAGGTGACAATGTGAAATTGCACAGGTTAATCTCACAATCCTACGGAGCCCCGCACATGACATGCAAGAAAAAAAATTAAATGATGATTTATAAATCGGGGGAATGAAATAGTAAATCGTGCGCACGAATTAGTAAATTGCGTGCACGATTTAGCCTACTATTTTTTTCCTGCATGTCATGTCCAGGGCTCTGTACAATCCAGATCATATTTCATCCAAAATTAAAAAAAAAAAAAAAAAAATCAATTGAAGCCTAAATATATACTTAAGCACATTTTCTTGGATTGTAAAGCATTTAAACCTCATGATGGTATTTGTTTTGCTGTCTTTAATAATGAAAAATACTTTTTGCATTACAGTAAATGGTACAGGGAAATGTGCTTCATTAAAATAATATCTTAAAGCAGAAATAATTTTTTTATATTCCCTTTTCTTTGGATTTTGCCATGTTTTTTTTTTTTTGTGAGATTCACCTGTACACTTTCTTCATACTGTACTTGACATTTGCTGTTATTAAAATGAGTTCATGCTGAATGGAAGAAAGACATGAATTCACATCATAAAATCCATGTGATTTGTAGGTTTTATGTTCACCATTTCCTGCAATAAAACAGCATGGGGTATGAAATCTAACTGTTCAGTGTTTAAACATCAAATGCATAATTTTATGGATCCATGTGACTTTCTGGAATATTTTACCAAAGCTAACAAATATTCACAACATTTTACTCTAAATAAACCTTTATAAGAATTATGCATTGTCTCTGAATTATGGCATAAACAAATTTATGTTGTCACTGTGACTATGAACATGTTCAATGTCATTTAATGTGCTTTATTTTGTAGACTTCAGTCATTATTACCCATGAGCCTCTTTCTCTGAGCCAATTCACATGCAATAACTGGTAAATATACCAACACTTGTTGTTGTTTTTTCTCTGTGATGAAAAAGTGAAGCCTCAATCATCCTGTCTGAATATTCCATATAAACATTTGCAATAATATTAATAAAGACATGTACTGTTTCTTTAAGAAGCGTGTTCTCTTTATATTTGTTGCCGCCTCGAGGCTTCAGATGCTCAATCTGTGATACTGAACCAAACTCAGCATTTTATCAGCAGTCTATTTTGAGCGAGCGAGTTTATCATGTTTCCACCTGCTGAAAATAACACTTGACTTGATCTACACGAACAGTGTGTGATGGAGAAGCACATCTGCATGTGAATAATGAAGCAGTGATGCTTGTAACGCAAAGTTGAAATGCTCAGTTGCCCAGAGAGAAAAACAGGAAAAGATGTCAGAGGAAAAGATGAAATATTTTCCCAGAGTTTAATAAAATGACTTAAAGGGTTAGTTCACCCAAAAATGAAAATTCTGTCATTAATTACTCACCCTCATGTTGTTCCAAACCTATAAGACTTTCGTTCAACTTTGGAATACAAATGAAGATCTTTTTAATGAAATCTGAGACATTTATGTTCCTCCATTGACAGCTATGCAACTACCACTTTGACCACTTTGAAACTTATCCATATGAATTGAATGGTTTAGTCCTAATTTTCTGAAGAGACACGATTGCTTTGTATGATGAACAGATTGAGTTCAGGCATTTATTCACATGTAAACACTGATCAACGAACAGAAACCTGCTTGATGCGCGAGAACAAACGTCCTGCGTAACACGACAATGGACCTCATTGATTCTTGCAAAAGCTCAAATGTGCTGCGTAACACGACAGTGGACCTCATTAGTTCTTGCAGAAGCTCAAACATGCTGCGTAACACGAGAATGAACCTCATTGGTTCTTGCTGAAGCTCAGATGTGCTGCGTAACATGACAATGGAGCTCATTGGTTCTTGTAGAAGCTCAAACGTGCTGCGTAACACGACAATGGACCTCATTGGTTCTTGTTGAAGCTCAAATATGCTGCGTAACGAGAATGAACCTCATTGGTTCTTGCTTAAACTCAAACATGCTGCGTAACATGAGAATCAACCTCATTGGTTCTTGCTGAAGCTCAAACGTGCTGCGTAACACGAGAATGAACCTCATTGGTTCTTGTAGAAGCTCAAACGTGCTGCGTAACACGACAGTGGACCTCATTAGTTCTTGCAGAAGCTCAAACATGCTGCGTAACACGAGAATGAACCTCATTGGTTCTTGCTGAAGCTCAGATGTGCTGCGTAACATGACAATGGAGCTCATTGGTTCTTGTAGAAGCTCAAACGTGCTGCGTAACACGACAATGGACCTCATTGGTTCTTGTTGAAGCTCAAATATGCTGCGTAACGAGAATGAACCTCATTGGTTCTTGCTTAAACTCAAACATGCTGCGTAACATGAGAATCAACCTCATTGGTTCTTGCTGAAGCTCAAACGTGCTGCGTAACACGAGAATGAACCTCATTGGTTCTTGTAGAAGCTCAAACGTGCTGCGTAACACGACAGTGGACCTCATTAGTTCTTGCAGAAGCTCAAACATGCTGCGTAACACGAGAATGAACCTCATTGGTTCTTGCTGAAGCTCAGATGTGCTGCGTAACATGACAATGGACCTCATTGGTTCTTGTAGAAGCTCAAACGTGCTGCGTAACACGACAATGGACCTCATTGGTTCTTGTTGAAGCTCAAATATGCTGCGTAACGAGAATGAACCTCATTGGTTCTTGCTTAAACTCAAACATGCTGTGTAACATGAGAATCAACCTCATTGGTTCTTGCTGAAGCTCAAACGTGCTGCGTAACACGAGAATGAACCTCATTGGTTCTTGTAGAAGCTCAAACGTGCTGCGTAACACGACAATGGACCTCATTGGTTCTTGTAGAAGCTCAAACGTGCTGCGTAACATGAGAATGAACCTCACTGGTTCTTGCGGAAGCTCAAACGTGCTGCGTAACACGAGAATGAACCTCATTGGTTCTTGCTGAAGCTCAAACGTGCTGCGTAACATGAGAATGAACCTCATTGGTTCTTGTGGAAGCTCAAACGTGCTGCGTAACATGAGAATGAACCTCATTGGTTCTTGCTGAAGCTCAAACGTGCTGCGTAACATGGAAGTGAACCTCATTGGTTCTTGCTGAAGCTCAGATGTGCTGCGTAACATGACAATGAACCTCATTGGTTCTTGCTGAAGCTCAAACGTGCTGCGTAACACGACAGTGGACCTCATTGGTTCTTGCAGAAGCTCAAACGTGCTGCGTAACATGAGAATGAACCTCACTGGTTCTTGCGGAAGCTCAAACGTGCTGCGTAACACGACAATGGACCTCATTGGTTCTTGTTGAAGCTCAAATATGCTGCGTAACGAGAATGAACCTCATTGGTTCTTGCTTAAACTCAAACATGCTGCGTAACATGAGAATCAACCTCATTGGTTCTTGCTGAAGCTCAAACGTGCTGCGTAACATGACAGTGGACCTCACTGGTTCTTGCAGAAGCTCAAACGTGCTGCGTAACACGAGAATGAACCTCATTGGTTCTTGTAGAAGCTCAAACGTGCTGCGTAACACGACAATGGACCTCATTGGTTCTTGTAGAAGCTCAAACGTGCTGCGTAACATGAGAATGAACCTCATTGGTTCTTGCTGAAGCTCAAACGTGCTGCGTAACACGATTA
Source organism: Hypophthalmichthys molitrix (assembly GCA_037950675.1). NCBI lineage: Eukaryota > Metazoa > Chordata > Actinopteri > Cypriniformes > Xenocyprididae > Hypophthalmichthys > Hypophthalmichthys molitrix. Next base: position 35,862,481 of record CM075500.1, on the reverse strand, counting down.
TGAACCTCATTGGTTCTTGCTGAAGCTCAAATGTGCTGCGTAACATGAGAATGAACCTCATTGGTTCTTGTGGAAGCTCAAACGTGCTGCGTAACATGAGAATGAACCTCATTGGTTCTTGCTGAAGCTCAAACGTGCTGCGTAACATGGAAGTGAACCTCATTGGTTCTTGCTGAAGCTCAGATGTGCTGCGTAACATGACAATGGACCTCATTGGTTCTTGTTGAAGCTCAAATATGCTGCGTAACACGACAGTGGACCTCATTGGTTCTTGCAGAAGCTCAAACGTGCTGCGTAACACGACAGTGGACCTCATTGGTTCTTGCTGAAGCTCAAACGTGCTGCGTAACACGACAGTGGACCTCATTGGTTCTTGCAGAAGCTCAAACGTGCTGCGTAACACGAGAATGAACCTCATTGGTTCTTGCAGAAGCTCAAACGTGCTGCGTAACACGAGAATGAACCTCACTGGTTCTTGCAGAAGCTCAAACGTGCTGCGTAACATGAGAATGAACCTCATTGGTTCTTGCGGAAGCTCAAACGTGCTGCGTAACATGGAAGTGAATCTCATTGGTTCTTGCTGAAGCTCAGATGTGCTGCGTAACATGACAATGGACCTCATTGGTTCTTGTAGAAGCTCAAACGTGCTGCGTAACATGGAAGTGAACCTCATTGGTTCTTGCTGAAGCTCAGATGTGCTGCGTAACATGACAATGAACCTCATTGGTTCTTGCTGAAGCTCAAACGTGCTGCGTAACACGACAGTGGACCTCATTGGTTCTTGTAGAAGCTCAAACGTGCTGCGTAACACGAGAATGAACCTCATTGGTTCTTGTGAAGCTCAAACGCTCCTAACATTTCATTGAGTTCTTAAGAAGCGAAACAATCGGTCTAAGTGAATGATGACAGAATTTTCATTTTTGGGTGAACTATCCCTTTAAAGTATCCCAGCGATAATCCATATGCACTATATTCCAATGCTTTTATGGTGTTCATTTTTGGAGATTGACTGTATAAATCATCATCAGCATTCTGACTGACAACATTTGTGTTTCACAGGAGAAACAAAGACATACAGGTTTGTAATTTCTTTTTAGTTAGCGTATTATTTCTTACTGCATTGGTCTGAACTTTGGCTTTAAGCCCAAAAGGTCTTGCTTTTTTCTCTAAATTAGATATTTTGGGGTGTGGTTGATCATTCTGACAGCGTTTGCAGGCCTCGAGCTGATGCCGTGTGCCGATGAAGTGCCTGTAAATGTCATTCCTGTGACCTCCAGGCTTCGGCGTGTCTCAGATTCACTCTCTGTGTGTGTTTTTGGTTGCAGGACGATGCCGACGGCTCACTGTGTCTGTCTGACGTTATTTTTGTCTCATGCTGTGAGAGCCTGTCTGATGTTTCATCCAAAACTCAGATGATGATGATGACTGGAAGACAGAATATCGCTCGGTTTCTCTAAAAGCAATTCGCTCTTGTTTTGCTTTTACAGGTTAAATATATGGGTGTGATCAAACTGATCCAAATTAGATTTGATACTATTTACCAAACATCACAAAAAGAAAAACAAAAAAATCTGGTAAAAACATTAAACCTTTACATCTGAACCTATTCAAGATTCAGATGTAGAATTCCTGTTTTTGCTTCAGTTTTCTGGTCACCATCACTAACCTGAAGATTCATTTAAACAATAGGAGGCATTTGCTGAAATAATAATGAAAAACACAGAAGAACGTCAAACGTGTTCAGCTGACTAGAAGCTTCCCGTTTAGTATTCAGACACACTGAATGAGGGTTTTCACACAGGCAGGTTAATTACAGTCGTAATCAAGCATGCAATAAATGCAGCATGAGCACCAGCGCATGACTAATGGAGTTCAGATGAATGTCACACAATATGATCTGACTGAATGGATTTCTGTGAATCTTTAACTCATGCGCATGCAGATCATCTTTAGCTGTTATTACCTGCAGTGATGATTGGTTCAAGTACAGCAGTCATGTCTGTATGGTCAAATGTTTGGAATAATTCAGATTTATTTAAAATAAAAAAAAGAAATGAACAGGCCTTTACAGTTCTCTGTATAATAAATGAGAAACAGCTGATAAAACTTCCACACACACACACACTCCCAGCACGTTTCACGGCTCTATTCGTCATCTTAAAGCATGTGCAGATGTATTTAAGTTGTGGATTATATGTGGATCTCTTCTCAGCGTCAGCCCATCTAAATGCACAGAGGAGCTCTTCACATCATCTGCTTGCTGCTGAGTTATGGATATTAGCTCAGTTTCCATCACTGCTATGGAAGCCCATTTCTGCCACATAAGAAAAAAAAAAACATGCTTTGGTAAATCTTAATTATAACATAAAATGTCATAATTATGTCACACCAATTCTGAGATTAAAAAGTAAAAAATTTTGACTTAAATTTTCAACATTTGGTCAGTTTCAACTTTGTGTCATAATTTTGTCTTTTTGTGTCATAATTTTATTTTTATTTTCATAATTTTGCCTTTTTAAGTCATTGTATGACTTTTTAGTTTTTAAGTAATAATTTGGACTTTTTAAGCCATAATTTCGGTTTAGTATGTCAATTTCTACTTTTTATGTCGTAATTTCAACTTTTTATCAGAATTTTTACTTTATAATTTTGTAATTTTGTCGTACTTTACACTTTAAGTCATAATTTCGCTTAGGTATGTCAATTTCATTTTTGCATGTCATAATTTTGACTTCAGTCATATATTTTTAAGTAATAATTTTGATTTAGTATATCAATTTCAACTTTGTATGTCATAAAGTTATAGAGTTAAATTTGTGCGACAATATGAATCATTCACATTGCACAAAATAAGTCAAAAGTATCACATTAAAAACTCAGTCAAAATTATGACTTAATATCAATTTAACATGTCATAATTTTGATTGTCATAATTATGACTTTTTATCTCATAATTGACTTATTATGCCATGATTTTGTCTGTCATAATTTTGACTTATGTCAATTTCAAGTTTAATTGTCATTATTTTGACTTTTTATGTGCATAATTTATATTGTCAGAAAAATGTAACTATATTATCACAAACACTGTATATTAAGTTTGACATATATCCAACTTTATCTGCAATACACACAGTAAACTCACCTAAAGCAATATATATTATAGCAAATCTTGACTGCCTCATTTTTTATTTTGTCACAAAATGTAACTATATTATTGCCCAGCTCTATACATAAATTTGAATCTATGAGAAAGTTCAGTTTTATTAGTTCATTAGTTTATAAAGTTCATTAACATCATGATTTCTGTAAAGCTGCTTTGAAACAATGCTTATTGTGAAAAGTGCTTTATAGCTAAATTTTACTTGATATTTGTTTGAGTAAACGATTTTATTTTATTAGTTTTTTCACATTTCTGGGTGAATAAACCAGAATCTTACGAAACTACATAATGATGGATGAAAGTCTGTAGATTGACGTTCCTAATGAGTTTTTCTCCTGTATTCTCCAGATGGAGGTTCATTTGTGTCTCAGCTGCTTCAGTCGTGACGTGTCTG